>JANRGV010000084.1:51294561-51308816 GCA_024734035.1 Alethe castanea
TATCTTACAAATAATATAAATGCAATAGAAATCTAAAAAATACATGGGGTTATTTTTTCATATTATTTTTTCTCTTTAGTGTTGACTTGCTGAATAATGCTTAATATTTGTGGAGGTTTGACACTGGCCAGCTGCTGGATACCCACACTTTCACTTCTCCTTCTCAATTGGACAGGAGGAGAAAATTAGATGAAAAAGCTCACAGGTTGAGGTAAAGACATGGAGATCACTCACCAATTACTGTCACAGGCAAAACAGACTCAACTTGAGAAAGAATTATTAAATTTATTGTCAATTAAATGGAGTGGAACAGTGAGAAACAAAGACCTAGACTTAAATGCTTAGCCTCAGTCCTCCCTGCTTCCCAAGACAACTTCATTCCTGACTTTTCTACTTCCCTTAACAGCAGCTCATGGAAGACAGGGAATGAGGGGAATTGTCAGTGCCACTCCCTCTTTACACTTTCTGCTTGTTCCAATGTGGCTTCTTCCCATGGGCTGCAGGCCTTAACAATAAACATGTTCCACTCTCTGTCCTCTATGGCCTGCAGTCTCTGCCAGAAAACCATCCTGTGTGGGGCTCTCTCCATGAGTCAAAGGTTTTACACAGCACAACACTGACATGGGGTTCTCCAGGGGCTGCTATGTGGATATCTGCTCTGACTTGGTCTCCTCCATTGGCTGGAGGAGTCTGTTTCTGTAGTCTTTAAACAGAATGCCCATTTGTAGTGGGCTGATGTTAATTGGATTCCAGGCATTCACCAAAGCTGCTCCATTGCTCCCCTTCACTCCACAGCTGGACAAGGAGAGAAAATATAACAAAGGGTTCATGAGTTGAGATAAGGATGGGGAGAGATCACCCAGCTAATCATCACAGGCAGACAAGCTAGAATTAGGGATATTAACTGAATTCATTACTAACAAAATCAGAACAGGACAATGAAAAGTAAAATAAGATCCTAAAAACACCTTCCCTCCTCCCCTCCTTCCCAGCAATACCTCCTCCCCTCACCAGTGCAGGGAGACAGGGAATGGGGGCTATGGCCAGTCCATCACACATTGTTCCTGCCACTGCTCAGGCAGGGGAGTCCATTCCCTGTTCCAACATGGGGTCCTCCCCATAGGAAGACAAGTCTCCATGAACTTCTCCAACATTAGCCCATCACACGGGCAAAGTACCTCATGAACTTCTGCAACGTGGGTCACTCTTCCATGGGCTGCAGTCCTTCAAGGACAGACTGCTCCAGCGTGGGCTCCTCTCTCCATGGGTATGCAGGTACCTGCCAGGAGCTTGCTCATCATGAGATTCCCATGGGTTCACAGCTCCTCTCAGGCATCCACCTGCTCCAGTGAGCCTCCTCCACGGGCTGCAGGTGGATCTCTGCATTCCTATGGATCTCCATATGCTGCAGAGGCACAGATGCCTCACCGTGGCCTGCAACACTGGCTCTGGTGCCTGAAGCACCTCTTTCACCTCCTTATCCACTGGTCTCAGTGTCTGCAAAGTTGTTCCTCTCACATATTCTTACTCTGCTTTCCTCTGGCCACAATTACATCTGTGCAGTAACTTTTTCTTTCCTTCCTAAGTATGTTTTCACAGGGGTGTTGCCACTATCTCTAATCTGGCCAGCCTTGGTCAGTAGCACGTGCATCTTGGAACTGCCTGTCTTTGGCTCTGCCAGACATGGGAGAAGACATTCTGGCAGCTTCTCACACAAGCCACCCATGTAGCCCCTCAGCTGACAAAAACTGGCTGTGCATCACCAATACACCATTTTAGACCAGAACATCTTTTTCATTGCTAGTAAAACCCCACTGATTTTATATTTACTTGACAGTGCTATGACTGCCTTGTACTAAGCTTATTTTCACTTGTTTCAGCTGTGGTTAAAATTGTGTAGTGGCTAAATAACCACTGTCTTGTGTTATTTAAGTTTTTCTTTATAGGAATCACATGGCAGTAGAATCAGACTCAATTGCAGCTCTAGAATAAAAAGGGACATGGAAGAGTGCAGACAGCATGATACAGTGAAGGCAGCCTGGTGAATGAGGTGAAATGGGTTTAGTGATAACAAAGAAAAGCAGAAAATTGAATGACTGTGAACTGGTGAAAAGAAAGAGCATGAAAGCAAGGTGTGTTAAATTGTATTAAGATAACCCTGGATGGATTCCAAGAGCCAAGTGGAAGACAAGCTCACTGCTAATATCCAGGAAGGTTATTGCAACGACTTAGTTTCAAGGCCTGGTTTCTCTTGATTTGGATACTTGGTTTTTCCTTGAAACACTTTGGAGCCTGATTTTTCTTTTGGTTAGGAAGGAAATTATGCCGTCCGATTCTTTCCTCTGGGATAATGGAGAAGTGTATAAAGTGGCAGCTTCACCAGCCAATTATCCAGATCCTCAAAGGTTTTTCTTCTTGCATTGCTTCTGTTCTGTCTACCCCAGCCACATGTAATCCCTATCATCTCTCTTTGTATCAAGAATTTTTGATGGTCAAGAGCTTATGATAAACTCAGAAAGCTCCTATGTGAAGATGTTTAACTAGAATAGTGAGTGTGATATCTTCATTGACTTAAGCTGTGATGCTCAGGAAAACATGAACAATTCTGCGGCTCATCTGGAAACTTGTAAACTCAAAATTCTAGTAAATCCTATAAAGACATGGGACTATCTATATCAAAGGATAGATAATTGAAACATTTATCAGTTGTAATAAGCCAAAGACACACCTTTCCTATGTCCAGCAAAATATTGCTACTGAATTTCTCTGAATATAAACCTGGGGATCACCAGTCACATTTAACTATATGAGAGGTGTTTTTGGACCTTTTTTTATTACAGATGTTTAAGCAAAATGGAATGAAATTTCATGCTATATTGTCTCTGCATGCTATAAATTTAGCATCTATTAAAGTCTAAACAAGTAATTCTGTCAGATCTTTGCAGCTAAAATAGTATCGTTTTATGGTTTAGGTACTCCAGATAAAATACTGTCACTTTTTAAACATGATTCAAACTTGATTTTCTACTGTTTCCAACTGTCTGGATTAGGTGAGCACTACTGTAACAAAAATATTGCTAATATCCAAGCATTCAGTGTTCCTGATAGGATGAATTTTTTTTTTTCAGGAGAAAAATAGTTTTCTTGGAGATATTTGCATGAGCATAACATTGTGGGTTTTTTAAATAATACATTGCCATTACTAATACTGGGATGTAAAGTTCTCCAATATCATTGTAAAATATATTCAGAAGAAATCCCTGAGTTGACTGGTAAAATGACTTCAACTAGCATTCTCTTCTAACAAGGACACATGTTAAAAGAAATAGAAATTATCTTCTGGCTAGCATAATTCCTCTGCCAGTAACTTTTCTGTAGCCAAAACAGAGGCTTCTGACAACTGTAGACCCAAATGTCCTAATCAGGATATTATTAATATTATCTTGCTTTGATCTTGAATTTAGATGTATTGAAATGGTGTAACTAACAACATATAAACACTTAGTAACACTGTGATTTTATAGCCAGACATATATTTACTATGAGAATAGTGACCGATGTGACAACCAAAATGTCAGAGGTGTAATTTTATACAGGAGGCTCTAAAGTAAACAAAAGTTCGCATACTAAGAGCAAGATAAGCACAAGGAACTGCAAACAGGCAGGGACATCCTAATGAATATGCAAGAATGACTACCAAGAGAAAAGAAAAACACGATAAGCAGTATTGAGAACAGATGAGACATCACCTCCACTCCCCTTTTGGGGATCAAAGACAATAGCATACAAGCATTAGTATAAACAAGGGGAATTGGAGAAGAAACAAGACAAACCCACTTTGACGTCTCTCATCAAACAGTTTTTAAGTCTGAACACTGAGACCTTAATGACTAAAAATCACTAAGGGTTGCAGTGATCAGTGCTAACTATATGGCATCAACTTTGTAGTATTGCATATGAGAAGTTAGAAAAGTATTCATGAAAACTAAGATCCATAATTTCTCATGGCACCGCACAAGCAAAATAGCTGTGTCAAATCCTTGGTCTTTTCTGTCCTGTAGTAGACAAGACCTTAAACCTTCCCCCTTGTTGCACTAAGGGTATGGAAATTTGGCAGAAAAATAAACGCTCTTGCATTCCAGTCGGTCCTTAGAAATCAGAGTTTCTGGTTGCAGCTAGGCTTAATTTCTGATTATAACCAATTCGGCTCTATAAATCTGGTGTTCATTTAGAATTTTCATGAGCACAGATTCACAAATAATTTGATTTAGCAATTCAGTTTTTAAGTTCTTGTTGAATTCAGTATGAACTTTCATGATACAGATTAATGAATAGTATGGTTTTTTTTTTAGAAATAGGAAAGTGGGTTCAGAACTAATAGTAACAATGGAGCTAACAGAGTAGTAATGTATGTTGCAACAGGAAGTATAGTAACAGATCTATTAGCACTAAATATAGATAGATACAGACATATAGAGGGTATAGATATAGATGATATAGATACAGATAAATCTCCTGGGTCCAATGCAGTTGGAGGGACAAAGCTCACCTAAATGCTAATTGTTTGTAGTAAATCTACAGGACAATTTCTCATCCTCTTCTGCCATATTGTCCATTTCCATCCACCCAGATTTTATGTGTACCTGATAAATTATTACCTGAATTATCATTGAGTGCATGCATGGTAATAATACACAAAATACAATAATTAACAACACCCCTCTCTCAGCAAACCAGAAAGTGCAAGACAGTGATTAGAAAACAGAAAGGAGAAATATAGGGGAGGATTTCTTATGAGAGGTAAAAAGACACAGGGAAGAAAGAAGGCATTCACTGAAAGTATGTCCCATGCACTGAGTCTCACACACTGTGAAATTTGTTTATGTGATCCCTTCTTCATAGTCTCTCACAATTCTGGCATCATAATTTCTAAGAGAGTAAGTTGCTTCACAGACCACAAAATGGAAGGTTCCCCAGCTAGTGATCAGGTATATGGTGCCAGGAGCAGCAGAGGCACTGTGAAGTAGTCTTCCTCAGCAACAGGAAACAGGACTCATGCGAAACCAGAGTACTACAATGCTGGGACTCAAGTTCAAGGTAACCTAAGAGTAGACTAATAAATTGTCCATATAGGAGACATGCAAAAAGGCCTATCCCATTACAGGGGTTATCTCACAATATGGTGCATATATAAATTTATATATGTATGATTTTGACAAGATAGGAACTCATATAAGTTGCAGTAAGCAAAAAACATTTCTCGTAATGCACCTTTCATTGAGAGGGGAAGGAAGTAATTTCAGCAGTTTTAAAATATGTTCTATGTTTTAATTCATGACTTAAACCTTTAACCTTGAAAGATGTTAGTTACTGAATCAAATCAGTAAAGGCTCATCTTACATTTAAGCCTTCAACTGCATCACAATTGAACAATGAAAAGAGTGTAGGTCTAAGTGATAAGATAATAGATGTAAGACATAATGATTTATATTTTTCCAGTCACAGTTGCAGGAAAGCTATCTCCCACATAAATTAATGAAAAACAAAATGGAAAATAAATAAATAAATTAATAAATAAATATTTCAGTAAATGACAGACTGGAAGGTAGAAGGCAAAAAAGGGAGCCAATCAACAAAATACTAAGCAATATAGGAAAAGGAGATTTTAAAATATCACAAGACACATGCTGGTACTTGATCCTCAGTCTGCGCTTCTTTTATTTTTTTTTTCCAACAATGTATTTACTCGTTCCAAAAGTATTAAAATTTTTGAAGAATAAGGAAGTATATAAAAAAAGAAACATAAGTTAATTTGAGGAAAGAAACCTTTCTACATAGTGCTTCATTATTTGTTATTCGCCTCTACAAAATGGGGAGAAAAGTCAGGAATTATAAAGCCTAGGTTACTCTTCATAAATTGTGATATGCCAGCACATTTTTCACTAATATTCAGAGATTATGTGAGATGCTATGTTGTTCAAAGGTTTAGTGACTCAAGAAAACATGAACATGATTGCAATGTACGGAGATATATTTCCTATTAATTCTGATATATTATAGAACACAAATTCACTAAAGAAGTCCGATTGACTAATTAAAACTTTATTCTATGTAAAACTTGAACAATTAAATTGCTACTTAGCCTTTTATGATATTTTCTGACAGTCGGCAGACAATTTCAGAGACTAGCTTGAACTGTCAAAATAATTTATATATATTAAATGTCAATGCAACTCAAGAAGAAGATAAAATTTGCTTTCAATATGACATTTATATGCCAGAGCCTGATTTAGATATGCAGAGGTAGCAAGACATGTTAGCTAAAAGTAGTTATGCAGCATATTTCTAAACATGATGTCCCATTTATGTTCAAAATGATGTGGACTGAATCAATTAGGAGAAACAAGTGAGTTCCAAGAAGTACTTTTAAAAAGCTATGGAGTTGCTTAGTAACCTGATGTTATACTTCATTTCCCAACAGAACTATAAAGCTGTCAGACTGGTAATGGGGAGCTCCCCAAGATAAATGATGCCTCGTGTTTTGCCAAAAACATGATTCTATGAAATATGTTATACATAACTTTGGGGAGTTATGCATATGCGTATCAGTAATATATGCAACTGGACAGTTATCAAAGAAATTACTTTTAGCTGCACTTTGTCATAAAAATGCAATACTTTCCCTCCTTTAATGCATTATCTTGTCAGACAGGAGAAGGCACTGGATCCAAGATGCCTAAGGGGAAAATTTTAATCCGGCTCATTCTTAGTGCTATACTTACCTGACACCAGCTTTGTTCTTCACTGACAGTAATCTAGCATAATCTACTGTATGCATCCTAGAATTGGAAATTTAGCTTTTTTTGCCTGAAACTTCTTTGAGAACCCAAAGTTATCATGTTGTCTTCTATCACAGGAGTTTGTTTTCAGAGTGTATCAGAATAGATGTGTCTTAAATTTCAGTGAAAATTAAATGTTGGAGACTATTTCAAGCCCATTTAGTTAAAAAGACAAACATTCTCAAGGAAGGATATCAAGCTTGCTTTCTCAGTAACTGAGATATCAGTTCCTAAGTCTACTTGCTTCTTAGGAACATAAGCGTTTTCTGAAATTGAGAAAACTACATTTAATAATTAAGGTAAAATCTAATCTAAAAATCAGCCACAGGAATTCTGCCAGTATCTGATGTGAATTTAGTTATTTCAAAACACTTTATAAATAGGGGCGAAAAAATAGATATCTAATATGATAGGGTGAGATCATCAGTTGAGGTGAAATGGATGGATGAACTCAGTCCAGCTGCGTTGATAATATTTACTATGACACATTTATAAAGAAAAAATACTAATTGGATAAGAAGGGTGCTTTTTTCTTTTTAAAAAGTACTTTCTTGAATTCAATCCAAGTAATTTTCACACTGTCTTCTCCAGCAACTTAAGTGCTCCTGAAAAATCTCCTTTAAGACCACAGTTTGTTGTTCACTTCTTTAAATGGCAGAACTAGGACAAGATAGTTCACATTGCTGAAAATTATAACAGTCCTAAAATATATAGCAAAAGGTTCAATGAGCTCTTTTTAATTTTTTGTTTCAGTGTTTGTAGGTAGAAATATCAGATAAAATAGCTGCAGTCACATTAAGGGGCAAGGAATTTGTGGAATGTTTCAAATTATATTTAAATTCTAATTGAATGAAACAAATGTGAGAGGGTAGAGCATCAAAATTTAATAATGGCTTGTAATGAACCAGTTTAACACAGAAGACCAAAAGAAACTGAGCCCCTATGAAAAAAAACAGATCAGACCCAGAAAGGTTAGAAATAACCCCAAAACATGATTAAAACCAAACCAGGTTAGATGTTGGAGCCAAAAAAACTTGACATATTTTATTTAACAGGGACAGAAGAAAGAGAGAGAGAAAGAACAAAAGAGAGAAAGAGAAAGAAAAAGAAAGAAAGTGAGAAAGAGAGAGAGAGAGAAAGAGAGAAAGAGAGAAAGAGAGAAAAAGATAAAGAAAAAGTGTGCATGCGGGTAGGGGGACAGAGAGTGAGGATTAGGTAGAAGCAAATCACCCATTTGAGTGTCCCAAGGACGTCTCATTGCTCCCCTCCATCTGGTCCTTGTGGTGGTGAGGGTCCCCTGCTGCCACGCCACACCAGAGAGTACAGAATCCAGTGATTAATACACATTTTGGGCCAGGTGGGAACGCCCAGGTGCCTCCTGAGGGGCCAGGTTTGATATTTGATGCTGTCCCTCCAGCACTGTGGATCTGCTGTATCATGGCCTGGTGCAGGGTCTGGGGACCCCTTGGGGGGCTTTGATGGGCCATGCCACCCCCTGTGCTGTCCTCCACGTGGATGTGGCTGTTCCCTGGGAGAAGGGGCTCCACAGCTGGGCTCCTCTGCACTGCAGAGGATGGGAGTTCACTGCCTCTGACCAGAGGCTTTTTCACCACCCCCAAAACCTCTCCTCCCCCCACCTTTGGTGTCAGGGTCTGTGTGAGCCTGGCAGCTGATAGCCCAGGGCTGCCGTCTCCATCCCAAAGGTGCTAAGCTTGGTCCCTCTGTGAGTGGATTTTTGTCCTCCAGCCCAGACCTGAGTCACTGTCTTATCTCCATCAGGGAGCAGTTCAGGGCCTCAGTCAGAAGGCCTGTTCAGGGCATGGTGGTCTTCTCTACAACTTTTGTAATACAGTTTTGTTATAATAGGCAAAGGTCCTTCATGAAGATGCTTAAGCCATGAATTACAACATTTCAGTCTCCAACATCTAATTATAGTCTCTTCTTCAAGTAAGTATTATTTACAGAGAAAGACAAACTATTTGTGTTTTTAGAATAAGCTTATGAAGGCATTTAGTCACGTAAAAATTGCATAGAATATTGCTATTTTCTTAAACTGTAGTAATTGTTTAGACTGGTTTAAGTAATTGTAAAGACTGGTTTAAGATTTGCATCATCCACCTATTCTTTGGGTGATGCATTTTTCTCAAGCCATTGTTTCTATTAGATATTAACTACTTATTATTTGTCAGGTAGTTTGATTTATTTTTGAATAATTTATAGTCTCTAGAGAAAAAACAGTCATGAATTTAAGGTGAGACTTTCTATAATCCTGTTTTTTCATATGCAACAAACAAATATTACACAATTTAAAATTTTAAATAGGTAAAAATGTTTTCTAAGAGACTCATATAAAAACAGAAACCACATAGTTACATTCCCAGATCACATTATCAAACTGTATCCTGAGTTTATGAAGTAAAGTGTTTAAAGACTACAGTATTATAGGAAGTCTGGTATCATACTAGAGGCAATGTGATTTTAGAAAAATGCATTGAGGTAATATTTCACTATTGTGTATGAGTCTCAGAATGTGAAAGCTATGAGTTCTTTATATATTTATAAGTATGGGAAATTGATAGCTGTCTTGGAGCTGTAAGAATAAATTATATTTCATCTAAAGATATAAAACACAGAATCATTTCATCAAAAGTTAAAATACTCATCTGAATGTTGACCAAAAGAGAATCAAGAGGTCTTTTAATCCCAGATTGTGGGAGAATTGTTTGAACCCTGGTTACAGAGGCAAATGTTGGTATTTATTGTATGCTAACCTCATATTTATCTATTTTAGACATATCTATCATATACAAATACATTTCTAATCGCTCTGCAGCAGCAGTCTTTCTGAAAATAGATGTGTGCACCTCTGGGATATTTGAGTACTAAGGCTTCATGTCAAGTATGGTATATTCATCTGAGGTATGAACTTGCGAGGTGAAATTGCGAGACCTATGTTCAAATTCACAGATTCAAATGGCGAATTACACTTCAAGAATAATAGACAAGGATTTCACTCCCTACCCCCACTCTGATTCATGTCTCTTCCTTCACAGCAGCTACGATGCCATACACACAGGCTTCACTGGAGTGATGTCAGGTAGTTAGACACAGCTGAAACCACTGGTTTAGAGCATGATACAGGTTCAGAATCATATAAAATTCCAGAGTTTTGCAGTCACAGCAGTTTATTAGCAGTTCATGCTGCAATAATACTTGAATTTATTGTACATTTCAGGCAGGAGTTAACTTAATCCCATGCACATTGCTGCTCATATCTAATAGTCTATTCAGAGGTGTGAACCAGTGCATAGCACTGAAAGATGACAAATAGATTCACAGAAATACATCACTTCTAACTCTTCTACTTATGTGTTCTATATTCCTGTGAATTCATATCTAAGTAAAGGTAACAAAAGATTTTTTTGTTCTCCCTAAACTGTTTTAGAGTGCTGTTCAGCACCATGCCTTTATTTAGTTAGTCAATACAAATGCATCCTTTGCACCTTAATCCTAGAGACATTCATTCAGCTGCATTTGGGAGTGACAAGCATCGATAGTGAAACCGCATATAATAGCTGCAAATTAAGTATATGGAGAATATAAGTACTACGAAAATAAATTTAGTAATAGTGTAATTGACAGCACAAGGGACATCTAATCCTTTAAAAAATTGTTTTATTAAACCTGCAAACAACAAGAAATATTCAAATTGCCATATGATTGTTCTGTAAACGATATATTTTTGTCCTATCTAAATATATATTTAGAATTACAGAGTTTTGTATGTTGGAAATGGTCTTCACAGTTCATGTAGTCCAAAGCGGTTGGACTGCAAAGCAGTTAGAGCAGGCTTGTGGCTTTGAATTTATTTTAGCTATCAAGTTAACCCACTGGCAGTTCACTTATTCCTCTTACTTTGCACCTAGGTTAGACATTGTGGATAGGTTTGAAAGGAAAAGGAAGTATGAGAACTCCAATGCAGAAAATTTCTGAAGACTAGCATTTTTATTAACTTTTGTGTCTTAGTGTGGTTTTCTCTAATTTAGTAGTTAGGGGTACCTGCGCACTCCCCTGTTGTCTTTCCCTGACCCATTCCTGAATGTCTCATTAACTGATTGTTTGTCATGAAATCTAAAATAATCTTCAGCACTGGTTTGATCAAAAATACAAGAGTTGAGCAGCTTTTTCTGTGACAGTGCTTTTTTGTGTGCTTGTGCAGGTACCTGTGTACAATTCCACTTGCTGCAAAGGCAGAGCAGGTGTCAGAAGCATGTGGTGGTGATGGTGGTCACAAGGTATGTGACTTTTGTGGGGGATGCTCTGGTGAGGCTTTAGTTTCATGCGATCTGGTGGAGTATGCCTCACTCCAAAGTGGCAGGCTCCTGAATAACAATGCTGTTAGCAGTTTCATTGCTCTTTAGCACCGTGGACAGTGCCTGCAAACAAACAAGTATGCAGTTTGCATGACAGACGCTGTGAGCCTCTCAGAGGTGTGATCAAGACAATACCAGGATGACATTTCTGGACTTCAGAAGACACATTTGAGCCTGCTCTGGGAGCTGTGTGGCACATCCCATGGGAATCTGTCCTGGAGTTCAAAGGGGTCCAGGGGAATGGACTCATCTTTAAGCACACCTTTTCAGGAAATGAGAATTGTCCCTTCCTCAGAAAGAGGCAAGGCAGAAGTGTGGATGAACATGTAGTTCAGACGTGATAGGAACATATACAGATAGTGGCAGCAGAAACAGTCTTCCTGGAGTGGATACACAGACACAGGAAACTCATGTAGGAATGAAAAAATGAAGGCCAAAGCTCAGCTGGATTTGAATATCCTGGGGGCCTTTCCCAACCTAAATGATTTTGTGATTTTATGATCTTTCTGGGCCCTGAGGTGAGACTGACTGGCCTGTAGTTCCCCAGGTTCTTCTTTGCTTCTATTTTTAAAAATGGGCATTATGTTGCCCCTTTTCCAGTCAGTACCTCTCTGGAGCACCAGACTCCAGACTCCAGACAACATGACTCTTCGAGTATGTTGTGTAGTGGCTTAGCCACTTCATCTGCCAGTTCTGTCAAGACCAGCAGCTGTACATTTTGTCAGGTCCCAGGTACTTGTTCACCTTCAGGTTCTTTAAATTGTCTCAAACTGTACTGCTCCTGTGGCGGGAGGTTCTTAATTTTCCAAGTCCCTGCCTCTGTCTTCTGAGACTTGGGAAGTGTAGCTGGAACACCATGCCAGTGAAGATTGATGTGAAAATGTTCTTGAGTACCTCAGCCTTTTCCATGTCCTGGCAACCAGGTCTCCCGTTTTCTTTTGGAGAGGGCCCACATTTTCCCTAGTCTTCCTTTTTATCACTGAGGTACCTATAGGAGCTTTTCTTGTTACCTTTGACATCCCCAGTCAGATTTAATTCTGCCAGGGCTTTAGCTTTCGTGATCCTGGCTGCTCAGACAAGTTGAGCATGTGTTGGTAGCATGCTCTTGCAGCCAAGAAAGCCAAATACATCCTGGGCTGTGTTGGCAAGAGTGTACTCAGTAGGACCAAGGACGTGCTCCCTCTTTATGCAAGACCTTATCTGGAGTACTGCATTCAGTTTTTGGGCTGCCTGCTGCAGGAAGGATATTTATGTTTTGGACTAAGTCCAGGACAGTCACCAAGGTGGCTGAAGGCTGGAGCAGTGAGTTGGGGAACTGGATTTGTTCAGTATCAAGGAAAGAAGGCTCACAGTAGACTTTGTTGCTGCCTATTTATATCTCACTGTGGGATCCAGAGGAGCTGGAGCCAGACTCCTCCCAAAGGTGCACAGTGATAGGACAAAAGCAACAGATATAAGTGGGAACTTAGGAAATTCTAATTAAATGCTAGGATAGAGTTGGTTGGAGCATGGAGTGAATAACACCAAGTTCACAGGTTTGATCCCCATATGGGCCAGTCATTACAGAGCTGGTATTGATGATCCTTGTGGGCCCCTTCCAACTCAGAATATTCTGTGCTATTTATCTTTTTTATTACTGCGATGATTAGGTGCTGTAAAATTTGTATTATGTGTCCAGATTTGACTGGCCATGGCTGTGAGTAACCTGGTCTGCTGTAGACTTGCTTTGACCTGAGAATTGGCACAGTTAACTTCTGGATCAGATTTCAGTCTTAAGTCATTCTATCATTCTCTGAAACCTGTACACTGGGTGGAAGAGGGAAGATTTAGGAATGGCAGTACAAAAAATGTAAGCAGAGGCATAGCATGATTAATTCTTTTTCTTTCAGCGGCAAATTTTTCAAAATATTTATTGCAGAAAATTTTGAAATAAATATCTGAAGTCTAGGATCTTACCTTGGGTAAATTGGACAAATTTCAACTTAGTGTTACTTTTGCAACTTTCTTTGGTTTTTCCTTGGATCCAATTGAATGAATAATCATAGTGGCCGTATTCTCCAGTTCCGTTTTTTTGCCTTTGTTTGTTCTTTCTTTAAAGTATATTAAAAAATCCTTGTTATTTTAATACATAAAAGTTTTAGAATATCTGCAGAAAAAAATCAAGAATGCTTATAATCCATTGATTATCTATGCTTAATGCTGTACTTTATTTAGCAAAGAATAGAATGACTCAATAATGGGTCACAAGTTCCAAGCTAATTGATCTTCTTTCATCTGGTGAGATTGCCTTAAACAATAATTAGTTCAAGCTGTGCTTTGGATATAAAAGTGGAAACATTGAACCATATATCTTACATCCTCACAGACCATGGTAAGGAAAGTTGTTGAAAAAAACAAGTAACAAAAAGAAACATGAAAATCAAACAAACTTTAGCCATTCCATGGCACAAAGAAAGTAACAAGAAAGAAATGAGAATTCTTAATGCCACATGGTACTGGAAGAGACTAGTCAAGCAGAAAAGTTTATTTTAGAACATTAAGCTTTCTGTCCTGAAAAGGCAGTTTCACAAGTATAAATTCTCTCTCCACTGATGAGCATAAGTCACACTTTACTTGAGACTCTAAATACATGTCACTATTCTAAAATGTATTTGTGAAGAAAATTTCATTTGTTATGTAGTGAAGAAGCTTTAGAGATTGCTTTTAAGTGACTTTGATTAACCTCAGCCAGAGTTTAAAATAGTTCAGAGTTGGAACTATTCGAGATGATGTAAGATTTCCATAAATTAATCAAAGAAGAAAAGAATCAGGAAACCATAGCAGTTATGAGATGATTGCATAAATTAACTACCAACCAATAATTAATATAATTATTTTCTGTTACAAAATTCTAACAAAATTACAATCATAAACTTTAAAACTTTTCTAAATAAAATGATCCATTATAAAAATATGTTTATATATATAACTATATAAATACATACATATTTGTATGTATATGTATATGTATATGTATATGTATATGTATATGTATATGTATATG
>JANRGV010000084.1:51314965-51326636 GCA_024734035.1 Alethe castanea
TTCCCTGCCCTTCCCTTCCCTTCCCTTCCCTTCCCGTCCCTTCCCTTCCCTTCCTTCCCCTCTCTCTTTCTCTCTCTCTCTACTCAATTCTGTGGTTATTAAAACACATAAGGGTTTCTGTGGTTTTGAATAAAAATGTGTGACACCTAGGTTACATTAGATTTTATTCTAGAAGTGTCTTGAAAAGAATTATGAAACCATGAATATGATCTTGAATAAGAGCATTAGTTTTGTAAGTAGTAAGACTGTTGAGACGTTAGTTGCTGCAAGCCAGAAAGATGTGTGAAAATACCTCTCTAAAACTGGAATACTTTTTTTACAGATTAGCAGCAAAAAATTCCAGAATCAAAATCTGAATTTATTTCACTTTTTGAATAGTTAAAGGTATCATATGAAACTGTATCCTCCTACATTAGTGCCAGCAGATGTCATCTAAACAGTACTTCTTTCTTCCTCTGGAGTTATCCTTAGTCATTTGATATACAGATTTAAATTGTTTTTTACTATTCAAACCAGTTTTCAGGGAGTAAGTGATGTCTAAATGAATTAGCTGGTCATTCTAATGAGATATCATAATATTCCAGAACACATGAATTCAAGAACTGTTAGCCTGGATGTTAAAATGACGTCATAATGAATAAAGAAGAGATTTTTTTAGTATCACCTAAATATTCTTTACATTCAAAGGATCATTTTTGTTAATGAATATATTTGGAAGATCTGAGAAAAAAAAAAAAAAAGAATGATCGCCAATTTTATATTTGGATTCCTTGGTAAAGTACTTACATAAGAAGCAAATCTTAACTTGCCTACACCAATGATGAAATATAATGTCATGTGAGTCTACTTTTGAAGCAACCTATGTAAAACTTGTGCTTAAAAATGTTTTACAGGTCATCCAGGATCCTGGTTTCAAAAAAACCTCTTACAAATTTACCAAACCTAACATCAGTAACTACTATCAGAAAAGAAAGCCCTTCAGTGAGACAGAGTTTTTAGTCACTTTTGAAGGCACAAATAACTTTTCTCCATGTTTTAATATGCTCAAGTACATAGTTTGTTCCTATTTCCATTGCAAATATTATATGCCTTTATTTACAGTGGATTCAAATTATTGGTTTAGTAAAAATTGAAATAGCTGAAAATCTTTCCCTTGATTTCAATTTATGTAGTCAGGTTTCCATTGAGGTGAGATCAAAAATATAAGAATCTCTTGGTCATACAATTAAAATAAAACTCTCTTTGTCAAAATTATTTGAATCATGTGCATAAAATAAACTGCTTATTTTGCACTTTCCACATAAAGAGAGGACATTTACTGAAAAGTAATAACAACATTTGATTTGTATTGATTAATTCAGAGTTGGGAAGCCCAGTCCAAAACCTACCCTCAAGATAATAAAATTCCTGGTAAAAGTTTACAGTTTCTGGATGTCAACAGGAAGGCAAAATGTTTTACATATTTTTGAGACTAACAGTCAGCAAAGTAAACAGGATTTTTTCTGAAAAATTAAATTGTTCAGTATCAAAAAACATATATACATGTGCATGCCTATGTGTATGAATATGCGTTTGTGTGCATCTAGATGTGCATCTTGATGTTATTAAAGTCGTAGGCAGCAATTAAAAAAGTTAAATCATATGACCTAGATTTAACTTTTACTGCTGATGGGGCTTTCTTAACAGAATTTCTTATTTTCCTGCAAAGTGTTGTTAGCTTTCTGCATTACATTACCATATTATTACATAATGAAGCAAAGAAAAACAATTTCCTAAAACTAATTTTTTTTTAAATCAAGTATAATAAGAAATAGTTATTAGAATTTGAATTATATTGATTACAGAGGTTTCTCTAATTTTTCTATATTCATCTGTGCTTTATGTCTAGGCAAGAAATGTTGACTACTATGATTGTTAGGTGGCAAATCATAATACTGCAATCTTCATCATGAAGTTAGGGAATTTACAACTACTCCTATAGGGTATTCAGAATCTCCACTTTTCCAAGGAAAACAAATTTTGCTGCTGCCAAATGAACTATTTTGCTCAGCTGGTGGAAAGATACAATGTTTATTCTGATAAACCAGGAGTCTATGGAATCTCACAGTGCTCATTCTGCAAGACTCTGTTAAACAAAAACCAAGAAGAGGATGTGAAATGATGAACCAGTCTAATAATATCAACTCACTTCCACGTTTGGGAAGTAACTCCGAGTTCACCAAGTCGTCAGATAAAACTTTGGGGCTGACAATGAAGGACCAGCTAAGGGACACCCAGGAGAGGGGTTGCATTCATCAGTGGGAGGGAAAATATGTTAATGAATTTGGGGAAATGATTATCATCTGTAGGTGTTTTCCAGGAAAAACAGTGAATATGCATATAAAATATAGTACATAAACATGACCTTTTCTGTACTTGGTATGCATGACAAGCTTGAAAATATTCCCTGTGCATCCAGTGCAGAATGAGAACACCCACTTCTTAATGCTACACTGGTGTTAAGGAGTTTTATTTTACCTGTTTTGGTAAAATGTGACCAACATTCAAATATCTATGCGGTAAGATATTATTCAGAAGACACTTCACATTATTGTTTCTTTTGTTAATATTTAACATTAGAATACTTACTGTTAATTTTGCTGAAGTACAATTAATAAAGGTTATTGGTGAGTTCAGTCAATAATGTAATTTAAATTTCTTACATATAAAGTGTTACAAAACATGTCTTAAAATCTTGCAGAGAAACATATGATATAAGCATTTTTTTTTTCTCTTTTGACATCAGGAAAACCCAGCTGTGAAATTCTTTTTAAAGTGTCCTGGTTCTGGCCAGAAGAGGGTTAATTTTTGCAGTAGCTCTCAAACCACCTCTCAGCATTGCCTGGATAGGGGGTAGGGAGTCCCTTCCCATTTGTAGGAGAGTGGCATAGGGAGCCTTGGGTATTGTTGTTTGTGTGTGAATCATCTGCCTCTTTCTTGTAGCCTGTGTCATTAGTATTGCTGCTGTTACTGTTTGTTTTCTTATCCCATTGCTCTTTCCAGTAAATTGTTCTATCTCACCCTGTGATCCTTGCCTTTTGTGCCTCCAATTTCCCCTCTCCAAGGAGAGGGACAGAAGAAGAAGAGGGAGTGAGCAAGCAGCACATGGATTCAGTGAGAGCACTGAATTGGAGAATACCATTCCTAAACCACAATATAGACATCTGTTTTCTTCAGTTAAGGGGCTAAGCTCAGCATATTGACAGGAGTTTTTAATTTACCTTGCAAAACATAGGAAAAAAATTATTTTGTTTGTTTCACAACATTGTGACATTGTGAGAAGAAAATATGGATTTTAAAAGTCAGGATCCTTCGTTGCTTTTGTTTGGTGGTATTGTGGTGTTTTTTGAGAAGGAGAACATATTACAGAATTAAAAAAATATATATTTTTACTTACTTAGGTCTGCAGCTGAAGCTGTACCAAAAGAGTGACAAATGGGAACTTTTTTGGTTTACATATTTGGACTTTATTTATAACTTGTATTGAAGCTCTGATATATATATTTTAAAAATCTGGAACATGTTGACCAGAGTGGGTAGTTAGCATTCTAAAAATATTAAATAATTAAATCCAGAACTGATTGCTGGCAATTACAGGGACATTATTTAGGAGAAAAATTAAAACAGAAAAGTAGAACTGTATATGCTCTTGGGCGGTTGTGTTAGCTGGGTCATATAGAGGGAAATATAATGAGTAATCACTGTCAACATTCTAAGTCATTATGAAAATTATTATAAATGAAGACATTTATTCAGCCCATGCCAAGCTGAGGGAAGAGATTTCCAGAAGGTAGACCAGATGGTTAAGTATGTTTCACTGCAGATCTATGCTGACCCATCCCCAGTGCTCCAAAAGTCCCCACCGTGTCTCTGGGACGCTGAAATCAATGGTAATGTCAGCTGAAGTTTGCTGTGCAGGAGTTCAGATTGTCAGAGAGAACGCAAAGGTTTGGTACCTAATTCTCAGGATTCTTTACACACTTTGAGGAATTTTCTTAGCTCTCTGGGTGAGTGAACTGACATCAATTAGAAACGGGCCATTTCATAAAGGTATATTTTTATTTTTCAATAGTGTGCTTCCACATCTTTTAGTGTAAAGTACTCTATGACTAGATGATTATCTCAGAACCGAGAATCACTGGTTTTGATTCTCTTTTTTGAAGGGGCAACTTCTATTTTGATAGCCTTCATCTGTGTTATTAGCTGAACATCTTGTCCTTTTAAAAATATTTATAAACTTTCAAGAAAAATTTCAGTTAAAAACTAAACAATATCAGGTTTGCCAGACATTAAGGAACACTGTAACATTCTAATACTGTAGCAGTGTAACAGCAGACTAAACTAGTACCCACCATAAATTCCATCTCTTTCTTGAAAACTTTTCTTTATGAGCTACTTTCCCCAATAGAGGACCATTTATAAGAGTATTATTGCCAGAATATCTTCTGATATTACCCTTTAATATTACCTTGAAGAATAAGATATCTGTGACTCAAGTCTGAACACTTTTTAATTGAGCCATTTTGTGGGGGCTTTGAAAAATGGCCTTTGAAAAATGAAATAGCATCTCTTTCATTGATGCTATATTATCATGATCCTCTTTATTTTTTAAAAATGTTGTTTACAAGACATTAACCTCTATTCTCCAGGGTATTAAGCAGAAAAAGTCTGAGGCAAGAGGAAAGTGAACTAGTCACTTTACTTATGCAGCCAGTTCCCAATAGAAAGTTTTATTTAGAAGAAGACTGACCAGGATTACTCAATTTCCTGCTTCATTGAGGATCATGCCATCTTAGCTCCCTTGGCTCTGTGTATAAGGAGCTTAATGAAGAGGGAAATTAATTCTTAGTGGCAACCAAGTGTAGCTACTAACTTATTCACTCATGCTCTCAGTCCTCCCTAGCCCCATTTGACAAATGTGAGAGCATTTGTCATTCATTTAAATCCCATTTTCTGAGCACCTTATGATGCTGCTTGGGTTTCTATTATATGACTGGTGTGTAGCATAAATAGGCTACAAATGCTTGTGTAATCTTTTGCACCAATAGATCATAGTTATTTCAATGCAGTCCCTCTGGTAACAAGGCTAGGAATTTTGCTGGCTGTCGTCTCTCTCATGGGACTACTGGACTCCCAGGTACTGCCAGTACCAGATTGCTACCAGGACTTCAACAACTAAATATAATACTGGAGTCCAAAGAGAAGCTCTGAATAAGACATGCTTAAACTAAAGAACTTGACTATCTGATTTTAGATTCTTGTGGTTGTGCTCCATATGGTTCTGGGGGCTGACTAGTCTGACATTTTGCTCATTCCAACTGATACAGGAGGCATTCCATCAATAAATCTTAGAAGTCTTGATTTTGAAGATAACTGAATGCATGCTGACATGCTAAGAAATCTAATTTTCCAATATTTAAAGTATTTTCTTCCAGGTTTTTTTGGTTTGGGTTTCTGTTGTCGTTTTTGTTGATTTTTTAAAAAATTTTTTGTTTGTTTGCGTTTTTTACTGATTGGGATAGAATAGTTAGTTTGTTGGGTTTGCACGGCGAGATTTTGGTAGGGGTGTGTGGAGGGTGGCTACAGGGGTGTGTTTTCTGTAAAAATGCCAGGCTCTTACCCTATGAACAACAGAGCCAATGCCAGACAACTCCACGATAGAACACCAGCTGGCCTGGGCAAAGGCCATTGATGATGGAGGTAAGTGCCACTGGTATAACAATCTTAAGTGGGAAAAATATGCATTATTTCAGCTGGAGAGCAGAGTGTGAACATGCGAGAGAAACAGACACCAAGGTCAATGAAGAAGGAGGAGGAGGTGCTGCAGGGGTTGAAGGGATTCCCCTGCAGCCCGTGGTGAAGGTCACAGTGGGGCAGGCTGTCCCTGCTCCCAAGATAGATTCAGCACAGAGCAAAGATCCACCTGAAGCCATGGACGACCTCACAGAGGAGCAGGTGGGTGCCCAAAGGAGGCTGTGACCCACTGGGATGCCCACGCTGGAGCAGGTTTGCTGGCAGGATTTGTGACCCTGCAGGAGACTCATGCTGGAGCAGCCTGATTCTGAAGGATTGCACCTCATGGGAGGAATCTCATGCTGGAGCAGGGAGGAGAGCAGGGAGCCAAGAGTGGCAGAAGCAATATGCAATGATCTGACTGCAACTTCACCTCCCTGAGCCTCTGCAGGGGAAGAGGTAGACAAACTTAGAGCGAAGTTGAGCCTAGGAGGAAGGGAGGGGTGGCAAAGAATGTTTAAGATTTATTTTTTATTTAACATTATCCTATTTCAATTTTATCCTTAATAAATTGAACTTATTTCCCCAAGCTGAATTTGTTCAGCCCATGATGGTAATCAGTGAGTGATCTCTCCCTGTCCTTACCTCAACCCACAAGCATTTCATTATATTTTCTCTCCCACATCCATCTGGGAAGGGAAGTGATAGAGCAGCTTTGGTGGGCACCTGGCATACAGCCAGGGTCAGCCCCACCCATAGTCACACACCCCTGAAGTCTGCATTAAACACTAGCTGTAACCAGAGAATTAAGTCTCTAGGTGCTTTGAATCAAACACCAAAACGTACATATGGCTAGTAAATATGGCAGATGAGAACATGTTGCATGAAATAAGAATTTGCATGTTTTTCTCAGAGTAACAGAATCATTAGTATATAGCCTGAAGACAGATGCCTGCAATCATTGCTGACCATCATATCTCCCACTTACAGGCATTTTAGGTTCTTTTTCATGACATTAAGAGATGAAAAATCACTTCCTTTCTCTTGCCATAAGGTATTAATCTTATTTCATACATAAGTTTTCAGACTACATGAGGGGTCTTTCTGGATTAAAGCTTCTCTTATCTCCCTGCTAAAAGTGTTGCCTGAACTATTTCCATTTTTATAAATAATGTTGATAACAGTGACTAATCTCAGGACTTTTCTCCCTTAACAAACACCCTAACCCACTGTTTTATACCTTCCTCTTTTAGTATGACTAGTCAAATAGTTCACTAATTTGTGGAAAGTAGTCTGTAAACTAGTTAACTAGATAGTTAGACCAGTGTTTGGGGAGATAAATTATGAGCTGGATATTTTTAGACACAGAGAAAATAAACTTGCATCTCCTGAAAGTCTACTAATTAATGAAAACCTGGTAAGACAAGCAACTTTTCTTTCATTAAACACTTTTTTCTTTTTCCTTAATGGAGAAGGGCTTTCATGCTGACTAAATAGAGTTTCTTGGAATGTAGAATGAATGATTTATTTGTTGATAGTACTTTACTAAGAACTTAAAGAAGGGAGTAGAACAAAAACAGTGTCTTTATTTTTTTCCTACAGGAAAACATATAAGTACCTTGCTTCAAAAAGCAGATAATTTTAGATGACCTTGTTTATACAAGTTAGTGTATTTATATGTTTTCTGAAGCAAGATTTGAGAATTGTTGAATTTGGTTATCTAACTCAGAATATCAGTGGAATCAAGCTGCCTGCATTCATTGCTATATTCACTGGACTAATCTTTAGGCATTCCTTTAGAGAAAGGGAACAAGAAAATAGACTTCTGTTCTGGGGTCGAAACATTTACCTGAGTAAAAATTTGTTCCTTCCTCAGGATTTGGTTTATGAGGAAGTGAGCTGATTAGTCCAAAATATCTCCTTTTACAGGAAAATTCTAACCATGTTAAAGAACATGCATACTCCTTATGGAAAAGGTGCTCCCCAGAGCATTTGTAGCCTGCCTCTGAAAGACAAAATACCTTTTAAGAATACTGAAACCTTAATTTTGTAAAGGTGTGCAAATGTAAAGATATGCTTGTATATATATATTTAGCCTTTCAAGCGCAGTTGTAGTCTTGTCCACTGTTTGGAAGTATTTTGATGGGAAAATATTCCATTGTTTAAGATTTGCACTGTAAGATTGTGAAGAAAATTGTGAGGAAGGAGATGATCCTGTGCTTGCCATCTTGCTTACACAGGGAATATTGAAATCTTAAAATCTATATTAATACAAGTTTGCATTTTGAGTTAGTTTCTCCCCAAAGACTGAAAAATCCTACCACCCATATAAGTGTCACTACACATTTCAGATTCAACACCTACCTGTTTAAATGTAGTATTAGTAAAGACAGCTATAGGATCATGGAATATGCTGAGTTGGAAGGGACCAAACTCAGGATCAGGATCAAGTCTGACTCCTGTGTCTGCACAGGACAACCCAACACACCCTGTGTGCATTGTCCAAATGTTTCTTAACTCTGTGGTCAGGCTGGTACTGTGACCACTGCCCTGGGGAGCCTGCCCGGTGTTCAGCCACTCTTTGAGTGAAAAATCTTTCCTTGATATCCAACCTAAACCTCCCCTGACTCACTTTCAGCCCATTCCCTTGGGTCCTGTCATTGATCATGAGGGTGAAGAGACCAGTGCCTGTCCCTCCACCTTCCCTCATGAGAATGTTGAAGGCTGCAATTAGTTCTCCCCGAAAAATTTATAATTTCATACAAAAAACCCCACAAAGGTGATTATATGCAGAAATTATATGCAGAAACTACCACAGTTTAGAAAAGAGTAAATCAGATTTTAATTTCTATTAACATTTTCTTTTTATTTCATTTTTCTCTTACAAAGCTTGCAGAACAATTTTGACCACAATACTCTTAAGACAGATCTTATGTGATTAATTTTCCCTCTACTTTTTGGAATCCTGTAAATATCTGTAAGTATGTCAGCAAAAGAAACAGTTAAATCAGGAGAAAATCCATATATATATATACAGAAGAGTAACAGTGCTGTCAATGAGATTGCTTCAGCTGCGGTTAGGATACCCTAATCATTTTCATAAACAAGTATTATTAGTTTTTCAATAAATCTGTTTGAAAACTGCTAATTCCAAGTATAAAAGAATGTGAATGGACAGAGGTTTGGGTTTTGCTTTTTTTTTTTGTTTTTGTTTTTCTTTTTTCATTTTATGTCTGCTTTTGAAGTGCTGTAATTAACTTTTTAACAGGAACATTTTTTTTTTGCACGCAGTTTTTAACTGCAAATGCATGGTGCCAAAGAAAGTTCTGTAGAGTAAAACAGAGAATATGTAGTGATTAAGAAAAACAGATTGTAAAGTATATTATTCCACACTGTGAAATCCTAATGATGACAGATTGCTGTCATCATTAGAGACTGAGCTCTGCTATTTGCCAAAATGATTACACAGCTCTGACAAATAACCTGGAAATATTTCAGCACAGAATATTTGAGGCAGTAATATATTTCACAACAAAAACATTTGTGTGTATATTAGAACATATAAAGCATCTCAGGCTACATAGCTCCACATAAGTTTTCAGTTGTGCCGATCTGTCAATTTTCTTTAACTCCACAAGAAACTATTAAAATCTCCCTCCAGCAAACTTCCCTTTTCCCACTGATACTACTTCTACCAAGAATCGTGCATCCTGATCTTGTTCAGCATCAGCTTTTCCTTTTCTATTTTCTCACCACCCACTTCCCTTCCTACTTTCAGACATCCATCTTATAACTTTGCTACTGTAGGTGTATGGCTGAATCCTATGGAGAAGTGGGTTATTTTTAACCCGTTGTCTACACATTTGTGCCCTGTTTAATTGTGAATTTGTGATGGTTTAAAAACAGCAGTCACTTTTATAAAACTGAAAAAGATGAGGACCACTACATGTGTTTATGTTTTTTCAACCTTACTGATCTCTTAATTTTTCTTCCTTATGATCTTCTTCTCCCTTCACACCATCTGTTTCCAATTTTAAAATATTTTTTCACATATTTAATTAGTTAGGATTTTATTTCTTTTACTTGAATATTTCTACCAACACCCCAGTAATACTGGTTCTGACTCAAGTATTTTTTCTTATTCATTATGAAGAACTACTGTCATTATTTCACTGCTATGACTATTTCCTACCCACAGTTTCCTATATATTATTTCACACAACTTACAACAGGTCATGAAAAACATTTTCTTTTTGACAAAATGTTCCATATTTCTAATGTTAATAACAATTGTATTTGATGTATTGAATATTGTAATGTTATTCATCTATCTTTTGTTTTCTCTGAATCAAACCCAGATATATAGTTTTGTATTTTCTTTGGTACCTTGCAATAAGAACAGAACTTTCATGGAGTAGTGCAAACTAAACAGGATTTTTCAAAGTATTTTTTAACTCTACGCACGTGAATGCAGAAAAAGAGGATCAGAAAATGTCTCACCAAAACTAAAACTCCCTCAGTTTATATACTGGGGACGACTGTGTTATGGAAATCCCCTTTGGTCAGTTCAGGTCAGCTGTCCTGGCCGTGCTCCCTCCCAGCTTTTTGTGCACCTCCTCACTGGCAGACACTAAGCACTGCTTAGCACCAGCTAAACCATCAGCATGTTATCTCCATTATTCTCATACTGAATCCAAAACCAGGCCCTGTAACAGCTACTAAGAAGACAATGAAATTTGTCCCATCTGAAACCAGGATATTTTTATTAGTGTATACAGTGTAAGTTTTGAAACTTGTTAGGTTTTATTCTACATACTTTCTTATTTTCTGAGGTTCTTAAAGTAGTTTATATACTATCTAAATATCTCCAGTATCTGAAAAAATTAGGCTTATACATAACTATATGCTGTAAACCAATCTTCTGGTATTCCTAAGAGGAAACTCCTAAATCTGCATTGCCAATGTGCACTGTCTCTCACATTTCAATAGCAATTAAATTAATTCTAAAGTGAACAGAGTAAGATCTTAATTGTCCTGTTTATGGTTTTATAGAACTAAATCTCGTTGTTATGTTCCCAAGCTCTAACTATTCTTTGAGAGTTTTGACTTCATTAAAGTTTAAATTTATTGTTCAATTAATCATTAGTTAAAGCAGGACAGTGAAAATTATTAGGATGCTCCAAGTGCAAATTAATAGTTGCAATAGGCAGAATACAATCTTATTATCATGGCTATCAAAGCTCATGCTGGGTTTGAAAATCCAGATGTTGGTCTTATTAACATGAGATCATTTACAAATGTGATTGCCCACACAAACAAGGATTACAATTACTAAATGACTGTTTTCTGAGTTTCATAAGAACAAAAATAAGGACTATGTATTGCCTAGGCACAAAACACAAAATTATATAGATACTCTAATAAAGATTATAAAACAAAAACATAGATTAGAGAGACAAGAACTAAGCAAAAAAACCCCTGAACATATATTCCTCAGAGATTGTTTAAGTTTATACAATAAAATGTTACAAATACATATTAGTAGGATCTTTTTTTATGAGGACTTCTTTAGGTCACTGATAGTTTTATTATTCTGTAAGGACTCAGGAAGTTAGAGACAAAATAACGTAGACTGAATAAAAAGTTAAATACACCTGACACAGAAGATTGTAATGATTTAAATACATATCTGAGACACACTTTCTTAAAAAGAATAATAGTAATTGGGAGAATTATCTATATTTTTAAAATTTACTGCCTTGTGTGAAACTTCTTTCTTATGCAACCAAAAAATACCTTAAAGCATGTACATCTATATATTCACGCATCTTTCCAAACTACTAATCAATTGTTTTATTCAATTTTTTAGTAATGCATTTGAAAATATCAGTGAATGAAT
>JANRGV010000084.1:51337899-51366027 GCA_024734035.1 Alethe castanea
TTTTTTTATTTTTTTTTTCAGGGAATGAGTATTGCAGACCAAGAAATGATACAATAAATTTAAGCAGTTGATGAAAGTAACATAGAAAATGTGCTTCATGTACCCCTTGAATTCAGTCAAACATGATATTACACATAATAGTCTAAGAAAATAAATAAAGTCACAGGGGCAAAATATAAATAAATAAATAAATACTCTTAAAAAGCACAAAAACCCCAACAGAAATAAAACCATCAACCCCCCCCCAAAAAAAAACAAAAAACCAACAACAACAAGAAAAAAAATCACAACAAAAAAACCTGCCAAAACAGAATAAAAGGCAACCAGCATAAAGTCTAGAGATTTATGTAACATTGGACACTTGGAGTTACTAGTTTGTGAATTTTTTACTTGATTCTGGAGAAATGAAAAACAAATCAAAGTATTAGACATACATAAATCACAGAATAGCCAGCAATAGTGATTTATTTATGATGAAGGCTGAACTGAGAAAAAGTATGACAAATATGAAACTATGAAAATAAGGCATTGATTACAGGGCGTTTTCATTTCCTGAAAAATATTTTTCTATTTTTACATGACTATAGGACATTTTCATTTTTTAATATGAAATGTTTTTGTATTTTCAAACAAATACAAATATGTACAGAAATTAAATATATTTTAGTGATAATTATGAATAGAGAATCTTGTACTTAATTTAAAAATATTTAAAAGATTTTTTTAAAATTTTGTGCAACTTTATCTTTGTTCAGAGAAGCACCTAAAAAGGAAGTATAATAAATGAAAACTCCTCCTAAAATATGTCTTAGTCAGATAGCTAAGAAATAGTCAATGAATTTCTTAGAAAGGATCTTCCAGATACCTGAGCTCAGTTCTAGATGTGCACTAACTCATTATTTGCTGTGTCAGGTCAGGAGTAAGGCAGACAAAATCATTATGCATTTAGCAAATTTGCAATTGCTTTGTGCATGCATGTCACTAGTAGGTATTTGAACCTTATTGCTTTTTTTGTTCGTGTAAAGCAGGATGAATAAAACTAGAAGTGGTTCCATCACCTTTGCAGAATTGGTAACGTTTAGGCAAACGTCAAGATCTGGGTAAACTTGATCACCACAGCACAAAGGAATAAATCTCCCATGTCACTTACACAAGGATAAGGTCCGGGGACATTCAGTCTGGAGGTACTTCTGTCTCTGGAACCAGCAACTCTGGAAATGTGGGGTGAGAAGAATGGTAAGCAAGGTGGAGGAGCATCAGTCTGGTGTCTAGTACCACTCACATATGGAAGTTAACAGCTTGCTGCAATATCTGTACCAAAGGGTTATTTTTGTCTTTCAACAAATTGTTCTGGAGATTCAAAAAGAGAAACAGTGTAGGAAAATACAGGAAAGATAGTCTGTAAGATGTCTACACATTAAGTCTATCACTTACTCTTGAGAAAAACACAGTACTAGCTCCTAGATAGCCCAAAGACTGCAACAGGAAAAAAAAAAAGTGCAAATAGCATATTATGAAAAACATTAAGCATTTTAATGAAAAACACCAAAAAAACCCCCCAAAAACCCCAAAAACAAACAAACAAGCAACAAAAAAAATTTAAAAACAAAAAAAAACAAACAAAAAAAACCCACCAAAAAACATTTAAAGCACATTTTTTCAGTGATACTTGTCCTCACATTATTTTACTAGTATTTTAAAGTTTTCTATGTAAATTATAACAGCCTTTGGGGAAAAAAAAGACTATATCTAATTACTTCTTTTTAAAGATATCTCTCTTTTTCATGTAATCAGAAAAATCTTATGAATCAATTATTTAAATACTATCAAAATAATAACAGATATTTTTGTGTGTTTTTCACAAAGGGACTTAAAATCAACTGAGATATTAAGTATGCAAAAGTTTATGAGTTAATGCAAAAAGAATTCCTGCCATCCCTTTAAAATCACTTATTGTGCATTTGACCTAAATCAGTCTATTATTACAGAACCAACATTAGTGTGAGGATGATGATTACCATTGCAGTTGGGGTAGCTCAGCAGGATAGCAAATAATTGAAACTTCAGTAGTATGTAAAATAAAATGAGCTTGATTTGTTCTATGACCGTACAGAAAACAAGGTGTTTTCTTCTCTGCAGTGAATATGTTATACATAAAGCCATACCACAGATGCAGCCTTTTAGAGGATTCTGACTTCCTTCCCTGACAAATTTTTTATAGCTCTGAAGATCCTGGCATTTTTAAAAATCAGTTATTCCTATGAGAGTGAACATTTTAAATTATATCTAGATGGCAATGGTGTGGGTGGCTTGACATTTTGAAGTTTCTACTGACCAGGCAGTAATTTCCAAATAATTTTTAATAAAAAAAAATAATTTGAACTACTAGGTTGAAGGACTGAGAAGGAACCCACCAAAAAGTTACGGAAAAGTACGCTTAAATGGGGTGAACATAGGATAGAAACTCTTTAAGAGCTGTTTTCCCCTAGGATTTAATACTGAGTTGCCATATGGTATAAAAATGTGATAGGTCTGCACTTATAAGGAACAGTTCCTACAGGGTGACTTTTCTGGAACTGTCAAGATCTGTGTTTTGATGAATATAACTGGGACAGCTTCTTAACATCATGTGAAGGTTTAATGTAATTCATAAGTGTTTGTTTTACTTTCTCTACTTTATTAAATTTATCTGACTAGCAGAAGAGACATCATAAAACAAGTCAACAAATGAAAACAAAGTCATATGACTACTTTGTATGAATGATAAATGATTTCCATAAAATTCAAATGTTCTTCCTGCTATTTTTGCTCAGCATTCACTTATTAGGAGCATTCAGATGAAGGAGTGAAATAAACTAAAACTATTCCTTGTTTATATGTACCTCTGTGTGCTTGAGCCATAGAGGAGTGGAAGGCTTAAACAGTGTAATTGTTTGTACATTCTTGTGATGGTTTTCAGTAATTAAGTACTGCACTCATACTAACAGATAGCTAATAAAAATTCTCATTACCTCTTGAAAGTATTGCTGTTCTCTTTTTTATAAGTATGGAAGTGAAGCCAGTTAGTCTATTTTTGCTCTAAAAAGTCTTGAAATGTTTATTGAGGATTGCCCCGAAGTAAAAATATTCCCTAGCAGCTGTTAAGAAAATTGGCTTTTGGTGAAAGTTGCCCAACAATGAGTTGCTATAAATTTGGCTTTGCTGCTGAGATCTGGATTCTTCCTTTCTTTCTGCCTAGCATCAGAATGTATATTTGCAAGATAAGTACAGTATTGCTTAATCACATATGTGGTGTGATTTTGGAAACCTATGTTGATTAACTCTGTTAATTGATCATATTCTGAAGAAATGGTGATTCCATTTTGATTTTATTCTGTAAAAATTAGAATATACTCAAGTCCAAATTAAAAGGGGCATTTGCAATGCAGTAAAGCTTAGCATACATCTAAAAGTGCTGTCAGGCAGCATCGCTTCACAAAGATAAAATACATTAGGGCATATGCACTTGTGACTGAGACACTTCGGAGTAACAGATCTGTTAGGATTTGCAGACATAAAATGAGGCCATAAATAAAATCTCTGAAGAAATATTTGCTGTTAATAAAAGCTAATGTCAATAGCACAGAGTTAGTAGTTAGAGGGTGTGTGTTGATCTCTCTAGTTCTATCCATGTCATTTACCCTGCAATCAAAAGAGCTATTGAACTATCAAATGTATGTATTGAAATTGCTTTTAAGGACAGCATTAGTATTATAAAGCCCCAGGTACAACTACTGTAAATCCATGTGCACCTTACCAAAAAGAAAAAAAATATCGAGGGAACTATTGCATATGTATTTGTTGTTTGTATAGCATTATACCCATTTTCATAATTGTATTTGTCTTTTAAAATTCACTTCTTCAGAAGAATGCTATGGAAAGTTTAGAATTATTTTAGCACCCCTGCACAATATTTCTTTTGTGAGCTGACCTGTAAAAGCTCAATTAAACTCTGCATATTGTAATAGAGTAGGCAGATTCAGACATCCTGCATCCTTGCACAGAAATGACAAAACTGGTTTTACCAGTACATTCTAAGATTAGATTTCACAATTAAAAATACCTCCCATCTATATCTGCAAGAGAGTTTAGAGGAAACCAAGAAGGAAGAGAGGCTTTCCTGTTTTAATCAGTGCAGAAATCCAGATCTACTGAAACACTGAGTGGAATTACATGTTCTTATGTCAGTATGTAGTTTTGTCTCTTAAGATTAATTGGATTCAACTGTTCAAGTCAGAGTATATCTGAGCATGAGTACATTAAGGATAGAAACTGAAATTCGTTATGTTAATGAATCAATGTATCAACACTGAGCATGTTCACCCTGCTCAGTGCTGTTCCATGCCAGATATGCCGGTTGTAAGTAGCAGTATTTCCGTGTTTTTACAATATTCTCTTTGTCTAACACACTGCTTTCCCACTCATATGCTTGCTTGCTTCTCCTGAGGCAGACAGGATACCTTTTTGCAGCCTCACTTTGCACCATGAAGACTTAACAAAAAAATGACCTTTTAGTATGGTATAAGCCAGCAGTGTTTTTCATAGGATAGTTTCTTTTGCTAAAGGATTTTTGTTTTCCTCTGTAAAACAGACTCTATTCTGTAAATCAACTGCCAAATGTGGATGACCAGATGTATACCAGAGAGATACCTTCTCACTGACAGCTTCATTAATTTCAATTGAGTTACTCTCAGAGATTAATTTGACTCATTAAATCAAAACTAAGTTCTCACTAAAATTAGTTGTAGCCCTCCTGCTTGTCTAAGAATCCTTAAATATCTAAACTATTATTAGATCAGATAAATTAATTAATATGCTTTAAAAAGTGTCAGTCAAAACATGAAGTATATTTTATATTTCCACCTTTCTGGCTGATTGCAATAGCTCCAGCTGAGCATGATTATCTCTAGATTAAAAAAGCAACAGCTAAATAGAATGACAGCATTATGGAATCACTTAGGTTGGAAAAGACCTTTAAGATCGTCAAATCCAACTGTACATTTAAAGACAATGAATATTAAGGACTGTTTGCGAAGATGATGCAATAGAATATTTTTCCTCAGTATTTTGTAGAGTGGCACAAACCTAACTGTGAATTATTGTTTTATGATCCAAAACTATTTTTCTTCGGATTTTAATGGAGGCAAAAAGCATCTAATGGAATTTAACAAAGACATGAACGTTTAAAAAAGCACAAATGAAAGATACCTTAAGCACTGAGATAAAACTGTTGTTATTATTATTACATTATTTCTTTATTAAAGTGCTCTACAGAGCAGTAGAAGACTTAGAAGTTATATCCATGAGATCAGTCAAGTTAGTATGTGAGTAATTCGTATGGACAATCTGGATGAGGAATTGGACAGAGAGCAATGCTAGAGAGTTCACATGTACTCCAAATTTGTGCTGTCACTTAGATGCACATTCTTTAAAGCCAACTTAAAACACTTTTCCTGAGTATAATAAGGACCAGTACAGATATGTGTTTATTGACATATACATAAAAACATATATAGAAATGTCTTCATTACAAATGGGTTTTTAAAGGAAGGCAGTATCTTCTATTGGCTAAAAGGATCTAAGCTTTTTGTAATCACAGTGGTTTTGCCCAGTAATTGATTGCAACAAAATTTGGCCAGAATAAATTTGGTTGATTTGAACCTGAAAGCTAAAGGAAGCTGAGGCATTTTCATTAAAATCCATCTATGAAATGCAAACTTCTCCTTTCAATTTAAACGTTTAATCCTTTAGATACTGAGCATCTTATTACTTGCTGCAAGTCTTAGTGACTGAATGTTAGGGAGCATGATGGATATTTATTTGACAGTCATATTTTATTCATGACACATAACAGAATGTATGTGGCTAATGGCCAGGAAATAATCACTCTTTTGCTGAATGCATGCATTTAGGTATTTTATGAAGCTGCTTGAAATCAGATAATTCCCAAAAGAAAACTGCTAGTTCTGCTGCTGAAATACATTACCTAGTTCCAGAGGATAATTTCTAACTTTTTGCCCATTACTAGCTATGATACTAAGAACTTTGTAAGAAATTATAATCTGATATCTGCTTTTCTGAGTTACCTGGCAAAAAAATGGAAAAGTTTTATAGTTGGTTTAAAAACAACTCACTTGCTTTCAGAAAAACTTGTTCTGTACTCACACAAATTATGAATTATAAATTGAAACCAAGTGCTTAGCAGTGGATCAAACAGTGCGTGAAACTACTGAAACTGTTTATACTTATATATTGTTTCATGAATTAGCATTTGAATAGAGGGAAATATTCGTATACCACTAGTAAAGCAACTGTCTTTTTGTGGTGATAAGTGTCACTGTATTTGACTGAGTTAGAGAAAATAAAGAGTAAAAATCTTTAATTGGGTTTTACAACAAAAGTTATTAAAATTTCATAAAACACATTTTTTAGATGTCCGGTTAATATTACTATTATCCTGTTCTAATAATAAAATAATAATGAGACTGGTTTGATTATTTTATTATATTGATTTAAATTTTAATTAATTGCAAAGTAATCATTACCTTTATTGTATTTTGTTATTTAAAAAGGTAAACTGAAATACTTGTCTTCTGTTTTAGCTACTTGTATTTTCTTAATCATATTTTTACAAAAGAAGAACCCTCTGAAAACAAGATAAATCGTCAATAACTTTATTTAAAGCCTTACATTGTGATTAATCTTTAGTTCTCTAAAACAAGACTTTAAACAATGCGGGGAGGGGGAAGCAAGTACTTTAAATAAATGATAGTCACACAAAAGCACACAGATAAACAAACAAATGCTTAAGGATTACAAAGTGTACTTTTCAGTAATTACACACTCAAAGCTATTTAGTCATCTTCCCTTAAGCATTGGGTAATTGGTTTTGAGGAAGGTTCTGGTAACAGGTAGATAAAGAGAAGTCATATTAGAATATGAAACTTCCTTAAAAAGCTTATTACAAAAGATTGCCAATGACCTTGCTGTAAAGGAAATGTCAATGAAGCCCATGCAGCCTGACTGTGAAAGACATAACTTAGAGAGCAAAGCGAAGAAAGGAACACATTCCTGCAGCTGAAGCAAAAGTAACAAAGGATAAAGAATTTTGAAGTAAAAAATTACACTCAAATGGGTTTCTTGAATTAAGAAAGTAAAACTGGAAGAATACAAGTGTGTGTTACATAAGAATTTTATGTAAGTAATCTTACAGTCTGAAAAAAGTTATTTGTTTACATATAAGTAAGTGACTACTATGTATAACTGTGATCTTCAGTTAAGGCCATGAAATTGTAGGCCACACATACTTGATGATCTTTGATTATCAGGCATCTTTCAAACTGATACATTAAAAACTTCAAAAATCTCAAATGCTGTTACAACTGGAAGTGAGAGATCGAATTGGCTGCTTCTCAGTTATTTTCCTCAGAAGAATAAGGTTGGGGAGAAAAATAAGATTTGGGATTTTTTTTTTCCCTGATGCTTAAAGAGGAAATTCTAAGATCAAATAAATAACATTTTAAAATTTTTTACTTTAAAATTGGTCCCGGTAGATAAGGATATATTAAGAGTTGCAGAGAGGTGAAGGACAATAAAGGAGAGGAAGAAAAAATAAAGAAACTATCAGTAGCTTCAAGAGATATTTTTAGTAATATTTCTGGGCTTTCTGTAATATTATGAAAAAACTTCCAAATAAAAGTTAATCCCTACCTTTTTTTTTTATATTGTAATCAAAAGTTTTCTATGAGCTTTTACTGAAGATGTGCCAGGATCTTTGAATATAGCCAAAATCTGAAACTCATCACTTCACAACTAACACAGTATCAAAAGCCTTTTTCAAAAATGTGAAACTAGGGGATGAAATTGTGTCTAGAATTTTCTTAGTAATCTTAAACAGTAATAAGAAGAAACGGTTGGCATTTGCAAGATAGTATTCAGGAAAATTCGAAGTTACCTTGAATTTAATTTTTTTTTTTGGAAGTACAATAGAGATGAATTTTTAAAAGTAACTTTTCATTTAAAAAAACCCACATTTTGAAGGAAAATTCTAACCTCTTCTATAGAGTTCTCAGAGAGATATTGGAAGAAGATTGCTTTTGTTGCTGTGTATTCTACTTTGTTTGTTACAAGATAATGCTGTAGAGACCACTGAACTTGCTGAACATATGAACATATTTCCTTGTTTTTAATGACATTTGCTACTAGTTCAGTTTTACACTTCCTTTTCAATTTGCTTTTCTTTCTGTCTGCTGTAGGCCTATTTGTCTTTGCTGTCCAAAAATAAGGAAGACATAATGGACTTTGCTCCTCCATTCACTGAGAATGTGCAGATTTTAATGGATTATACTGTGTCTCCCAATATGTTTTCATCCTTTTCCAAGATCTTACTTGCTGGCCTCAGCAATAAGAAATAACACACCAATTAAACAGGACTAGAATGGGGGAAGAGGAAGTATAATCATTAAGCAGATGTAAACTAGAGTTTGAATGAATAAGATAAAAAGAGGTAATGAAATTCAACTCCGTATTCTAGGAGATTCCAGTTATATGCTCTTACACTCCCGAGTCTAAAGAAGGAGGAGGTTGCTACAAATCTCTTTTTATTAAAAAAAACAGTGTGTTAATCCTCCAAAGTTTGAGGTTTGAGTGCAGTTCGAAAATATTTACCGAGGCTGAAGACTCGGTAAATGAAGTGGAGGAATGATGACTGGAATCCAGATTTCTCAAAACACTTATTTTACATCTCTTGCTTGTTTTTGATGTTTCTCATGTTCAAGTATATCTGAGAACCAGAAAGGTGAAGATACACCTATTGTCTTTCTGAGTAGTGTAAACACCGCTGACCATTCTGTCTATGAAGATCTCTTGGAAGTGTAGATGGCAAATGATTCAAAACCTGCATTAGTAGCGAGGCATGGCAGTGTGAGACAAGACTGTATGATTCCTCTGAGGAGTCAGGGAAGAGGAACTTTTATTTATATTGCACACATATATATGATTATGATTATATGTATATATATAAATATATGTCACATTCCATGGTTGCTAAGATTTCATAAGGACTGTCAGCTGATTTTCTTTGCATAAAGATATTTGCTATGGCTCACATTTCAGACAGTTGTTAATAAGTAGATTAAATTCTTGAAGTGGTTAATTGTGCTTGTTTTAATTTGCTTAATTATGATATTCTTTAGAAAAAATGCTTTCATATGGATTAACTTCAGTACTCCCTGTTTTTTTACTGTGTTACTGAAATGAAACTTTCTACAGAACCAGTCTAAATCAGATAATGTGGAATCTTCATCCTGTAGTTAGGGATGAATGAAGCTTAGAAAGCTTTGGGTTTTGGATAATCTTTCCGGAGGTAAGATGCTTAGCATGTGTTTTTATGAAGTTACCTGGCTGAGGTGATGTTTTTGCAAGGAACATATAGCTTCTATCAGTATTCAAATACTGTGTATACATTAATTAGTTACTCTTTTATAATGAAAAGATTCCTTAAAGTAAAAAATTACAAAAAGGTGTATGAGGTAAAATTCAAATATCAAAAACCGTTTGAGAAGGAATTCAGCACGGTAATATTTCCCACGGTAGGTGTTCCTACCATTTCGCTTCTTAACATTTGATCTTCTTTTTTCCCCATCTTGAGAATTGAAACAGAAAAGTATTTCCACTACTCTTCTGCACAAGGTGAACTTTAATATTTGCACTAAAATGACAAGTCTCTTTTTCCTTCTTCTTCCAGAAACTGCAGAGATATGACTACAAGTGGATGTGTATGTTTTGTGGCAGATAGAGGCTTACCTCATTGCCTAAGTTATCCAACCATTTTAATCCTAATAGATCAGACATATTACTGTGCATATGACTTTGAAGCTGTAGCTATTAACTTCTAGTGTAATAAGACAGGACTCTGTTTGCAATTTCATCTCATCTAGAACTCTTTCTGACAAGAGAAAATAACTGAGGTGCTTAACAGTCCTTCTAATATGCTATACCTGCAATTCATGTTATATTGAAACAGAGCTCTCTGACAATCTCTTGAAGGCTTTATTTTGCTTGCCATTTTCTTTAAAGTATATTTCAAGTGCGTTGAATTTACATACATCATAAATTGAAAAAAAGAATAGTGTCTCTTTGTCCATAGTGTCAAAATTTCTCGTTGTAATAAAACTCAATTGCTTTGAATAGAACTCTTTGACTATATCTGATTTATAGACATAAGCACTGTAGCATGAGAGGTACATTTATTAGGTACATTCAGACATCCTGGGTATTTCTTGTCTAATAATAGTTCATCAGCTTATACTGCAGAATGCTTTCATGAAAGTCTTTCCTCAGTCTTACAAGGAGATCCAGTGTTCTATATTTTTATTTGCCATGCAGTTAACAGAGTAATTGTAAGAATGCATATTTTGTCTCATTTTTGTTTCTTGCAGAAATACTTTTGTCAGGGCTATTCACTCATGATTAAAAAACCCAACTGGACTTTCTCAAAACTGAATGAGTAGGATTGTGAAAGTGTTTGGTTTGGAGGTTTTTTTGGTGGGTGTTGGAGTTTTTTTTAGGAAAGTCCATGTTTTCTTTGTTTTACTCTTGAAAAATTCTAAGTACTCTGCTTTATGACCATGGTTTCAAAGGACAGTGAAAGTGAAAAATTTTAAAAGTCAAGTATAATGGACAGCATTTCTGTGTGCCTCTGTATGTCTGTGTGTGTTATGGCTTTCTTTTAATAGACTTGGTAGAAGAAAATGTATGCATAAGAAATTGATGTATAATCGCCAGCTGCACCTAGTGTGAACCTGTGATTCATAACATTCTGTACATAATATCTGGAAAAAACTTCTTCAATTCCACATTGTCTTGTGAGTTCTCAAATTCTGGAGAACCTGAGAATGACAATGAGAATGAAAAGGAACACCCCGCTGATTTCCATATGATTTCTTTACTATTTAATTTACTATTATAAATCAGAACCTTCCAGTAACGTCACAATATTTTTTCTACTCTGTTTTACACTTGTTTTTTTATCAATTGTGTAACTTAATATGTATTTATGCAGATACTTTTGAACTTCAATTTTTTTGATTAATAGAGATCTCAATTATATCTAAATGATGGCTCACTTTTACACATTTTTGACACTTTAATTTAAAAGCAAATTGGAGTTCAACTATAAATATATTGTAAATTTTTATTTAAGAGAATTCTTTCTTTATTAAGGATAACATAACTACTCATTATATATGAAATATATGAATACTGATAGAAGCTATATGTTCCTTGTAAAAACATCACCCCAGCCAGATAACTTCATAAAAACACAACTATAAATAGGCAAATGAGAAGTTTGATAAATCAAATAAAATGTGTCAAACACACTAGGAAAAGATATATCTAAACAAGTTTTTCAGAGAAAGCTACTTGATTTATAGTAAAGGAACCACATATGGATTAACAGATTTATTAAACTGTGTATAATGTTTCTGACATTTTGGATCTCTTCTGATGACACTTTGTTTTTTATTATGACAGTGGAGAAATCTTTCCTCTTTGTGGCCACTGTTTGCTAGTAACTCAACAATTTGAGGTGGAAGAAAGGCATTCTGTTTAAAGGCAAAAGTAATTATTTAGAATTTCTAGGTCTTTTTCTGTATTTTATGATAATCCTCATTGTATCCTCTGAAATTATACAGATCTTTGAAAAACCTAACTAAAAAAATCAACAGATACTTGGAATGAGAAAATGAAAGCAGGAGATAGTTTAATGTCTCACAGGTAGAATATGCAGTAACAATGCCACATGCAGTTTAAAAAACCCAATATAAATAGCTGCCAACCTAAAGATACTTTACCGATTAAATGGAAATATAAAATGTTTGATGGAAATAGGGCAAAGGAGGGTAATCTGTTTTCCTTACAGAGATTAAGAAATGGTACAAGACAGAAAGGAGAAAAAAAAATCTGCCCATGCCGCCATGCAGTTAGAAAGAGAAACAGTCAGGAGAGACCTGAAAATGAATATTGAATGCAGCACGCATACCCATCATAATCAATAGTATTATATAAAACTTCTGAATTTGAAACGTTCTTTTTTCCTAGGAATTTGTGCCAATTTGTTCTTTCCTTTGTTCTTTGTTTTGGAATATTTGCCATTTCACCCCAGAAAAGCAAAGATATGAAATAAAATGCACCACAGAATTAAATACTGAGTAGACACAGAAAAATTTTAATCAGTGAAAGCTTTAATTTTAGAGCAACTTGATGTGAAACAGTCTGATGTCGATCCTTAAAGATGATTTAAAGTTAAAAGAATGATAATGAAGATTTTTGGTTTTAAAGAAAAACACATATGTCATTTAAGTTTATAATTTCCCTTGTAATGTTCACAGTATGTTGCAGTGTATCTGTTTGCTTATTGAGTGTTTTGTCTTCTCATTTTTAATTTAAGGAAAGTTAGTATAAAGCGAGTGGAGCTGCAGAATAGGGTGAAAGATCAAGAGAATAGGATCATGTATAACATCGTGCCACTTAGCCTCTAATTGTGTAATAGTTGAACTATGTCTATATAACAGTTAAAATAAAACATTATGATATTCTGTACTTCCTTTGCCTACTTATTCTCATTATTTTTTTAGTATGTTATGTAGTCATATTTTTATATTTTTATAGCAAATATTTTCAACCTGCAAATTACATCTTTCTTTTAGAATATTTTGTGTCCCTGCTTCCTTTGAGATGAAAGGCACAGCCAACCAATAGCACTCTGTTTAAAAAAGAAGTGAGAAGGCCACAGGTCACATTTTATATTGTGTTACATGATACAGGATTCAGCATCTGAGCAGTACAGATCTAAATAGACACTAAATAGACAGTCTAAGTAAGCTCAGTCCTTTTTTATACTTTTCAATGTATAAAAATAATTATGCATATAATTTATATTCGTGTTCTTTATAGATGTTCCTTTACATCTAAATATTTCCTTAATATATTTAAAATAACAGACATTTGAAAAAGCATCATTTAATAATACATTATTCATTAACAGCAAAGCCTATCTGCCTTATCCATATCTTCTGCTAAAGATTAACACCTGTTTTGTAACACATTGCTTTTTAGTTTGCCTGTCAATACTATAGATTTATTGCACAAGGTAAACTCAACAGTCAGACCCTGTCTGGAATTTGAATAATACCAGGAAATCCTTAAAAGCCTCACCTAATCTTTCATACATATTTAAATACTATGTTATGTCTGGGGCTTTAACTTGAATTCACTTCAGTAGATTACATAGTGTCTGGCCACATAAAAGCCTGAAATCTATTTTAATGTAAAAGAAATGATTTTAATTTCAATTACTAGCTGTAATTCAATTAATTAGTATTAGCTAACTATGTAAAATTATTCTAATTTGGGCATAGACATGTGTAAGCATAAAATATAATTCTTTTACTGATTTCTTACCATATTTTTTTTTCCTGAGCTGACCAATTTTTTCCTTCAACAACTTTATAGAAGCCCCCTTGAGAGACATTAGATGTTTAAATAGGATATTAGCTGACAACCAACCTGAAAAGTAGAAGACATGATTCCTAATCAGCAGAAAGCCCAGTGATTTATTGCTGTTGATTAGTTTGAGATTCTCATTTGTCTTGAAGGACCTGGGAAGCCAGTCAAAGACTTCTGGGAAGTGATAGACTTTTAAAAACTTCAGTAGCTGCTAATCAAGAGCTTACCAATTGATCACTAAACCGCAGGTTCGTGAGATCATGTGGGATATTTCAACTGCTTTACAACTGAAATACTCTGGACTAGTGCAGTAAAATTATGCTTTAAAAACTGTTAAGAAGTACATAGAATGGACCACCACTCCTATGAAGAAATGCTGAGAATTGGGTTTGTTCAGCCTAGAAAAAAGAAGGCTTAAGTGAAGTGAAGTGACCTAAGTGTGGCCTTTCCATACCTGAAGGGAACTTTGAGAAAAGATGAGGCAAGACTATTTACAAGAGCATGTAGTGACAGGACAGGAGGGAATTGGTTCAAATTGAAAGAGAGTAGGTTTAGATTAGGTATTAGGGAAAATTTTCATTTCTGTTGTGGGTGGTGAGGCACTGGAACAGATTGTTCAGGGAAATGAATGCTCCATCACCAGAAATGTTCAAGGCCAGGTTGGGTGGAGCTCTGAGGAACTTGGTCTAGTGGAGTGTGTCTCTGTCCATTTCTGGGGCTTGGAACTAGATGATCTTTAAGGTCCAACCCAAGCCATTCCATGGCTCTATGATTCTATAGACTGTAGTGGGCTCATGTGAAAGTACAAAATGTTACCCCTTCATCAAATAACAAGACTACCTCTAAATGAGGGGGAGAAAACAGCAGAACAGTGACAAGTAGTGAATACTGTAATAGCAAATGCTTATGTCTCCCAAAACAAACTGTTTGATTGGAAGATTTAGATGTTTTTTGGTTGTTTTCTTTTCCTTGAGGAAAGAAAAAAAATCCATCTCTTTCAGACCTGGAAGTCAAAAACTCTTAAGTAAAACAGTGGTCACGCAATTGGGTCATAGGAAAAACTCACTATATTTCTCATTCGCCATTTCTAGTTGCTTTTGGTATAGCTGCAGTTTGCCTCTCCAGCAATCCAGAAAACAGCTTTGTTGTTTTATTTAAAAACCATAAGTGATTGTGTATTAAACATAAACTGAAATATATCAATGCAATCTTACTTTTCATCAAAAAATTTCCCAGAGAAGAATATAACAAGTGTAATACTTGTTTCACTAATCTAAACTGTCTTCATTAATTTATGGTTTTAAAAATTATACTTTCTCTCAATTGAGTCACGATTTTCCTGGTGATATTTTCTTTCAGCCAATTCTTTTCCTCATGTATGGAATCTACTTAGTCTCTCTTCATAAAAATGATAATCTTTCTGACCTATAATTTACATTAGCAGAAAACAGCAACAACAGTAACAAAAAAAAAAAAAAAACAAACCAAAACAAAAACAAGCAAACAAAACTAAAAAATTAAACAAAAAAACTCCCAGCAGCTATGAGGGCAGGATTTTGTCATTCTTCATTATAAAATATCCTAGGCCTTAGAGCATGGGAGCTTATTTTTTAACCTGAACCTATTGTATGCATATTTTAAAACAGGAAAATATATTTTACTTCATTATTCTTAGTTAAAATGCCTGTATAGTGAGAGACATTAAGTTGAATATGAAATTTAGCCCAATCTATAATAAGGAGACACCTCAAATACCAAAAATACTTGGGTCGTTTTCAAATAGGACCTTTGGTATTGTACCCCAGACAGCAATGGCAGGTGTGTAATAGAATATCACAGATCAGTTCAGTGATGGATATAAAGGAATGTTTTCTGTTTCAGCTGGGAGAGAGTTTCATGTCAGTTTTGCATTACAGGTTGTGTAGGACGTTAACAATTATTTTAATGCACATTTGTATATGAAAATTCACTAAATAGGAATGTAATCTGATTTTTTTCCTTATTAAACAAGACAGAGAGAGCTACAGATTAATTTTTATCTTTCTGCTTGGGGCTGAAGTGACAGGGACTGTTGAGTCAGTCTCCTATCAAATAAGTGGTTTTGATCTCTATGATATCCTACCTTCTACTCCTCCTCCTTCCTTTCTCTTGCCCTAGTTCTGACAGGACATTTTCTTTCTCTTCTTTTTACCATTACTGGTTAACTCATCAACTCAGAAGAATGATGTTCATTGTGAGGGGAGAGGGAGGAGAAAGGTGATAGTTTGAACTAGTTCATGGAAGAGATGTTCCAGTTTCACAACGTAAATGGTTTGTTATAAGGGCACAGGAATGTTAGAGGCATAACATGGAGGAAAAGGCTGATTTGTTCAATGAAAGTGTAACATTAAAACAGCATAGCGTGGCATGTAACCAGCTTTTCAGATTATACTCCAGTAAAACCACTACTTTAGTTCTAAATACTCACCTCGTGTATATATCCAAAGAAGGGAAATGAGATCTAGAGCACAATTTTTTGAAAAATGCCTGAGTGAACAGGAGTTGTCCTGCCTGGAGAGTAGGAGGCTGAGGAAAAACCTTATCACCCTCTACAACTACCTGAAAGGTGGATGTGGTCTCTTCTCCCAAATAACAGTTGATAGGACAAGAGGAAATGGCCTCAAACAATGTTTAAATTGGATATTAGGAAAAAAATCCAATGACACCTTTCCTCACTGAAAGGGTCACGAGGCATTGGAAGGGCTGCCCAGGGAAGTGGTGGAGTCATGCCTGAGGGTATCTAAAAGATGTGTAGATGTGGTGCTTAAGGACAGGTCTTAGTTGCTTTGAATCTATAACGTGAGATATTTTTTTATTTTTGAGGTTGTATGTGGACTTTATTCAGCCTTAAGTGTTAATCAGTGATACCAGAAATCTGTGAAAGTAAATGGAAATTAGTAAACTAAAGCTGAAAGAAATTATATTCATTTATGGAAAAAGAACATATTTTGTAGCAAACTATTCAGGTTGCTATTATATGGTCTCCTACAGGTGTCAATCTCCATAAGTGAGACAGGATTCTGAGAAAGCATATAGTTTGTCTCCAGGTGAAAAAGGGCATATAAACTGAGGCTTTGGAGAAATATCTTACTGGGGATAAGGTGCAAGCAGAAATACATAAACACTGTAAATATAGAAACTATTTCCTTGTTCCTGTGGTGATATGCTTTACAAAATGCTTTCATTATTGTACTGCAATTCTGTATGACATTTCCTCCTGGAATGCTTTCTCCTGTTCTGCTGATGCTTTTCTCTGTTTATTTTTTTCCTTGTAAATAGGAAAATTGAGAATACTGACATAATTCTGGGAACAATGAATTATGCTTACTTTCAGTTTATGGTCAAAGCTAGTATTGGAAATAAAAGTCCCCTTTGATAATATGTAGCCTTTTGCTAGACAGATTCATGTTAAATGTCTGTTGCTTGAATGAATGCATTGCACTGTGGTGAAACTAAAAAGCTTCTTCCAAAGAAATAGGATAGTCATTCCCTTTATCATAAGAGGTTCAGTGACTTCAGATTGTGGCTAGAATACATGATATAACTCTGTTTGTAAAGAAATCCTGTGAATGTAATACTGCATGTATCAAATAAGTATTAAAACACAACTAACTGGCACATTTGATACTCATATTTTATGGAAATCAAAACACACCCATGTACACAGATATTAAACAGGTTATGTTGTTCAGTTTATTCCAGAACAGACTACAGATTTGAGCTAATATATATGCAATAGTTAAGGTCTGTGATTTCAAACAGCACTCTATCAAATCATCAGCAAGTGTGCACTTCTAATGGATCAGGCCTTTGAACACATGAGTCTAACTACTGTTCACTCTTCTGGTTCCTGCAGGACCTAGATCTCTAGTTGCTGTAAAGAGCAATTCTAGGCATGAGCACCACAAATAATTTCAAGGGTTCAGGGAATTCCTTGGCTAAAAGATACTGGATTGGATGACTGCAAAACAAGTACTTTGAATCACAGCCATGTATTTAAGTATCCAAAGATCTTTTGATTCTGTCCTGTCCCAAAAAGAAACTTACACTGTGCTTCTTAAGTAACTGCCACAGACATTGCTACTAGTAAATAGCATTTGGAAAATATAAATATGTGTAGATATATCAGAGGCCACCTGCATCTGGAAAAATAGAATTACTTTAAGAAGCTTTTGACACCAGCTTGTTTCAAACTTAAACATTAAGAGCACCAATCTGTTATAATTCTCTAAGCATTTTTTTTGCCCAGTTGTCCTGTAAAAATAGAATTTCTATTCTTTTTTTTTACATAACAGAGGGTTCATGCTAACTGAGTCTTTTGTGCAAGGCCTTACTCATGACCTGTTAGGCTTGTTATCAGCTGCTTCTGAGAGCTCACAGTGTGAACCAGCTTGATATCTGCTTCCTTTTCTGATGATGCACAATTTTATCTTGGGATAAAAACAAAGGTCTTGAAAATATGAGAATGGGTTGAAAGCAGAAGCCCCAGATCAAGAAAAATTCACTGATAGTTGATTAGTGATCACTGGCCTTGAGAGCTGGACGAAGACAGATTTTGCTTTAAGAGGAACAGCAGCTGTGCAAAGTTTAAAAAGTGCAAAGCAGTCACATGCCATGGCCTGGGAAAACAATCCTGCAGAGTGCAAAGTCTAGAGGGAGGGGAAGCCATGAGTTAGCAATTCTCTAGAAACATGACTGGCTTATGAAAGGAAAAGACATCAGATTTGAGAATCTAGGTGAGAGAAAAAAATCCAACTACTGCATTTCTGTCTTCTCTTATTAACAAACTCTGTAAGCTGTCTTGCATGATAGTTAAGATTTGATAAAGGAGTAGGTCTACACATTGTTGCATACTCAGAGCTAATATAGGATTGTATAAAAGTGGTACCCCCAGAAGAACAAATCTGAAACCCCCAGCACTGAGCAGCCCTGGGCGAAGAAGGAGCAATGGGCTGCCAGTGGATCCACAGGTGTTTACCTTGATCTCACTCTCTCCTTGTCTTCCCTGCTCTTTTTCTATTTGTTTCTATCTCTGTAATTCACATTTACTGTTAAAAAAATCTGTATTGTTGATTTCAGCATATGGTTTCATCTGCACCATAATTCAGGCAGAGGCATCTCTCACTAATCTGATCATAAAAACGTGTCACTTTGAAGAAGTTATAATCTTCATGTTCCAGGCTGACATGTTGGCTGCCACTGGACTAGCCCTTAGCCACATCATTAGCAGCCTCTGTTTTAGCTCCACAGAATTTAATTTCCCTTTCTGAGGTAATTTTCACAAAAGAAGCTGTTGATTGTAATCCATCAGGCATTGCATATTGTGGACATTATTATCTGCTTAATATCTTAATGCCTGGATGTAATATCCACACTAACTTTGACTATCTTTCACTAAATTTGTATTCCTAAATACATTGAACTTCATAACACCTACTTTTATGTGTGTTACTTCAGTAAGGAACTGGTTTTGCTTTCAGTGATTAGTGAAAACAATGCCAATACTATTAATCCTTTTCTGTGTCCAAACTCTGTACCTATTACAGTATCTATTATCTGTACAGTCTGCACTTTGCTTTTTTGCTCTCACTGTCCTTATATTCTGTGGCAAACTGTGTAATTGGCATGTTTTTATAACACATTATATAGTAGGCTTTAGTTGAATCCATTATGAAGAATAAAATGTGAAGTAAATAACACAATCACAGACATTTCTTTATATAGTATTACCTAGGATGAAGTCACAAGAAAAAGTTTTACTGCATTAATTTGCCACCAATCTGTAGTTAACATCAAGAAAAACATGCTATCTTGCCGACTTCTATTACCATGTATGCTTTATAATGCACTGAAGGAAAATGTAGTCCAGCTAATATATTAATAGGAACGTGCCTGTTAAAAAAAGAAAGCCTATTCTGCATCATGTAAGTTGCAGTAACAGCTTCTTTTCAAGTACTTTCTTTGTTAAAAAGGATACATTAACCATTTGCCAAAGTTGAATTTACTTACACAATTCCTGAGTCTTTTTAAAATAAATGTTTTTTTAAAAGAATGCAGTTGGCAAAAAATAAACAGATATATGAAGTACCAGGGAAGTACCAGGCCAGCTTTTACTGTACTGAAAAACTGTACTAGGTACTTTATATTAACAAAGGTAGCCTTTTAGCAATCTAACAAATAAGAATAAATTCCTCCTCTTTCTTCAGAAATACTGAAACACCATATTCAAAAAGCTTTAATCTTTATTTCTGTGTTTCTTATTTTCTAAAGCCCTTCACCACTATTGGTAGGAACTTCATTTTTCTTCCTTTGTTAAGCAGTTTAATTGTGTTTCTTTTCAACACAAGAATAATCTTAAAAAGTTGTCTGAGTTATTCTGAAAATGTGTTCTACAGTAAGCTCAAAGTTAGCAATATAAAGATATTAATACATAATATATTCTATAATATACCTTTCACCTGCCCAGTCAGATGTGAGGCAGATTTACACACCTTATGTTTATACTCCAGTGAACATACTGAGTATAGGCAGGTTCCCACCTGGAGTACTGGACATACAGAAGAGACAAATACATCCAGGTGCAGGGGGGTGAGGGTGGATTTTTTGTTCTGTATAGTTTTTCCAGCATGGGATTATTCATTCTTTTGGAGGAAAAAAACCCCAAAACAACAAAACCAAAACAAAAAACAAGCAAGCAAGCAAACAAACAAACAAAACAAAACCCAAACAGCTCTGAAAAAATTCTGGAAAAAGGATGAAGGTTTATTGGGATGGTGAATTGCTGCTGCTGAACTGAATCAGAGAAAAAGCTTCTTTAAGCATATATATAAAATGAACTTTAAGACTCTTCTTTTGAGCTGTATACAATATAGACCCAGTTTATGCAGGGGGAAGGTGCATAGTCTGTTAATTTCAGTCTTAATAATCTTATATTGTAACCTTTCCTCTTTATGTACTGCATTTGCATAAAGAAATCTGTTTGGGTGATGGAAACCTAGCATTTTTAAGTCAGCAAGGCAAAATTTAGTGGCATCGGTCTTTGGGATGCCTGACTTGTCTTTTTCAGTGAGCAACTTCATTAAAACAAGCAGTTGGTGAGGAAAATCTTTATTCATAACTTTTTGTGGTCATTCACATAAATTAAGATCTGGATATCTTTTGTTCATTTGGAACAAGATCTGCCCACAAAATTTTTTTCTCAGATCAGGATTACACATTTGTAGAGACATTTACTAATGCATGTTGGGGAGGAAAAAGTTGGTATTAAAGGAGTATGGAAGAACTAATAAATGGAGATAGTTCAGGAAGCTGTGATTTGCTAACCACTGCTGTGTAAGGGTCCACAGCTTTTCACAGGAGAGAAGGTGCACTGTGTCATATCACACATCTCCTGTCTTCAATAAAGCTAGTCACAGTCCTGTGGGATTGACAAATGTTAGTCCTGAAAGATAAAAAGAACTGAAATTACTGTCTAAGTTAGAACAGTCAAAAAAAGGATGACTACATGAGATATGCTTGTATAATAGAGTACCTAAATTGCTTAAGTTTCTAACAGCAATTCTTCCAAAGCACTAGAATAGTAGAGGTGAGGAAGGCAGACTGCTGCTTGCAGGAGATTTCACAGAATAGAGTAAGTGAATTTTTTTTTTTTTAAATGATGTTCAAAGATGTTATCCGTGCTCTTCTCAAGTGAAAATGCAACCCTAATTATTCTCACTTACTTTTAGTGGCAATCTCACCATATCTTAATGATGGGCAATATCATTGTATTAAGTCGTAGTAGCCAGCCCAGTAGCAGCTGTATCAAATAGAGTACTTAAAAATAATCTGTAATCAGTTACTTCCATGTAATCAGCATTATATACCTGTAACATTGTTTTCCAGATCCAGTAATCAGCAGCTGGTAGTAGATTGGTTTCTTAAGAAAGCTTCGACAACCCTGCAGATCAGCTTTTAGCCTCTGTTAAGTTAGTGTGAATTTTTATCTATAATATTTATTGAGTTGTACAATTCATAAAATCAAGGCATATGAGAACGAGATCTGTGTTTTATTTATGAATGCTGAAAAATCCTGCTGCTGTTAGCAAAGTTTCAAACTTAAAACAATGTGATAGTTCAATATTAATAATGATTGTAAAATACTTTGAAAACCAGTAGGAACAAATTGTTATAACTGTTGGGTATAAATATTTCTGATAAAAAAAAATTCTCTCAGAAATTTACTTTAACATCAATCAAAATAATTAATGAAAATGACTCATATTAAGAGAAATTGTAAAACTTGATGTCAAGTTTAGTAACGAAACAGAGTCCATCAAAAATATAAAAGATCATCTTATGTCAACTAATTTATGTAGTTCATTTTGATACAATTTCATTTCAAACCATTCTATGTATTGGCTTGTCCAGCCATATTGTCTGTCTCTTCTATTATTGAGACAGGTTGTCTGTAGGGTTAATTTGGCTACTTTGATTGTGAGATCACTGATGAGACAGAACTGAGTGATATCAATTTGTATGACTTACCAGAGTCAGAAAGGTTGAAACCAGGGCTGTGACTGCACAGCTGTGAACTGGCCTAAAAGAATAATGAAGCAAATAGAGTCACTCTAGCTCCTTCTAGCTCTTCTGCATCTGCTCTTTAAAGTGTATAAAATCTGAAGACATTAATGTAGATCTCAGCTACTATCTATAATTATTTTTGTAGCTTTCACATAAAAGCAACACTTGCATTACTCGTCTCATTTCTTCCCTACTGAATATAATCTGGCTTTCCCTTTCTCCAGCTCCCCCATATATCTCTCCCTCCCCACAGCAGGCTGAGTCCAGCTGTGCACATGTTTTCTGGAACCTTTTGCCCATGATTCTGTAAGGCAAGAGCAGCAACATCCTCATCTTGTGAGGCAACTACAGCAAATTGCATACCAAGGCTAAATATGAACTAAATGTATCAATGCAATAAAGCACATAATGTACTTATTGGTGTAAGTGAAGGGGAAAGGATCCTTGGTTGCTTTTTACTCTCCTGCTTTACTCCCCTCCCATAGTTCAAAATGGGATTAGGTGGTACATATAATAATTCAGTTATTCCAGACCCTTTTAGCACTGGGATGTGTCCACACTGTGGTCTCAAAATATTGCATGACATGACATTCTGAGCACCACAGAAACACATGTATGTTTTAATAAGACAGACAATACAGACATGAAGACCTGAAGAGTTTGTATATATGTCCACAGAAAGAAGAAACTGTCATCCAGATTACTGTCTTCATGAAAACAAGGAACACAAAAACTTGATCAGTAATGAGATTGTATTTGGACTGTAACTATTGACCAAAATAATTTGTCTTTTTTTTTAACATAATAATATAATTCAACTTGTTTGGTTGTGTTTGTGAAAATGGGGATTATGCTGAACCCTTGCCAATGCATTCATAATAACTGGCTGCTCTGATTCAGAAGGGACCTAAATTATTCCTGTAAATGTTTGTCCCAAGAGATCACCCATTTCAATATATCTTCTTCAAACTGTTTCCTTTTGTTACAAAACTTGTAGAAATTTCTTTTCTCTTTCCCCTTTACCCTCTATATGGCTGAAACGCCTTGACAATGAGAGCATATCTTAGACACGTAGGGACAGACTGTTGTCTCATTTTCCCAGGAAATATAATTAAAAATAAACATTATTCTACGGTTTCACCTCTGTCAGTAATTCAAGAAGAAAAATATAGGTTTTTTAAACTTCTTTGTTCTTTGTCCAGAAGAAAATTGTCCCATATGCAATTTCAGCCCCATTCTAAAATTACAAACCTGTGAACTGTCAGAGTGATGGGGAAAAGCTCTGTTAGAGGTAGGAAGTCAGGATCATAAAGCAGGCAATGTTACAGAAACACTGATAACTGCGGTGCTGCACTGCCATGCCTGCTCCAACAGGGCTGTAGGTTGATTGAGGCCATGAGATCAAGAACATCTCCATGACAGCCTCTGTCCTTAGTGCATGTGACCACCTGATTCACAGTCATGGAGCTAAGTATGGCTTCAGTCATAAGTACTGGTGTATTTCTTCCACTTTTTTCTTTTTCTTAGTTCTGTTTATTGCTTCTTCCACTCCTCTCTCATCCAATAATAAAGTACAGTTTATTAAGTAACAGTTTTTCTTCTGCATTCCTTACCCTTTTGCATGTATAGTGGCTAAAATTTAAAAGTCCTAATATTTTTACGTTTAGAATCAAAGTGGAGGAAAAAACCTATTTACATTTATTAATTGGAAAATCATTCTCATTTTTGAGATTACTGTGATTATTTTCTAAATCTAAATATTGCCTGGGTCAAAAATGAGTAGTGAAATTTCATTTTCCAGTGAAGAAGTTTTTGGTTTCCAAACAGTTTGAGTTTCAATGTAATAATTTTTTGTTTTCAGTTACATGCTGAGCAACTTCTTGGAAGCAGAGGCAACATTTTTAAGAGCAGGTTAATTTTTCTAAAATATTGTATGCACCTTACATAGAGTAGACCTTGTCATAAATCCACTGTTTTCAGTGCAACATGGAATTTACAGATTTTTGCATTTATTATTTACAGAATAATATACTCTGTAGTTATTTGTTATTCACACATATGTGGCTCTTGTTTCCATTTAATGCTCTGTTTTAACAAAGTATTAATTATCTACTTGTTTCACATTTCAGTAATTTTTTTTGAAGGGCAGGAGATTTTAAAAAAGGAAATTTCTTCACATGCTAAGTGTTGTGAGCTAATTAATATTTTCAAATTCACCAAAATAATGTATGCATTGGATAAAGTGTTTGCAAAGAATGGCATGTTGATATTGCTTTTTGGTTTACAGACCAATTACCACTTATTTTAACAATGGCAGAACTAAAAAGTAAGTACAAAACTGCCACTGTGAACTCTCTTTGTAATATCAGTTTCATTATTTTTAAGACCATGGTTGGTCTACTAGTTTCTTGCACATATTATAATCAGTATAACTACCACCAATAACTTCAGTTACAGACTTTCAATGCTTTGTGCTTTTGGCTGAGGAAGCTTGATAGTTAAGCAAACTCAAATAGTCAGCTAGACTGTGATGTGAGAATTGGTCCAGTAAAAACAGTAATTACAGGAACAAACAGTACTCTTTATGTAGAATCTCTTATTTTCCCTGAGATTGCTGCTGCTATTTTGAGGGAAACTTAACATATTCAAACTTCTTATTTCTATGAGAGAATTTCCTTAAACAAAAGGTGATTAAACATTAAAGTAGTTATAATCAAATATTTGCCTAATTGCCATATGAATTGATATTTTTGATTCAAATTTTGTAAATCTATAAAGCACTTACTATAGTTTCTTTACACCTTTGTATAAAGCCATATTTGAAACTTAACGTACACAAGGATGAGTCTTTCTTTGGATCTACAGTACAAATTTGAATAAAAACCCACATTTTCTGATGAATATGCACAAAAAAGTTGCAATCACAAATTAATAGTGTTCCCTCCAAAACTAAAACCAAAACCCCCAACTACATAGAAAGTGATGAGTAGTGTTCTATTTACAGCTGCTCACTGTATTTCACTGTAGCAGTCAATCAGAAACACTCTTATCAGTATAATAAAGCTGTAGGCATAATTAGACTCTTAATCAGTCCTTAGTGATACAATATGCAGTGTCCACCATTTCTAGCTCTGTGCTCATATGGCAGAAAGGACTGTTAACTGCTATATGCTCTGATGGAGGTCATAATTGGTTTGGAATCCTTCTCCAACTTCATTTCACTAACAATCTTCCACTAAACTTTATTCAATCCTAAGGATACTAGAAGCATGCTGAATTTAAAACTTCTCTGACATAAAAAATAACCATTTGTCAGTCTAATTTTCAGAATTCAACCATGATTCATTAAAGAAAAATGAAAAAGCTTATTTCTATATTTAAGTTCTTCTGTTATGAATTCTGCGACAGGTAGGACTATGAAGAAGATTCAGAGCCAAGCAAATATCGGCTGGTTGCATGTTCTGCATGCCCACTATTCAGTCAGTGGTAAAGGTACAGTCTGATTAGCACTGGCCTGCTGTATGGCTTCCAACAGTCAAAGAAATAAGGTGGCACAATAAGAAGAAATGGATGTACAAATATTCCTTAAAAACACTGTAGGTCTTCCTTCTCTGAAGTCACTGGGAAATTCTTATAAATTCAGAAAAGTGAAAAAACCTGAGTGCTTCCAGCCTGCACGTTGTACCTCTTACTACATAAAATTTGCCCAAATCAGCTGAATGCGCACTCCTTAGAGGCTGTGGAGCATCTGCAGAACAGTATTGTGCAGATTTGAATACTAGATGCACAACTTGCCTTGAAGGTCCACATACTCCCCCAGAGCATCTGTGTAATGCAGAATGTGATTAGGCCCTAATTTACATTATTCTCTTCATTTGATGTATTGTATTTCAGGAACTCATTATTCTTTATCCTCTTCCTTTCTTCCCTGAATACATTCCATTTCATCTTCTGGTGAGACATCTGTGCTTAATTAATTACTGCAGACCTAATAAAAAGAGTCTGTAGACAATTTAATATTTTTCTGTTCAATAGATCCAATGTACACCAAGATAATTTGCCTCAGAGAAAGCAAGATTTTCACTGCTTAGGCTCTAAATATATATACCAGCACTTTATATTCAGTTGCATAATGTTAATGTGCACTGGCATGTGGAGGAACTCCAGAGAAGCAATACTTGGTAGTGACAACTAATGACAATTGGGCTTCAGGGTTTTTTTGTTTGGTTTCTGTCCTTCCCTTCCTCTGACAAATAGAGTAGTCTTTTTTTAATCAATTTGCAATTAGTAGCAATGTTAACTGCAAAACTCAGGATTTGTGAAATGGAGTTTCATAAACACAGACTTTTCAGTGAGATTCTGAAGCAAGTATAAACATTGTTACATGTTTGTAATGCTTTAAATAGGAGCAATGGTTCCTCCCCTTTGCCTCTGCCAAGTGTAAAATTGTAATAAACAATAAATTTGTTCATAATTTTCCCCTTTTTTTAATATGGAACTTACCTGTTTCTTCTCAGTCAGTTTTGCCATCCAAAAAAAAAAACTTTTCTGGCATTCATTTAGCCAAAAAAAAGAAGAAAAAAATGAAAAGCAAGAAAACCTGCCTTATGCTAAAACTCTCTGAGCGCCATTCAAAAAGTGAAGTTCCAATTTTCAACTGCTTCTGCATAGGACTTGTGTTTGGCCTTAGACATAAGGACAGACTGAAAGATAAAATTTAAAAGATAAAGTAAGAATTTGGGGTTTTAAGACATGTATTAGGCATGTAATTAGACAGTAGCTGGTCATGTTAATCAGCCAATCTACTGTCCTAAAATCACACAAATATCCTCTAGATGGGACACCTCATGGTTCCTGTGTCATAGGTTTTGTGGATGTCTCAGACAAAAATAAAATGTAGATGTCTCAGATAGTGACACGTCAAATGTCACTAAGAATTTAAGATTAAGAACAAAATTTCAGCCCAGATACTTAATCACAAGACTGATCCTGAAAAACTTTGTGAAAGATTATAGAACTTATTTATGACTTAAATGGCTTAATATTATAAAACTCTCTTCCATTCGTGTTATTTACTGTCTGTTTATTATTATTCTCATTTCTAAGCCCAGATAGATTATAGAAGAAAGATACTTTTTAACCTACATTTTGAGACATTTAATCAAATCACATTTATTTAGCATGCTAGTATTCATCCAGATCTACTGCTCTGTGCAAAAATAGAACCATTACCATGGCTATTGTTTAAAATACAAGAGGAGAAGATGGCACCTTTTATGCATGGTTGCAATAAAAGGTTAAATTAATTCCTTTGCATTCAGCTTACCAGAGTATTTACCTACTCTCCCAATTACCAGGAATTAAAGCACAGGACTCTATCCTCCTGTATATTTATATTTATTATGAGCTAGCTGTTCTTCCTCTCACAAACATATATTGACATGTACACACATGGAGACCCCTTCCTCTGAGAACTCCCTTAAATGTAATCTGTTCTTACATATTGGTAATAGATTCTGTGTCCATGTTTCAAAATCAAAGACTCTTCCTTTTCAATTTTTGAGTGAAATGAAGCAGTTTACCTTCGAGGCGAGATTCTCAGGTGCAGATTTTAAGCAGAATGAGGCAGCTCCTTTAAGGACTAATCAAAATACTTCACCAAAGATCTAAAGCACAGACCACCTTATTTCCACATTTCTGGCTGTAAGACTTGGAACAAAATGCTTTTCAAAATTTACTGCTGTTAATGTGTCTTTTCTATTTACTTTTTAAGCTGTTTGAATTCAGTCTTCTTATTGTTGTTTATCTAGAAGGTGCAATATACAGCAAACTTGTGCTTACTCTGGATTGATAGGCACTTCTCTAATATAAATGCAAATAATAATATTAGAACTAAGAATCCCAAGGAGGTGGTGTGTAATTCAATGCTTTAAAGTGAAGTAGTGCTTCTCAAAGTCTTTTCTGAAGAGAACGCTATTT
>JANRGV010000084.1:51366060-51377378 GCA_024734035.1 Alethe castanea
TTTCATCAAAAAATTATTTTTAAAATATAATAAACCTTATATTTTACAATTAAATAATTAACCACTTCCAAAAGTAAAAAAAAGAAAAAACAAACAACTGCACACACAAACAAACAATAAAAAAAAAAAAAACAAAACCATGTAAGCATTTTAAAAGATATATTATTCTCTGCATAGGCAAGTACTTTGGAGCAAGCTCAAAAAACACATTTTATCAATAAAGCAATTTGGCCAAAGGAGCATCCAGCTACTTAGGTAACCACAGTAAGAAAAATCCTTGCCTCAGTACAGTCCACAGAAAGAGAACTTCTCTTTCAATACTTACAGAAAGAGAGAAAAAACTAGCCAGTTTGATGAGGAGACATGAAGAGACATTTTTCCACACTGCCAAACATTAATCACCTTCTATCACTTCAGACAAGTTGTCTCTTTCTTAGGAAGCTTCAGAGATCTGGAATCTCATACCTCAATACTTCAAAAGCTTGACCTTTTAATCTGAGAAACTCGACTCACCTCATCTCAGCAGAGGACCCAAAGAGGTAAAGGAAGAAAACTGAGAACTGTATCCAGCGATGGACTAGACTTGTGAGTACTACATGGATTGGAATTCGACAGCTATCATGCTTCTGAAAACGAAAGCACTAAAAGAAGTTAGGCAGTGGGCACAAATAAAAAAAAATTGTTTGTAGACACCTTCCACACTTCAATTCCCCCCAAACCCCTGGCTATAAAGACACGACCCTGTTTATTCTTACATGCAATGATTCTAGTATTTAAAATTCCTTCAAGTAAAACTACAAAAAAATTATGGCAAATAATATCACACATATACTATCTATTAAAGACTCTTTTGTTAATCTGATGCTGAAACTCCCATTAATATTCATAATAGACTCAAGGTAATACTATTCTTAAATAATATTACCTGGAGTTTTAAAGGAAGTTGTGCTGGTTTTGCATGGAGGGAGGTCGCCTGAGAGGGGTCTGCGAGAAGGAGCACGGGCACGGAAACACAGGAGAGCTGTTTCCTCTCTGGGAGCTTCCTCTGTGGGCTGCAAGGACCAATCGGAGGGCTGATTTGGTGGTTGACAGCCCGGGTAACCAATTAAAAAGTTATTTCACTTTCATAAATGACACCGGTAAAGTTAACCTCTTTTTCACTTCCGTCTGTGACACAGGTAACAACCAGCCGAGCCCTGGCCGGGCCAGCCCCCCTCCCCACGCGGCCTGGCCGGGGCAGGGGTGGGGTGGCCCACTGAGGCTCCCCTCCCTCCGTTTTCGGGTGGGGGCCCTGGTGGCCAGGGGAAAGGGAAACCTTTGCTGAGATCTTAGTTTCCTCCAGTGTGGCCACAGCTCAGCCGGGGCCCTGCTGCCATCTTAGAAGCAGGCAGGGGGAGAAGAAGCGCTCCAGCCACGCACGCAGCTTGGAGAAGTGCAGCTGGGCTCTGGTCCAGCCGAGCCTCCCTCCCGCATTTGCTTGCTGGACTTTGCAATTTCATCCAGCCTCTTTCACACAGCCTGTGCAGCCTGAAAACCCTGGCATGGTTTCCAGGATGGCATGGCCCGGCTCCCTTCACTTCTTCAGTGCAATTTTATCCCTTCTGATGCGTGTATAAAACTGCAGATCTGAGCTCCCCTAAATGAGAAGAGTAAAGCAAGGAGTATACTGAAGTCAGTGAAATGAAGGCTAAGTTTCCAGATGGGAAGAGATTGAAGAGATGCCACTAATACGTGGCTGAAAACTTTTTTTTTTTTGTGGGCTATGGGGGGACTGGACTACACTGAAATTCCTTTAAACTGTGAAGAACTACTTGGGGGGGTTAAAGTGCTTGAGGAAAAAGATTCTTTGCCCTGAGGGAATGGGGCTTTCTGTTCTGGGGACTGGAAAGATGGACAGAGACATTTAATGGAAAAAGAGATGAAGAGAATTTTGTCTTTGAACAGCTTGTCCTTAAAAGTAATAGCCCGTGTGTGTAACATAACGCATAACATAGCTCTGGAAAGATTGCGAAGATGGGAGGGAGTTGCACAATTTGCAAGTTTTCCCTGGACGGATGCAGATTGTGAAAGTGAAGACACCCCCTAGGCCTAAACCAAAAAAAGAACACTCTGTAGAGTGAACTGAAATGATTATTTAAGTGGAAAACTGACTGAAGTGTTCTCTGTATGTCGCTGTTAAGAATGTGAAAGGTGGGGGGGGTGGGGAGGAGGGAATGATCTGGAAATCATATTCTGAATTTCTTTTGTTTTTTCTGTGTTATTAATAAATTCCTTCTATATACACTTTTAAGTTTTTAGGCCTGCCTTGTCTTTGCTCCCAAATCCTATCTCTAAAAGAAATTGAATATATTAAAATTGGCAAACCTAAATCAAACCAAGACAGAAGTTCAAAAGCTAATAACACTGGACATTACTTCAGGACATGATTAATAAAACAGCTGAATTACTCAAAAACTGAGGTGTTTTGCAATTGATATTGCAAGAGTTAGGCTTAAAATTTGTCATTAGAAATACCAGATTTTAATGTTAAACACTTTGTTAAGAATTCCACTTTAAATGGCAGGACATGGTGCCATCACAAAACCTGCAATAATTTGCTATTTTAAAAAGTCTTGAAGGCGTGATTAAAATAGCTTACAGTGTTCCTGTGAGACAGAGATGTTAAGGATCCATTTTTATAGGAATTTAAGCAAAGTAGTTTCTTCAGGACCCCTAAAAAGATCAATAGGAGAGGAATGAGAAAACAGTTGTTCCTGAATTTTCCCTTTACAATTCATCTACACAAAACTTTTTTCTCAAGTGTTACAGGGCACTGTCAAATAACATGGAGATATCACAGTGTCTATGCAGCCCCCCAGATGTTTTGAAATACGTGAAAAAATTGCAAAAGTAATATGTAAAATTTTACAATTCAACAATTCAGCAAGTTGAGAAAGCACACTATTAATAAAAAATTAGCATTTTGACAATTAATAGAAGTAAAATACCATAAAGACAGAGCTGTTCTTGTCAACCTTACCATCAACAACTATTACTCATTATTAATCTTGTTTATACTGCACAGAATGAATTGACTTAGTGTTTAAGTTGTTTATGTGAACAGGTATGTAAACCAACAACCTACAGTTCATAACATCATCTGCATGTAATCATAGTGCCTTAGATTGCTAGAAACTCTTCTAATGAATCACTTAACCTTCCTCCATGTCATTTAAGCCCATTAGTCCTCTCAGAAAATGTTATTCACAAGAAAACAGTGTTTACTAGGCATAATTGAACATCTCCTCCTCCAGCAAATCCTTTCTGTAGCCTCAGGAAGGGTGTAGCCATGGAAATAAGGGGTCAGTCTTTGCACACCATTTAAGCTCCTCAGAAGGGGCATGAAACCAGTGGAAAAGTTTTGTTTCTTAGTTGAAGATGAAATTTAGGACTTCTCCACTGTCTCTTCTCTCACTTCCTACTCATTCTAACACATGTTCAGAAGGTTTCTATACTGTCATCTTCAGGATGTAACATCTGTGGATTTTGTGGCTGCTCTCCAAGATGGAAAAAAAAATGACAGGAGAGTGAACAAGTAATATCGTGGATTTGAGTCAGGAATTTCTTAAAATAGTAATCAAATATTTTAATGTAAAATGATGTAGTTTAGTACCTTTTAAAATTATTTTGTTTTATAATTTTCCAAGTATTGTATTCCTCTCCCATTACCTTATGTAATGGAGTCCAGGTAAATAAGTTAGATTACTTTAAATACCATTTCTCCAAAGTAATGTGCCTTAGGTGTTTTTTAACCATATAGTGTGTTTTGATCCAACAAAATCTGTCGAAATGTAATTCCAAATGTAATTCCAAATGCTTCTGTGCAGGAATAAATTTTTCTTAATCAGAAAAAAGTCACATATGAAAAGGGGATTAGTGATAAATCTTTCATTTTGTCTGTCCAGTCTTTCTTTATGAACCATATTTTTTAAAGTTGGTTTCCCTACATCCTATTGCATATTCATATGACTAAGAATTTTTGCATATGCTGTTTCCAAGAATATTTTTCAAACTATGCTACTATATTCTAACCAGTAGAGACTGGGAATGACCTGGAAACGTCAAACATATTTTTAAGATTGGAATGAGTGAGTATTAGCTTTCAAGATGATCAGAAGTCAGGAATAGTAGAACTCAGTTTTGCCTCTCTCTCTCAGTTCTCACCTCGTCAGACTGCTTAGGCTAAACTATGAAACAGTGTGATTCAAAATCTTGCTGCGTTACAAGTGGAACCATCAAACCTGAACTAAATCAATGGTCAGACACAGTAGATATTACATTCAATTTTTAAAGCATAAGAGGAGATATTATATTAAAGGTCAAATGAGAACATCAGAAACCAAATCAGATAGGGAATAGTGTTCAGAAACAGAAATGCAACAGTGCAAAACAGTGCAGAAATGCAACTAAACAAATTTGCAGCCATAAGATGGACTGAGATTGTGCCCAGAGGGAGTTGCTGCCTCTAAATTGACATGCAGAACTAATGTCATATCTAAATGTTGTGAAACAGTAAATATTTTAAAATTTGAAATTAAAAAGCTCCATGCCAAAAAGCATTTTTATTGAATAGAGTGGCTAACAAACAGATTCAAGTTTAAAAGCATTCTTGTTCTGAATTTCAACTTCTTTGTTGACCATCATGTAATGATTTAATGAAAATCCAAGTTTTATATTCCAGGTAATTACATTCTGAACCAGATATACCACCATCATTTTTTTGCTTTCACTTGGTAAACAAAGTCAGGATTTTTTGTAAAGAAAAGGTGGGGGTAATAAATAAATACATACATAGATACGTACATACATACATATGTGCATACATAGAGAGAACTATTTTAAACAAAGAAAAAAAAAACAAAAACCACCTGAAGAGCTTTTATTGAAAAACTCACACTAACCATGTTTACTTTCAAGCAGAAATCAAGTCAAGAATATGCCAGTCACAGACGTGAATATTTGGGATAGTTATAAGACATTAAAAGAAGGTAGTAATAAAAGTATTTTTCAGTATTAAGTATATATCTCTAAACAGTTGCAAGAACGTTACTGATATGTAAACAGATTTAGTTTCCTTGTTTTAAAATAAGTTTTCCTCCCTTAAGGATTATAAATTTTGAAGTTAAATTATATAATAAACTTCCATTGTTCTAGAATTCTGGACAAACATGCTCTATTGAGAATTTGTTATTGCATTCTCTGATCAAAATATTTTATTATTGATGCCAAAAAGGGAAAGTCTAATAATGAAATAGGGTTGATGTAAAATGAATATCATAATTTTAATTTGCTTCATTCATGTGGGAGGTGTTCAAATGGTAGGATGGAGAGCTCTGCATAATCATCTTAGTATACCAAAATATGATATGTTGAAGAAATAGGACAATTATGAAGAACTAGGACAATTTGAAGAGGAAAAAACAAACCTTTACCAGACCATTTTCATTTTTAGAAGAACCTGTTATAGCAGGTCCTGTATACTTATTGAAGTATTTAATGTAAATTAATAGGATTTTAGTTTCAAAGTTTTAAAGTTTCTCTCCTTCTTTAAAAATATTAATATTACTATTCCTTCCACTGTTACGAATTTTTGTTCATTTAGATCTAATGCTTATAAATCTGCATCAATATCTCTCAGATGCAAACCACACTAATGTCATATCTTCTTTAATTGGTAGGAAATAGGCCATTTCATGCATCACCAATTTATGGAAACACCACACACAAACAGAAAATAAATACAGAGGTAACAAAAAATTGCTGGAATATCACATCATAACTCACCACACCATACCGAAATTCCTCTTTCTTTCTTTCTTTCTTCCTGCTCAGTTTCAAACTTACTGGCATGTTCAAAACAATTAATTGGTTAGGCCTAAGTATCTCAGAACTCAACTTTTATGACATTCAACTCTGTAACACCTTTGAGTAATAGGACAAAATCAGTGACATTACCTATTTCTGAATTGGATTCCTTCCTTTAAAATGTACTGAGATTAGTGTCAAGATATACTACCCAGAAAATTTTAAGGAACAGCAGACCCATTCTAGTCCTGCAGAAGTAATGATTAAATTTGGTAAATAATCCAGGAAAATAATAAAAAAATTATTTCTGTGACAGTCTTTTTTTTTCTTTTTTTTTTTTAAATTGAATCAGACAGAAGAAAAGGGTTTTACTTCTGTTCTTCAGACATAAATATTCTTCAGATTGCCTGTAAATGATCTATATGAGTTGTGCCATCAAAGAATGGTTTAGCCTGCAGCATTCTTAATGCATTATTCATATGAAGATTTTAAATTTTTAGGAATACATATCTCCTTTAGCATGTTACATTGCAGCATTACAGTCAGCTTCAGAAAGAAGTGTTACTGAGCTCAATAGCTATTTAGTGTCTTAGATAATCCAAATTTCTTATCACAATTGACTCTAGGTCTCAATCATACCTTGCAATGAAATGTCTGAATTTCATCTTTACAACACAAGAGGTCATTTCTTTTCTGGCTTCACGTGTAATATTTTCTGCTTGTTGCTATCTTAGAGGTTTTTGGATTTGAAAAGAACATGGAGTGGCATCCATTCAAGTAACACCCACAGAAGTTACAAAATACTTCTTGCAGTTTTTGCTAGTTATGTGATTTGAGAGCATGTGCAAGGACCACTTAAATCTGAACTGAAAGAAAGCTTGACGAATTGTGTGGAATTATGTATATTTATGTTCATAGGTGTGGGGGTTCTTTGGCCTCCGGTGCTCTAAGGCATCAAACTCCGGAGCTCTTACGCTCCTACTCCAAGCTCTTACGCTCCTACTTCATCGGGTAATCTTCTAAATAAGCAAAGCAGCTAATAGTTAAAAAGTTTATTTCTTACAAACACATCTTATTACAAAGCACATCAGTCTCAACAGGACACAGACAAGCAATAGCAAAAAGCAATGGCAAGGCAGCTAGCAACGAATGGCTAGAAGCCCTGGCAAAAGCCAGTGGCTGAAAAGCAGCAACTCTCCCCAATACGTATTCTTAAATAGGATTTCTCCAACAAGCTAAGACACAAACTCAGACCACCACTCCTTAACCTATTAGAATTCTAGTTTCTTAGCAAACCATGTTACGTATAGAACTACGCATACCCTCTATCTTGTTTTATCTAAAAAATGTAAGCAATATTCTTGCTATAACTATTATGTCTAAGCACTGTCTACAACTGTAGGCCTGGAGCCTCTACTGAAGATATCAGTATATTTCAATCTTCACTAGAACACTCACTGCTAGGGTGGCATTTGAAACCTTTCACTTACTAAAATCATTATAACTCACCCTAAAACTTATTCAATCCCTGCACTCTGATTTCTCTACTCACTGACTCCAACACGTAGGAAAAATTACTCTTAAGTAGCCACTGATAATTTTGATCTGCTTTGCTAGCAATTTTAAATGTACATTTCTGTATGCTTTCTACAAAATAAATAAAAGTAGATCTTGAACTAGTACTGAAGAGATTTAACTAAATCACAGTGATATTTACAGACCCCCACTAAGATCAAGACTATATTGTGTTAGGTTCTTGTACAAATGCACGTTTTAAAAGAACAAGCTGGAAGGACAAGAGGGGTGAAAAAGGTGAATAAATGCAATGATTTGTCCAAAAACACACTTATAAAGCTTAAGATAGGTTTATAGCCCTAATACTACACCCTGTAGTTAGATTTTCCTAATCTGTTGATTGCCTCAGGCAGAGAAGCCATACTACACAAGACATTTCTAAGCTTGTTCTCTTTCACACCCTTTTTGCAAGTACCTAACATTCACTGCTAGCCACAGAGCACTCAGCTAAATGGACCTTTGCACTGGCCCATTATGGCCATTTGATAATTTATGATTAATAGTTAATTTTCTTCAAAAAACAAACTATTAAATTGATCAAGTTTATGCAGTTTGCTCCAAAATCTGTCTATTTCTACACGTTTCTTATTGTGTAGACTTGGCCTGTGGTAGGTAGAGAATCCCTTTCCCTATGGACTCCTAATCTCTCCATAAATATCAATAATGATTAATTTAATTTAAAGTGTGATACATGTTTACCTTACAGAAACACCAACACCTATGTGTGAAAATATAATTTGTATTTGCTATTGTCATAATGAAGAAATAAGTAAAATAAATATATACTAGATGCTTTGTCATGTACAGAAACCTAACAGCAGCATATATTGGCATAAAGTTTTCCTAGTAGTACTATATACCAGCTAGTCCAGTTTGGGAGGCACTTGCCACAAACACTGTTCGCTGATGGTGTAGTTCATCTGATTGGAAACCTATGCTGCACGTAGTTTCAGTTTTTAACCTGGACTACTGTACTTCCTAGATATCCATAACCAACCCCACAGAGCTTAAATATTCAGCATGGACAGATGAGAGATCATTAGGAATTTCAGATGAAACTAGAGACTGGCCAAGATTTTTCTCCTTACCACCGCAGAGGGATATTCGTATCTCCAGCACAAACTCAGGACTTGCTAATGCTTTCTGCCTCTTTGTGTCTGAAACCTCACAGGCTTGACTCTGAGAGAGTAGTCACAAAGACAGTGAAGTCAAACCTGGGTTAATTATGCAATGGTTTTCCTATTCCCCATCTCTTGGAGAATTGTGTTGCCTAATATAGAAATCATTTTCATGTTATCTTGCATACTTTAACTTAACGCCTCTCTAGTGTAGAGATATGAATCTGCATCACCTCTTATTTAAATCTATGAGCAAACCATACCATCTGTCCCAAATGAAGGAATATAGCAGTCAGTCTCCAAATGTTAGTATAGAAAACAAAAAAAAAAGAGGGCTCAATATTTATAATGATTAATAATGTTTCCTCCAGTGAGAACAGGAATGTTTAGTTCAAGTTGTGTCAACCTAAGAAGCATTCCTGTAATTTTATGTTAACTGCTTCTTTAACACCATGAAGCCAATAAATATGAGCTTTTTAAATACATGCACAATTCCGTAGATGCTGAGCTTCTAAACAGTGGAATGATCAAACACCAGTAACCAAAATAATTGCATATTATATCTTTTGGTGATAGTTCATTAGATTCTCTGTAGCTTTCAGCATACTCCTATAAAGTGTTTGACAGACTCAATGAGAACTTTTGAACTATTGCAAACACCACATTTTAGCAAAATAATGAGCTCAGTTATCTGAAGAACTTTTTTTTTCCTTTTTTTCTGGAAAGAGTTGGCTCAATGGATACACAACACATTAGACCACTCAGGAAATATGTTGCTAAAATGTAGGCAGCTGTCTTTGCGCTCAGACCTTAATCTAAACACCTGGAACAAATGTGAAATATTTGAATGTTTGAATCAATTAGGATACAGTCTAAACAGACAATATGGTAACTCCTATTTATTCTATTGCAATGAAAAAATTATGAGTTCAAGCAGATTCCTCAGAGGTAAAGTTTGCCTGTCTTTCTGAATAATGCTCCTTCATTGGATAGAGTTTTTTGTTACATATACATTTTACAAATTATCTTGAATCCAAACTGTTATTAGTCTCTGGTATTTTTGACAACAGTTTTCCTTCTTTCACTCAATCTTCTCACACACATTAATTTTTCTTGCATTAGTTTGGTATATGGAGAAGATCCATTTCTGTCATCAAAAGCTTTATCTACCAAGAAAAACTTGGAAGTATGTCAGCTCTTTTTAATATGTCCCATTATTTTTTGTATTGTGCTGAAATGTAATTTAAACCATCAGAGAAGATGACATTTAAAATGGTTCCACAGATGACTTGACTACTCAACTAACTGGTTTTAATTAGTAAATTCCTTTAAGAGGAAGAAAAATCCTGCAGGTGAATTTTCAGAATTAATATTAGTCCATTTAAAGACGTCACAGATTTTCACATATCCCCTTCTGTATATAAGCTAGTAATTATTGAGTCATATGGTAAACATGAAGTTCGATGATTCTGCTAAAAAATAATTGGAGGAAAAGGGATAAAAAAGATTATTAGACTGAACTCATCCCCTGCACATCCTCATGATCATTAATGCTGACAAAAAGGGAACACAATTAATTTCATGGGTGAGAAGGGAACAAAAGGTCAGTAGCACCCTTTCTGATATCCAGGAATCATATTCTTCCTTGTAGTCACTTCCATATTTGTTGTAGTTCCTTGTTTCTGCTTCTCCATTCTCTGATTCTTTCTGCTTAATACTTGGCACTTCTGGATTTAAAAAGCAAGCAAACAAGTGACCTTTCTACTTTGATTGGCCTTTCAGCATTTTAGCTACAACATGAACTGAGGATATGCAAATTTTGAAATAATGGTTTCCGGTGTTCAAGAAAATTTAGATAACTTTACTAGTATAAAGTAGCTTTTAATAAACTACTTGTGCCTGTAGAATCTCTCTAGTGTGGAAGAGCTTTCATAAGAAGGCTTTTGTAACAGCTCCTATGTTATCGTCTTTGGGTTGTTGTTATAGAAAAACTGATGGAGAAAATAATGTGGAACTGGCTGTATATATGACTTCATTCACATAGTACTGATTTTTGCCAGAAGGTTAATGCTACTGTCTGCATAACTAACATTTTAAACATTAGTTTGTAGTTTTAAGATGCTAGAGACAATATTAGAGACTAAAAAGTATATCACCCCACCTTGGTGATTCTATTGGTAGTACCTTCACAGGAATGAAATACCTAATGTGACTTTTAGATTGTTCTTCTCATCTATGTATCAGTCACATTCGTTTGCAATATAGCTTTAAAATCTTAATTTTGATCTGCAGTTTCATGTAAATAAGAAAATTCTGTTAAAAAACTTTGACAATATCCCTCTCATACAACTGCTGCTCCAATGCATTACTCCTGGCATAAGTACCACATCTATGAAATTTGCACTGCAGTATTCACATTGTAAGGAGGATCTTGTTGGCATGAGAATTTTCACTGAAGTATATGTGTATCTGTACAGCAAAATCCTTGTTCCAAAATATTCCCTCTAATTCATATCAATAATTATCTGCATTTGAGACCAGTACAGTATTCCCTTTTTGACAAATCCATTTATTTTGCACTTCTCAAATTTCATGAGAAAATAACTTGCATTAATAAAAATGTCTAGTATTTCCTCTGATATGCATTATATATAAGTGCAAATATATTTATATGAAATTTCATTACGGACTTTTCTGAAGTTTTTCCAAATAATTTTTTTATCAATTTGGATATGCTTAAAAATTTATTTTAATTTATTTTTTAAAAAATTTGCTTTTTTT
>JANRGV010000084.1:51377478-51390936 GCA_024734035.1 Alethe castanea
ATCTAAAGAAAAAAAAAGAAATCATATGAGATAAAAAGAATAAATGTGTCTTGTCCAAAGCTTCTTTTACTTCTTTAGATTAAAACATATGGCTTATTAAATTTTTATGAGTGCCCTGCTTACCCTTTTAGAAAATATGTACTGTTCCATACAACTGCTTCTTTTTCAAAATTTTATAACGAACTAGAATATCTTCCAACATCATGATATGTTTGTAGAAAATAAGGCTTTTTAATAAAGAAATATGACTTTTCACACTAATCTGATAATCAGTGAAGCAGAGTACATAACTACTGAAATAAAGGAAGTAAAAAAAAATCTAATTTGATGTTCCCTCTTACAGTAAAATCAGAGTTAATTCTGTCTCATTTTAGCAAACATTTTATCTTCCTACAATACATCAGATCTTATTAAAGACCTCATTATTATACTTAAATGTACAAATATATGAAACAAAATCCAGCAATTAAAAGAATAGCTTTTATCTCTTCCAGAATAATTCTGTTTATAAGAACTGCATTTTGACACACTTGAATTAGTATGACCAATCTTTCTTCATCAATAGTCCTTACCTTTTGTTAACTAGGCTGGAAAAGAGGCAAAATGCAAACTTTCAGCTCTGAAAAATGGAAGACCTTGCTGAGCTATTGGGAATTCATTCGCTGCAAAGGTGAGGGTCAGACTTTTCTTTTTGAAAATCTTTGTTTCCATTTAATTGCATAAGGAAAGTTTCTCTATTGTGTCCAAAAAAATGAAAGGAGATTAATGCAAAAATGCACTTTTTTTTTTCCTGAACTATTGTTAAAAATACTTAAGTACAAAGGACAGACTTGATTCAAGTCCTTGACATCCATCAGATATTTTGTCCTATTCTTGGTATTTTGAATGGGGTAATACATACAGGAACATAAATTTACATTAAATAACAACAAAACAATGACATAGATATAATTGTTGAATAATAACACAAATGTAAGCAAGCTTATCTTTAAACAAACTATTCAACTGACAAGAGAATCAATGAAACTGCATAAGAAAGCTCTACACAGCTACCATATTGTGCTTGTGCTTTAACAGTAATTTTAAACACATTTTAGATCAATGGAACATGCAGTATCACATTAAGTGATACTAAGTTTCCAAGATGCAGAATTTTGAAATGTATTAAAGGCCACAAAAGTATTTTGTGGCTTCCCTGTTTTTCAGTGATGCAGCAATTGAACAGGGCCATTCATGGCACCACCTCAGCCATGGCCAAAGAATTTATTTACAGCCCCATGCTTTTCCTTCTTTCATTTTCCATGTATGCTATTTTCTGCTTTGCCGCTGAAACAGTTAATTACCATTTCAAAAGTAGTACAAAGTAATTTGGCTGTTGCTGTGGTTTAACCCCTGCTGATGAGAAAGCACCACCTCACTCCACCACCCTTTCATTTAGAGCATTTCTCTTGGATCTTCCCAGGACTATGCATAGCTCTGCTTCTCTTTCCTTGTCTCCAGCTAACTACCAAACAGGTAACATTTCAGTCAGAGCAGGACATCCATTTGTGTGACTTAAATGTTGCTGACGATGCCTCTACATGGCAGAAAATACATTTACATATGATCATGTAAGAAGCAGTAATTTTCCAGTCACTCGAATTTTTTTCAGGTTTCTGCAGCCTCTGCCATTTGTATTGAGAAAGGGAGTCTGTCTGTCTCACTGATTATTGTTTTTTTACCATAATACAGATATTCTTCAACATTTTTGCATTCATGTTCTTGATTTTCACTCTCTATTTCCTGTAGGCAATAAAACAAATTTTCCTTGTGCTACAAAACAAAAACAGCTCAGAGAATAATATAATATTTACCCTTATGAGCATGAGACCTTCACATCTGCTGTCAATCTGGAAGAGCTTTTAACATTTACATGTTGGGTTATCAATTTATTATGGAATGAAAATGGTTAGTTTTAAATATCCATGTTGTTTATTGACATAGTTAGGATTAAACATTCATGAGTTTAATAAATGTGGTCCACACACTGAGAAACTTCTACATCTGCTTTAATATACTTTACTACCAAAATAAAGGACTGTTCATGATGTCAGATACTAGCACTATTCAGTCATTCCTATAGTATGAACTGGGCTTTTTGTCCTTTATTTCCATTATTGTGCTTAGTGGGCAAAATCTGTAGCGTCACAAAAAACAAACAGCATTCACGTACAGATTTTTAATCAGTATTTTAACTATGAGTAATGGATTTTTTCTTTCTTACTATATAGATGTTTTATAGACTCCAGACTAAATTCAGCTGTCTTACCTCATACTTAGCAAGAGAAGAAAGAAAAAAAATACTTAGTCTTTCAATGTGAGTTTCATCTGGAAATAAAGTTATTCTTTTCTTTATGAAGAAACATTGACTGATTTATATGCAGACAGTTTCTAGTGCATATGGACTATGAAGTGGTATGAACCCTCAAAGATTCATGTAAGATAAATGGGCCAACAGAGTTTCTATCTGTAGAACAAAAGTTCATTTAGAGTTGTCACTGATTCATATCTAATGCAGCAAGTGAAGACCATCAGAAGAGAGTCCTATCATTATCACTGAAGTGTCATAGGGATGGGTCCATTTTTCTCTTCTGATAGCAGGTGAATCAAATGCAGATAAATGCAGATAAATCAAACTTTTTTGCTCACATGCTCCAAAACCACTTTTAAGCAGCATATTTAAATGTGCTTCTGACCTGCAAATTGTTCAGCTAATCCTAAGAGAAAAGACTGAAATATAAGCACTTGATCTTAAGTTTAAACTCAAGTAGTGTGTTTCAAATTATATTCCAAACAAAACTTTTCTTGGAGTCTGTCACAACTTCTTTCATTTGGCTGTGGTGTTAATTTGTAGTTTAGAGTGTGTTAGTACCATTGTAGAAAGGTATTTTATGAATATTACAGATCTTTTGCATGTAATATAAAGTTCATTGTAACCTAGAAATCATTATTTTACTAAAACAATACTAAAACAATTTTATTCTTGGAGGTGCAGGGGGACTCTGTCAGTTTCAGCTAACCTTGGAAAAAAATCCAGTCAAGGAAATGCCGAAGTTTAAATTTAATTCATTCATGCTGATCCAAAATAAAGTACTCTGCAGCCTGACCCTGAGGCCTCTGGAGAACTTCAGACCTGGGATTACAGGACTCCTTGCTTTGGTTCAAGGGTTTTATCAGTGATTTTCTGAATCAGGCTTGAGCCAGAGTGTAAATAGATCTATATGCATCACTGGACTCAACTCTAACCACAATGATGGAAAGTAAAGTGGCTCAAAAGGTGGACATTTTGCATGCATTCTTATAATTACTATTTCCAAGAAAATAAATTTTAATTTCTTTGCTTTTATTTTCTCAGATAAATGACCTGCACATTTTTATGCATATATGACTCTATTTTCTACTCTCTTTGTTCTTGAAGTAGTTAAACTTCCTTAGTAGAGGGAAAAAAAAAAAAAAAAGGGTTCAACATTGAGAAATATAGTGATATTTAAGCCAGCACAGACTGTGCTAACTCCATCACCAGGTTCATCAGAGTTGGCATGGCATTACATTAACTATACTGGTTTTAGGAACAAACGTAGGAAATGTTATATTCTAGCATATAATCATACTAATTCCATTGTACTGTATCTTAGAGAAATAAATTTTCACTGTCATACTGAAGCACACGTCTTCTAGATGTCTTTAAGTATAGCTTTGACTTGTTTATTCATAAGGCAGATAATCAAGGATTGTTGCTTTTCCTGTTCTGTTCTGGATTTGACTAATTTCTAGTGTATTTTATAGAATTACTTTATTTCTAGTGACTCTATGTTGCACTCAGCACAATAACAAAATATTTTCATGTTTCTTTTAGTTTTTCCCTTTTTATGTTTTGTTAATTTAAAAACATTCAGTCAGGTGTTCAGAAAACTGTTTCCTTTAAGAAGGCTGCAAAAAGATTTATTTAATAACTGTGTATGTGTCAAGAATTTACAATTTTCAGTGTTCTAAATGCTTCAAATAATTTTTTCAAAATTAGCAAATTCTTTATCTTTTGTAGTAACGAGAGATTTTAAGTCATGCAATGTTTGCTTAACTTAAAAACAAGAAAACAAACAAAGAATTAGCTGTAAGTGTGATACCAGTCACTGTTTTTTCAGAAGTCTGACTGGGTTCTCCTGGCAGTTAACACATAAGAACACGTTAAAAAGAATTACAGGGAATGAGAAAAACCCAGCGACGGCATAAACAATCTTTTGCCAGTGGTACTAGTTCTTGCTTACACCTTTGCTCCTGGAAACAAGAGCAGTGTGCATTGTAATAGCAGTCACTCCAAGACACAGAATGGATGTAGTAATGTCAGGATCTTAAATACTATTTTCTCTCTGCACTTTTAGGTACAGAATCACAACACTGTATGTAGTGGACTGACCTTGACAGGCTGCCAGCTACCCACCCAGTTGTTTTGCCTTTTCCTCAACTGCACAGGAGAAAAAATAAGATAGAGAAGATTGAGAGTTAAGCTATAGACTACACTATGGGGAGATTAGTTTAATTTATTGCCAATTAAAACCAGACATGATTGGTGAGAAGGAAAAGACAAAACCAAAGACATATTTCGCCCTCCCTGCCTTCTTCCCAGACTGAACTTCACTCCTGTGTCTTCTATCTCCTTCCTCCCAAACGGCGCATGGGGATGGGAAATTTGGTTTGTCGCCAGTTTTAAAAAGTAATCTTTGATACTGCTGCTCATCCTTCTCACACTCTTTTCCTGCGGCATTGCAGGGTCCCTCCATGGGATACAGTCCTTCAATAACTGTTTCAGTGTGGGTTTTTTCCACAGTCCGTCAGAAGAAGACTGCTTTAGCACAGGTCCTCCACAGGCTCAGGTGCCTGCAACAGCATGTGAGCTCTCCATGGCCTGCAGCTTCCTTCAGGGCACATCTCTCTGTTCCAGAGTGGCACATGCTGGAGCATGAATATCTGCTCCAGCACAGTCCTCCTTGGACTGCAGCCGCAGAAGCTTCCTTTGCCTTGGTCTTCATCAAGGACTTTGGGAAGAATACCTGCTCAGGCTCCTGGAGCAACTCCTCCCCCTCTTCCTTCTCTGATTGAAGTGTTTCCTCTGCTTCAACCCCTTCTTTCTCTTGCACCTGGTTCTGGCATTTTTTTGGCCTTTCTTAAACATGTATTTCTGGTGCCACCAGCTCAGCTGAGGGGCTCACCTCCATCTTGCACGGGTTTGCTGGAGCAGGCTGGAAGATGCTGGAACCAGGGCAATCTCTGGCCTCTCCTCAAGGAGGCTGCCCTGAAGCACACAGCACAGCAACAGCCTCCTCCCCACCACCCACCACTTACACTCAATACAGAAATAGTAAGCAGTAAAAAGAACTCTGGGACAACTAGCACTAAGACTTCTGAAATAAACAGAAAGTAGACAAAGAGAGAAAAGTAGCACAGAGAAAAAGAAGCGTGGAAAAAGAAAGGAAAGCACTAGGAAAGTTTTGCTTTTGAAAACTTCAGAAAACTGCTAAGGGTAGCAGTTAGAAATGAAATTAAAAATTAAATTGAAATATAACAGCAGGTTGTGTTGAGATATATTGCAGAAGAAAAGGCAAAGGGAAGGTTTTTGCTACCCTTGGGCTAGGGCTGCAGCATGTGCTGTGCATGCTGGCCATGTTAGTACTGCTTACAAGAGCTGGGACTTGGCGCTGCAGCAAGCAGTCTCGCAGAAAGGACAAAGGGAAGGTGAAAAATCTCACATCTCAGGAAGCCATTTAGCAAAATGACAATTGTCACAGTTTAATTTAGCTTTTTATCTCTTTTTTCCTAAGTGTCTTATGTAGAAGCTGTTATACATTTGTTTAGGCAGTGATGGGAAAGGCAGCTGTGATAACAGAGCTGCTGCTACTTCGTGTATTGGTTCTGTTCTTTTAAAGGGTGAAAAAGACATTCTGTTGCTGAATTAGGCTTGCTTTCAAAATCATTTCAGTTCCTCATTCCCGATTATTACAAGCTATTTTAGATACAAAATGACGCAAAGCAATGGGGGAAGTTTCTTTCTTCCCCCACAAGTGTCACAAATGTAGGACTGAGAGACCCACACATATGCATGACTACACTTCCACATTATTTCAACTTTATGAACATCTACCAAATACCTTAGAAGAATCTGTTCATCCCAATTAAAATGAAACGGGAATAAAGAATAAGAGAAGCCGAGAATTTTGGCACGTGCAGTTAGGAGGGCAGCCTCCCATTCCATGTCTTCAGCCTGTGAGGTAGGATTGCTGCAGGGTCGCATAAATGCAAATAATTTGCTAGCTTTCATGAGAGAATGTTTGGCTCACACTGGCTGAATTATGCTTAGATGTATATAATTATAAAAAGTTAATGAGGCTGCAATATAATTAACTACAATAAGATAAAATAATCCTTCTCTCTGCTGTATTTGAATCAATAGGGTTTTGATTAGAAAAATCTTCTGTTTTTAGACTGTCATGCTTCAATTCTGTTTTCATTGTGTGTCTTAAGTTACTTAACAGACTCTCAAAATAGATTTCAGATGTTAGCTCCAAGTGATTTCTCATGACTTTATTGCTGAGTTCCCAGAACTCTAAGGATATGTCAGGTGAAAATGGAGTGGAAACTCAACAAGATTTCATTATCCTTTTTTAGTACTTATCTGCATTTAGCTACAACACAGTGGCATGGGTCACTCACATCACAAGCGAGAGTGGATGTTCCATTGGACTGCAGTAGGCTTAAGGTTAACAAGGGTGACAAAAATCCTCAGCAGTAAATGGCTGCAATTGGATTGGTGGTGTTGTGGTACAAACATAATATAAACAAAACAATTTCGCTTGGAAACAATGCAGGGAAATAGAATCTCTTTTTGAAGAATATGATAATGCTTCAATCCAGACATCTAATTAAAATTATTGATATTTCATAGGAAGGAAAAAAATAAAGGGAATTTTCACCTAAGTGATCTAACACATTTTTTTTCCTATACTCTAGTTCCTAAACCTTTCTTTTCAAAACAAGATTGAACGAGAAGGCCGATATAAATTTGGGTTATAATTTTCCTTTTTAATAAATAAAACATTGTCCCAGAATACAAACATGCTGGCTCTTTTGCATCTTGTGGGTTTAAAGAAGAACAATATAGCAGAACATATTTTTTAAGAAAAAGAAACAAGCAACTTTTTGCTTAAGTTATAAGAAAGAAATGGAGATTCTCAGGGTCCTCACTATTAATAGAGACATATGTATGATGTGACAGTTGGTCCTCTTTAATACAAGCCAACACTACAATGGCAGATAATACCATGTTTAGCAGATTTGCCTCTGGTTTGTTTTTGGAGCAATGCTTGACAATTCCATTGGAGACAATAAAATAGTTGTTGGCACATTTTAATTACTATATAAGGGCACACTCATTTCATGGCACTTCAGGGGGTAAAGAAGCCATCAATTACTCTGCTCAGCTTGAGTTTGTTTAAACAAATGATTTTCTATTTCTGGATATATAAACTATACACGTTCAGTACTTTGTGCTATTTGCTTCCAGGAGCTTTTCATTTGGGTTATAAAATATCCTGGCCTAGTCATATATATTAAAAATCAATGTTACAAAGGACAAGGTGATTATAGGCACCCTACAAGTGCTTTGGAAACAAACTCACATTTGTAGAAATCTCTGTGCCACTATTCATTGAGCAGAGCAATATGTTTAACACTGAAGCCCTTAGGCATATTAAGTGTTTAGTAGCTGAACAAAAATACAGTTTTGGCTCTTAAAGCTCCCCCTACTGATTCAGCTCAGTTTCAATATGGCACAATAATAAATGAATATATAAACTAACAATGAAAATAGTGCAAAGAGAAGATGAATATACCAGGATGTAGATATGACACAGAGTTCTTCAAACTGACTGCAGCACTTTTTATTTTTTCCAAATTCATGAAACTCAGAGATTATGCTTAACTTAGACACACACATGTTACACAGATCTCTTACTTATGTTAAAAATACAACTTGTCAGTTATGACAGAATAAGGAGATGGACGCTGTCTGGTATTAAGCAGTTCAATGGTTGGTATTTTTGCAACTTCTTTAGAATCTGCCTCTCTAGTTTGAATTAATGATTTAAAATGAATAGCAAGTACTATTAACATGTATATATGTAATTATTTATAATCAGTGCTTATGAAGGTTAAATTATGTCATCTTTTGTGGCCAAAATTGCTTTTTTTGGATATTACAACACTCACCTTACATTTATGAATATATGTTTCATCAACACATTAAAAATGTGTTTTACAAAATGCTGCTTTTATCTTAAGAAGGCGTAATATTGCACACTTGACAACTACTCTACTTGTGAATATCAAATGTATAGGCTCTAGAAAATTCAAGGTTTGTAGAGAAAGTACTTTAATTACTTCGTATATGTACATCATCCTGCCCCAACACCCCATCCTCCATGCCCTCCTCCAAAAAAAAAGCAAAACAACAAAAAAACCAACAAAAAACAAACAAAAAGCAAAACCAAATAACAAAAAAACCAAACAAAAAAAACAAACAAAAAAAAACCAACAAACAAACAAAAAACCAAACAACCAAAAAAATACTTCTGAGCTAATAGACTGACTTATGAAAAGTCTTAATATGAATTGAAGGAGTTAAGAGTAAATTCATACCAAAGTAAAGGTGTGTAATGATCACTAGGAGTAATTAATTAAATACTCAGCATAATGACAGTGCTTGACTGAATTGTATTTCTAGCTTTCCACTCAACTCCTAGTCTAGCCACTAAACAGATATCATATTTTAATAAAATTAAAATATATTAGAAGATTCATCATAGTAGGCCCAATTTTCTGTTTGGTAAAGAATGTTTGAACTTGACTTTTCTCTTTGGCTGTTCAAACATAAGAATGATGGACACAGAAATATTACTGTCAGAATACATTGAGTTCCTATCTGGGATCAAGTGGATTACAACATGAGACTATGTTTGGTCTGTACATACAAACCTCCTTTCATTATGATTGTTTCATCTCTACTAGTACTCACTAGGACATGTCAATTCTTCTTCCCTTATTCTAATTCCCCAATCTGTGCAGATTTTTTCCTGACTAACTCTTGATTCTTTTTCTGCCATAACCTCTATATCTGTTCATACTATTTTATTTTTTTTTTTCATTCACTTTCCTTTGTTTTTTACATGCACTTCTCATACATAGCTGATTATCTCAATCATACATTGAATGTAATGAATGAATGAATCACAGTAAGTGATTGTTGTATCTCTCAGGCACTATTGACTTTAGGGTGCCATTCTAGGAAAAAAAAACCTGCAAAACAACCCCACAAAAATTGGTGACTTTAATGTGCATAAGCCCCCCAAAATTTTATTAAAATATCACAAATAGATTGTATTAAGGAATCAGACACAGTCTGCAGATGGGGACTGGCTATCTTTTTTGTAACGAGCAGAAGAATTACAGAACTTGTTTTGAATTATTTTTAGCAAAACAAAACAGTCACAGTTCATGTATGGGGAGGACGGTATCATATACTGGCTGAATAACTCTGCAAATTTGTTATTTGATAAACTCCCTAATTATTTCAATGCCTTTACAGGTATTTCTGAATTTAGTTGCTCTTTCTGGAATATTTATTATGCTTTTTACAATATTTTATGATGCTGGTGGTGAGAAGTGCTATGTAAAAGTGCCTGATTTACAGAATATGAGCTGAGGCCTACAGATGATGGTCTTGTTCAGAATCTCTAGGTAAACTGGTAGCAATGACAGGAAATTGTAAATTTTATATCCTTGGTCTAAGTTTTATTCCCAGTTCTTAAACATTGAAAAAATAGGGGGTGAGAAATATGTCCAGAGTTAGTAAAAAAAAATCTGAATTCACTCATGGGGTCCCTGACCTCTGTTGCATCTCTATCCAATGCAGTTACTGGTATGTCTTTCTGGTATTAGTCCTACTATATTTGCTGTCTTGTTCATTTCTTTATGATTCTGTCCTTCCTTTATGTATTCTTTCTTTAGAAAAAAAACCCCTCAAAACTCCAACCCAAAAACCCCCCACATCTAATTTTGTTTAAATTCTTCATTTTCTGTCCTTATTTCCAGCTTACATCTGTCACTAAAAGGAGAGAAAACAAAACCAAAAAAAAAGAGACAAGAAAGGAACAATTAAGGAAATTTTCAAAGACTCGATACAATGAGCAGTCTCTGTGTTTTTTCTGTTACTATTTTATAAGTAAAACAGACCAGAAAAATTACATTTATAAGCTGGGGGGTGGTGGTAGTGGGGAAATAAACCAAACATACAAATACCAGAGATGCAAACTTCTGACTTTACAGATGGCTGTTTTTCTTAATTATATGGATAACAATTTAGTAATACCTAATTGGTCATGCTTGACAAGTAATAGCAGTTTTTCCAAGACAAACAAATGTTCACATTTTTCATACTTAATCAGGGAGTTTATGTGCAAAAATGACCAAATGTATCATCTATTCTAAGCCTCCTACGTTATTTGGTAATAAACCACCATCTGTACTTTGATTTTACAGAATCTGTGTGTGATGACCGCAGAATTTAATTATATTGCAGATGGGTTTGGGGAAGAAACAAGATTTTTTTTAATTTTTTTTTTATTTTTATTTAAATAAACTACAAAAGCTCACTTCATTAATTTAGAAATGTCCCCTAAGAAAGTTTTTTATCTGACAGGTAGCACCCTGAACACTCAATAACTGCCTTAATCTTTCTTTCCTGTGTCTTCCAAACTCAGGGACATGTCTTGATAAGTGCATTCAGCTTGTGAAGGTGTATATTTCTTTCTGTGCTGTATATTTGCATCTTAGTTGCCTATTTTCTGAGTTAACTTTAAGTGAATAAGTTTGTCGATTATGGTTAAGGTACTAGTTTACTCATAGTGTGACTGCTTGTCAATTTATATATTTCATTTTCTAGTTACTTGTCACAACTTTGCAGATTTTGTTCTAGTGAATAAATATGCCTGAAATAACTATTCTTTACTAACATTTTTTGGTGTGCAGTTCTTTCACATGAATAGTATTTCTGGATTTTGTGTGTGACTAATACAAATAAGGTTTGTTGTTTGTTTTTTTTTTTAATAAATAACTAAATAATATAAAAGATTTAATAATTCATTTGATCATTTTAAAAAATGCAAGCAAATAAATAATTTTAATGTTCTTACATAATTTGAAAATTTTTGGCTTCATGCAACCAGATGGGATTGTGTCAGGAGGCAGCAGAGGGGCTTGTGACATAGTGGTGTTCTGTCTCCCCCAAAGTTAAATGTGATCCTTCTCCCTTCCTCCTCAGAAGGGCTTCAGCCACTTTTCCAAGTCTGGGAGTGCACCATGAAGCACTCTGATTCTACCTATGTGCAAGTTTAGAGCATTTAGGTAGGAATGTTGTGGAGGATACTTAGTGCAAATCAATATCAGAGCTTTACCCTATATTACACTAACTTCTCCATTTAGAAAAGGTCTTGGCTATCTCAAAGCAAATAATCTGAAAGGTGACCTCTTCTCCTGCCCCACCTTCTGGTAATGCCTACTATAATTCCATGAAAAATGGATTATCAGTGAAACTGGGAGGACATGTAGCTCTCAGCTATTTTGTAAAAACATGAAGTGACCTGAAAGATACTTGCACTCTCTCTCTACCCATTTTTTCTAGCTGTGGTGGGTTGACCATGGCTGGATTTCAGGCACTCATCAAAGCCAATCTCTTACTCCCTCTGCAACCCCTGCAGCCCCACTGCTACCAAAGCCTGGCCATGCAAACCCAACACATTAACCTTTTTTCCTGACCCCTGTGCCCTTTAAGAGTTGCCCTGTCCAAGTTGTGCTCTTTAGGTTGCTTTGAACGTGCTGCCCACCAGAGCAATTTTACCGTCTACTCTTCTTACTTTCAGGAAGAGTAGATCATTAACTGGGATAGATGTGAACAAAATTTCCTGTAATTAAAATTTGTGGTGAGCTGAGCGTCCCAAATGGGCATAGTCTTGGCCTGAATGGTCTTGAGAATATAATTTTTCTCTCCTGTCATGTGGTAATTTAAGCTGATTCAGATACTGTGAAAAGGCAAAATCAAGGTATAAAAGTATTTAACCATATAAGGTTTGGGGCAACTTCCAGTTCAGCTGAGTTTACACAAACAGTACAGGTTACTGCAAGAGCGTCTGCTTGTGCATCTCCTTTCTTACAGATTTGCTGTTTTAGCAATTGTGCATATTAAAAACACTTAAGTGATAAATGGAGGTTTTTTTCTGTAATGACTGTAGATTTTATTTTCTTAATCTTTTTCCCCTTCTTCCTTTGGTTGGTCACTTGTCTGTTGTTAGTATTGGATTGGGTTAGATGGCTATTCACTATGATATTTCCACACTTTCACTTCCAATCTCAGCTTGGATCAGGGAGTATAAATATGTGGAAAATAGAAATAGGCTGACAAAAATATCTTTTCATTTGCTTGTTTTCTTTCAGGTTTTTAGGGTTTGGATCTATTTCAAGTTATGAGCTAGGATTTGTGTTTATTTTTATTGCATGAAAATTTTATTGCATTTTTCTTGTAGATGTATAAATAAAAATGTGGAATGGGATATTATAAGAAAATATGCAACAATATAAACACAGCATATATAAAATTAAACATACACAAAAAATTCGAAGCAAATGCTTTATTCCTTATACTGGGCAAAAGCCTTGTAGAATTTTAATAAATATGTGCATTGAACTTTCATGATGTGAACTTCAGTATTTCCCAAATTAAAAAAAAAACAAAAAGTAGTACATAAATATTAAAATAACAGGAAAATAAAAGTAAAGCAGAAAGGAAAAAAATCTGATACAGGTTATATGCCATATGCATATCCTAGGCTGGTTCATATGTTGTCTGAAACTCATTAAGATAATTAATCTTTTCTTCACACTTAAGTTGAATTTCAAATTTACAGCCATCATTTTCAAGTGTTCATTGTACTCCATTAATAACTTGAAAGAGGTTTAAACAATTTAATCTTATCATTTTAAATCTTTGTGCATAGGCACACTGTTCCCAAGTGGATTAAAACCATTGAACATCATTTAGATAGTTATCAAACTTGAAACACAGAGGAAAATGCCAGAGGAGAAAGCAAAACACTGTTGTGCTAACATACACTAGAAAAGCTTGAACATGATCAACTTGATAAAGATTGAACAGATAACTTGAATTGCTGGATAGCAGGAGATTTAATAAGAAAAGGAAATGAGTGTGATTAATATCTGTCATGGCTTGGAGAGGTGAATTCTGTTTAACACATTTGTTAATATTTTTTGGGTGATTTTGTGTTTACACAAATGTCAATGGTAACTTCTGCAAAACAT
>JANRGV010000084.1:51394513-51415551 GCA_024734035.1 Alethe castanea
CCCTCCCCCCCAAAAAAAAAATCACAACAAACAAAGAGACTAAAAAAAAAAAAAAAAACACCAAAAAAATGAAGTGCAGTTGTTTAGGCTGCAAAGTAATAGGCTAATATACATTTACATTTAATCCCCTTGACTTTAATGATATAAAGAATATTAAGTTGGAATTCTTTTTGTTCCTGTCAGTGATTTAAGGAATAGACATCCAGTTGAGGGTCTTTAAAGTAGCAGAGGTACATCTTATTTGTGACAAAACTGTCTCTGAAGAGCTGCAAAAGAAATGCACTGGGGAAGGCAACTTGCAACTGAATGGGAGAAGTACGACGAAAAGTTTGGAGGTAAGGAGAGCAGGTATGAAAATTATTTGGCACTTAGAGAAGGGGGTCAGAATTCTCTGCACATCTGAGTATCACAAAGCCAAGTGAGATGTCAGTACTTGTCTCACATATCTCCTCTGTATTATCCTGAGGGTAAACCCTGTGGTCCACACAAACAACTGCTAGAGTACTTCTCCATCACCGCGTGTTTCTAAGGGGGAAAACTCTGCTCCCAGGGGATCTTAGCTGTCATGTTTTGAATTCTAGGAGAATACTGCCAGCCTATCAAAGTGAAAAATTTTGTTCTTGCGCATTTTAAACATCTTTTAAAATCTTTAAATTGGAATGAAGGGGCTTGGGGGCTAGTAACAAAGCTAATCTATGCATTTATACTCTTGTTCTGTGTTTCAAAGGTAGTTGTAATGAACTGCTTCAAGCAAACATTACAGGTTGTTTTTCTGCTGAGAGAAGTCAAATGAAATGACCTTTTTTCATCTGCTATTCTTTTCAGCTTTTGAAGTTACTTCTTTCTGAAGATCCATTTATCAGTCATATCTGTGAGAAAGTCATAAATTTATCTAATAAAAGTTCCAGTAATTTGCTTTGAGGTCTACTATGCAGACTGCTATCATATTTTGTTGTTGTTAAATAAATTAATGAACACCTTATAAAGTGAAAGGCTTAGAAAAGCTATAAGAATTGCTGACTCCCTATAGCCAAAAGCAGATGTTAAGAGAGGGTGTATTTTAAAATTTATCTTTTTTGCCCAACTTTGGTTATTGTTCTTTACAAGATTGCTCTAATTTGTGTCAAGTGTAAATCATTAAGCTGAATTGCTAGGCCAGCAATCCTGAGCGAGACAGAAAAGTTGATGGCAACTGTTGAAGCAAGATGATTACCTAAAGATTTCTCTAGCAGTAGGAGCCATATGCATGGGAGCATGTGTAACCATATCATATCAACACCGGAGCTGATAAAGTTAATCTATTTTTAAATATATACATAATAAGAATTAATGCAACCTACTACTATGAATTATATGCCCTTCTTCCTTCAGAAGAACTGTTGCTTAATATGTAATTCAAAATTAATAATGCAGCAGGAATGGATTCATTATCTCTTGTGTCAAAATCATTTGTAATAAGTAAGATAAGGAGAGAGAAAAAGCATGAATAAAAAAGAAGAGTTTCAATGACCAAATTACTCCTGCCCTCATCAATCTCAGAGAATAAAATTTTTATCCTCTGCAGTAACTGGCTGGTAAGGTAGCATAGGGAGAATATGTGGATAAGTTCCTAAATCTGCCTCATCAGTATATTCTTAAAGTAGATGAAAAGTGAAGGAAGAAATAATATGTAAGATGAAATAAAGCAAATTCCAATATACTTTTTTTTTCTCATTGGCATTAGAAACATATTAGAAAAAAACTATTTTTCACTTACTCATATTATCACAGAATAATTTGGGTTGAAAGGGACAAGCTCACATTGCTGTGCCCTGTCAACCCCCAAGTCCTTTACCTCAGGTCCACTCTCAATCTATTCTCTGCCCAGCTCGTATTTGTGCTTGGAGTTGCCCTGACCCAGCTGCAACATCTTCACTTGGCCTTGTGGAGCTTCCTGAGGTGTGCACAGACCCACCTCCCAAGCCTGTCAAGGCCCCTTTGGATGTCACCCTTCCCCTTCAGCATGTCGACTGAGCTGCACAGTCTGGTGTTGGCAAACTTGCTGAGGCTGCACTCAGTCCCACAGCCCATGTTGCTGGCAATGATGTTAAGCAGCACGAGTCCCAGTACCAGCCCCTAAGGAATGCCACTCATCACTCAGCTCGACCATCCAGCCAATTCCTTACCTACCAGATCACCCATCCATAAAATCTATGTCATTCCAGTCTAAGGACAAGGATGTCATGCAGGATCATGTCAAAGGTTTTGCACAATCCAGGTAGATAACATGTTGTGCTTGCCCTCTCCACCGATGGTGTAACCACATTGTAGAAGGCCACAATGTGTGAGGCACGACTTGCCCCTACTGAAGTTCTTTTGAGTATCACCAATCATTTCCTTATTTTCCATATCTCTTAGCACAGTTTCCAGGAGGATCTGCTCCATAATCCTGGTGGCCACTGAGGTGAAACTGACTGGCCTCTAGTTCTTCAAGTCATTCTTCTTCCCATTTTTAAATTTTGAATTTACTGTTCCTATTCAGTATCCAGCCTTTTATTAAAAAAAAAAAAATTACTCTGAAGGCAAAAGAAAATATGTTGCAATCACTGTAACAAAGATCAATATCAGGATGTTGATCTAAAGAAAAATTACTATTAACTTGTAGATGGCTGACATAGGCATCTCTTTGATTTTGAAATTATTTCTGTATAGACTTTGATATTAGAAGTGAATATATGAAGATTTTTATATTTACAATGAACATTAAATTTGGAAATGTCTTAAAGGCGAGGAAGAATTATCCTGTTTCTGTGCATAAAAAGAATACAATTCATTGTTAGTATTATTGCTGCCATTATCATACTTTATTTGTATCACAATAGGATTTGGAGATTTCTTGCAATTACTTTGGCAGAATGTAGCACTAAATCTGAATGAGATAATTTTCCTGTTTGACAAATACCTGTAAATTAAAGTGGAAAAAATCCTTACTGCCATCTGTATCAAGCTAAGACATTTTAGAGATACTTACAGTATTTATAATGGAGGCAGAGACACAGGAATGGTCAAACACTGGGGATCTCCCTTGAGATGTTATAATTTAGTTTTGATTTAATGTTCAGTCTTATTTAGACCACTGTTATGATTTCAGCAGTCTGTGTCCTTCACACATATCTTAGGCCTGGGTCCATAAACTCCTGGGTTATGATCCTCTCTGATCTGTAACAAAAATTATGTCCCTATGGAACCAATACTTCTTTTCTTTAGAACTGGTGAGGCTAATTAGTTTTAGACTATGGCACAAAGATAGCATAAAGATCATGGAAATCAGCAGCAGTATCAGGCTGAGAAACCTTGAATGTTGACCCAATTTACTTCTGACTGCTTCTTGCCTCTTGGATAGCTGAGCTTGTTGGGTCTTATTTTGATTTGTTGTTTAATGGACAGATGTTTTCAGTTTGTTGGCTAATAGTTCATTAATATGTAAGAATCCAGGTGTACCTGAGGCATATGAGTAATAATTGCTCAAAGTGGCAGTAAAACTTCAGTGCAGAGCTGGAGGTTGGCATGACTGGTGTACATGCAAACAGTAACTATTATTTGTGACAAACTACACAGAGGATATCTAGGATAATATCTTTCTAAATATTAGAAACTGAAGCAGTTTGCTACCTTTGAAATACAAAGGTGAAAAATGAAAATGGGAAAAACCTGCAGCATGAAAATCTGAAACAAGATCAGTCATTACTTTTGTCTTACTGTTTTGATGCTGAAAGATACTGACCAAAGAACAATCAGGGATTTTTTGGCTGAGATGAACTGGGCAATCCAGGTCACAGGGCACCTTTAGCTGCTTTATCTTTTCTTTTAGTGGCTGTAACTAGTTACCTTGCTTGCAATCTTGGCAGTGCTGTCACAGATCTATAGACTTCACTGACACCCAGGACCGCTTCCAGATCATCCCTTCTCATTGGAGACACAGATGACAGGATGGATTTGCAATTTATAAGACTATTAGTCCAAAAAGTTTTTCAATGAGGTAGCAAAAAGGAAATAATGAACAGATAAATTACAGCACAAAGGAGAAATAAGTATTTTGATTATTTTTAAGTTCTATAGTATTTTTAATATCATAAAAATAATATTAAATCCCACAAAAGAATAATAAAAAACATTCTGATCATACAATAAACTTCTAGGCAATGTGCTTGTGGATACTCAAAACTGAAGTATAACTCAATGAGACAAAAAATATGAAAAAAAAGGTAATTTTGTGTTATAATCACACAGACACACACACACTTAGAAATATTCTAATTCCTGTTAGCTGTTATTACTATGCTATTGGCCAAAATAACATCTCATTCAAAACTCATGCTTTAAAAACTGTAAAACTTTGAAAAAGAAATTGATGTAGGTACAGGTAGTAAAATTCTGCCCTGAAAGTTGACTCTACATATTTGATTTACCGTCTTTTAAAGACTTTTCCTCTCATCTCCTGTTTTCTCCGCTGTCCTAAAAGTGCCGTAAGAAAAATGTTCTTTGTTTATACCATTTAAACATTTGAATGTCCAGTAAAGGCTGGTGCAAGTACACATAAATAGAATATTTGAAGCAGACACATGTGAAACAATAACATGCAAATTTTTTTCCTGTGCATTTTTTTACTGCTTTTAGCTATAGATCTGTGTGCTTTACAAAGAAAACACTGTTTTATCCAAAGGACTTTGGCATACACAAATCAAAAATTGAAATGCATAACTTCTAGGTACCTCTCCTCTAGAGCACAATGCAGAACCATTTGTCAGATAGAGAAAATCCTAATATTGCCATACATGCGTTGATTGATAAAGTATGCTAAGACAATATCCTCATTTTGAGGTTTAAATGCCTTTTGCCACTTAGAAACTCCAGACAGTAAACTCCTCAAATAGTAATCAAATAATTTTGCATCATGGTGAATTAAAGAATCATGATATGAAATACTGTCTCCAGCTTATCTCACTGACTTCTGCTATGACATCTTTATCAAACACTACTTTTCCACAAGTAGATTTGTATAAAAATAGTTGGCTTCTCCAGACTCCTATATTCAAGACAGGGTTGAGAACTTTAATAAAAATGACTTTTGTAGTCAGAACATGAGTTAGACTTTCACATCTAAAATCAGTTTAAACATTTTTAGAGCTTTGGATTCAGCTTGGAATTTTAATTAAAAGTAAATATTCAAGAGAGAAAATTAAGTAAAAATTATTCTTATGCTCTGGTTTAAATCATTAAATTATAGAGTAGAGCAACACCATTTCCACCACCACCCCACCACCCACTTCTGCTTTGAATGCCTCATCAAGTTCAATGGATAATTCTCCTGTAAATAATTTCTTAGATTTCAGCCTGTTCTGACGAGGAAAATTCTTTGCCTGAATTGTTTCATAAAGAAGAAATGTAGTATTTCTGTAACTGACTAGCATCTTAAAAGCAGAACACTTTGCTGAACAAAAGAGACCAACAGATGGAACACTATATTTAGAAGTTATTTTTCAGCCTTCAAAACTTTTATACAAGGCACTTGAAATTATTATTATTAAGACATTGTGGCTGTGAAAGTTAAAACTTGTTATTACAAGATATCTTTTTAAAAACAATTGAAGCAGCATGACAGTCTTCTACATGGTGATTTATGTCTAAGAAGTCAGTGATGGCAATGCTAAATGCAGGATGTTAATACAAAATTGACTATAAATTATTTGAGTGAGAAAAAATTTGTTTTTAGGGTTGTATAAGAAATTAGCAAGAATTAAAAAAAGTTAATCATTATTATCTTTGATGTCAGATAATGTTATGTATTTTATTGCTATGTTTTTGCACTGTAGAATGAAAATGACTGATGTTCAGTTTACTAATGGTTTAGGGCCCTTACAATGAGAAGCTGAAGTGGTCTGCTGACATTTGCATTGCACTGTTTCCAGTGTCACAAATGCCAGGTCACCATCACTTCACCTGTTTGTGTGATGTGCTTCTCCTGAGTCCATGCAGTTGAAGCTGTCCTACTCATATAATCTGCAAGTGAAGACAAGGTTCTTCAATTTTGATTTTCAGTGGTAAAGTGTTAAATAATCTGAAAGATATTCTTAAATCTTTTGTTATCTTCCTTGTTTTCAACAAAATTTTTGTAAAGCATCTGCAAAATGGAAAAAAAAGATTTAGCATATTTGTATGCAAATACTTTTTTTTTTTTAATCTGTAAGCATACTTTTCCCAAATAATCAATCTAGTTTAAACTTCATTAAGATAACACACAATTTGAGATAGAAGAGTTGTGCACTTGTGCATTTTCTTTTAGGATTCTCTCATCCAGAATGATAAAATTTCAAACTGAATTGAGAAATTCCAGGGGAAAATAGAACAGAAAACACGTTAACTTCTTGGTGAGGAGAAACAGAAAGGAACCTGTGAGGTTAGAGAAAACTCACAAGTCTTTTCCTTAAAAACGTCGAGTGTTGGGACATAGGTAATATAGATGATGTATCAAATGAAATATAGTATAAAATATATATAAATTTTAATATGCCTCAGTTCTTTTTTGACCTATCAAGATTTTTGGCAAATTCTTTTTAGGTTTTGGGAAATATTTACTGTTTAAGCCTTTCTATTTTAGCTATATAATGTGTTTTGCCTTGGTCACATGGTGGATAGATTTCATCCGGCTTTTCATCACATACTTCCATCCCATTTAAGCAATCCTCACTTCACACTTCTATCTAGAGAGACAGAGCTGGATGCACATAAAAAAGCTATTCTTCATTTTCATTTCCCTTTTCCACATTTTTCAGTATGCTTAAAAGAGGATTAGTAAATCCCTGGCTATTTAGAATTTCTCAGATGTCACTGTGTCTTATACCATTTCTCTTCAGTATAGCCATCTGACAAAGTGAAAACAGCACAAATTTTTCTGAAAAAATACTTTAATTTTTCTGGTCATGCTTAGGATGAGCCATATTTCGATGTTGTATTTTTAAAATCAGATCTTGAGTTAACTAAATGGGAGTAAAATGATTTACAGAAATTTAAGAGCTGACTGATGGAGTTACTTTATTTAAATCCTGATTTCAAAAACCTACTAAATAGTATATACTTAGTGGAGTTGATGATTTTTAATAGAAACCCTCACCCAACAAAACAACACACTCAGACCCTAAACACTTAGAATAGCAAATTTTCATATGGTTATCCAAATTTTTTATCAAATTTACTTTTATTTGCCTTTAATTCATAGATAGAAGATTTTTTTTTTTTAAGTATATGTCTCTAACAGAACAGAAAATAGTTAGCCAAAAATTCCCCAGATCCTTGGGATCTGCATCACTAATGCTGCAATCGTGATGATACATATGCTGTGGATTAGAGTAGGTTCTAAAATGAGTGTTTTTAAAAGACTGCACCAGTAGGTAAAGGTACATGAGAGAGGTATTTGACAGTGAATGTGTGATTTATTGTGTTGCTGGATGTAATAATGTGCTTTCTGTTGATATGGACTGTCTTATGATATCACTAATAAATACATAACTTTATTGGTTTCTGATATTGCTTATAGCTACAATATTTTAAAGGCTCACTTTCAAGAGAACACATTTAATTTATTTAATAATGTATTTAACAGTACTAAAATAATTTAAGGACTTAAGACTAGCTCAGTTGATTAGACTATGGTGCAAAAGCCCAGGTCACTGCTTCAATCCCTGTACAGGCCACTCACTGAAGAGCTGGAGTCAATGATCCTTGTGGGTCCCTTCCAACTCAGAATATTCTGTGATTCTTTGACTCAATCATATGCATTATGTGTTTACAGGCATTGATTTAAAATACTAACTTTAGGAAAGAATCTGACCTGTGGACAGATCGGCCTAAAAATCATGTCATATAAAAGTGCTTTAACTTGCTTGGAAGCCATAGGCCTCCTCTTGAAATAGTATGTGTAATCAGACAAAAGATATTCTTACTAAAGATATTACCAGTACCTGGCCTTTGCTTAGTGTGGCTTTTTCTTAAAATAAGGGCCAATAAAGAGAATAGTTTTATTTCTTCCTGATTCCAGAATATACCTTAGCAACTGGGTCATAGTTTTAAAGTATTTCAATAACAATACCTATCTGAAAGCTCAAGTACAATTAAATGGAAAGAAAAATCTAAATTCCAGTGTGTAAGAAAGAGTAAATTTTCACAGAGATTATACAGTTAATGCCTTAGTAAAGTCACTTTAATTCAGCTCAGTCAAGTGATACAGTTGAATGAAAACAACTTGAAACAAATCTCAAAGCAAACTGAATGCTAAGTATATCAACATTTGATACCTTTTTTTTCCTTTTTGTCCAAGAAAGAACCAATCTAAGAAAGAGAAAATTTTGTAGCAATATGGAATTCAAGCTATTCAATTAATTAAAACTGAAGATATATTGAAAAAGATCCTCAATTAAAATTTGCTTCTAAGCTTAGTAGTATAGCTAGTAATATTTTATCTTCCTTGATTTTAATTTTTTTTTTTAAAAATAAGATATTTCAAAATATTTCTATTCTGGTTCTCAGACAAGAATTTCTCATCTTTTCAAGAATAGATACAACTGGAAAGTTGAAAGATTTCCAAAAAAAATAAATTAAACATCTCTATTTAATGCTTATAATGTTCTTGATAAGCTGATTGATAGTTCAGAGCACAGACTATAATCATAACATTTTATGGTAGGCAGGATTATTCTCACAGCTAGAATAACAATGCTGATTTGTGCAGAATAAGAAAAAAAGAAAGGGAAGAGATTACAAAGTAAGACTAAATAAAAGTGACTAAATATCATAGTGATAACATTTAATCTTGATGAAGGGCAATCAGTGATGCAGTGGACAGATGCTGCAGTTTGGTAGGATATACTTGTGGTTATCCCAAAATGCTCTAAGTCAGCCGATTTAGATTCCACACTGTCACATTACCAAGATGCGAGCACAAAAAAGACATGGTTTGATGATGTCTTTAGGCTGGATTTATCCTGCTTAGTTATCCTTTATTTACAGAGCTCTGATGAGGTATGTTTCCATAGCAATTCAGTACTTCTTAGTAATATTGACTTACGTCTTCATCTACTTGTGAAGTTTGCAGCCAATATTAAATCTATTTCCCTGAACAAGGAAAAAAGTACAAAAATGTTCAAGGGTCCATCTATAATCTCTCACTCTTAAAATCTTAAATAAGAAATAAAAATTGAAAGTGGAAAAAATTATGTTACTACAGTGCACTAAAAGCAAGGGTTCAATATAGAATCAGCAGTTTAATACCTATCAGAGGAATTTGGAGAAATACTCATGTCATAACATAGATAGTTTAAAACAATGAGCCTAGGTTGAAACCAGGGGACTTAGTAACCCATTTGTAGTACTGTGTTAAATCAGCTATATTTTCTCTAGAATCAACTGAAGTCCAGAAATGGTTTATGCAAAATCATACAGGTCCGAGGCTCACAAACTCTACCATGACAAATTGCCTTTGCACAGTATTAGCCTGGATACTTCGGAGCTCTGCCTCCTGGTATGTAGACTACATGTTTGCATTTACATAGACTAGATCTTTCCACTACACATAGCATTCTAATAACTCTGAAAATGATTGCTTAGGTAAATAAAACCTTTTCATATCTTATGAAAATTTATTCACCCTAATTCCATGGATTACAGCAAAACCTCCTGAGCACTGATGATAGCTTATTGAACATAACTTTTTAAGAATATCTCTCACAAGTGAAAGGATATAAATAATGTTATTACTCTCATTAACTTTCACTTGTGCTATAATTTTTTACAGTGTATCAGTTTACCATTGTCATGTGTGACCCAAAGCATGGAGATACTCGATAGAAAATTCAGCCTCTGCAGTAGAGATTGCCACAAGGGGCATATTGAAGGTAACACTGATGAGTCAAAAGGCATAACAGGATGTCATGAAGCCAGGTAATACAAGGTAATCAGGCTGTGTTTGGTCTAACACAACAAAAAACATGGGAAAAGAGAACATGGTGAATGCAGAGACCAAGAAAAAGGATATTTTACATGAAAATCTCCCAAGAGTTTACATTAACCAAAGCAAAAGCACAGTATGAAGTGCTGAGGTGTGAGACAGTGGGAATTTGAACAAGAGCTGATTTGTACACACAAACACATTTTTCTCGGAAGCTATCCTTGCATGTCTGTATAAATATAAAATAAAAACACAAACCTTGACCATATGGTAGATCATTATATGCTTGCTGTGCTATGTTTAACACAAGCCTAGTCCTTAGTTTGTAAATGGTAATTTACATCTCAATGTAAGGTTTCGAAATGCTTTGCAATGTTTTATTATGTAGGCTAAATTTGTGTTCTGGTTTTGTCTAAATGCTGACATTATCCAAGTGATATCCAATATAGCCAAAGGACACACTTTGTTAAGATTAGGAAGAAAGTTAATTTTGATTGCAAGCTGTGGGCTCTCAGATATCTAGACTTTTTTGGCATTTATCTAATTCAGGATAAGAAGGCTTGAGAGTTACTGAATATCATTATCTTAAAAAAGAACCTGCTCAGGGAAAAAATGTCATAGATCATGTACAGGTTAACAGGTAAAATAATTAGCATAGGAGGAATCTGTTGCCATCAGAAACTGCAAAATTATGTCTTTTAATAATAAAGAATTCTATTTCTGTAGTGTTAGATTCCAAATTCTATCTGAAATTAGAAGGCTCTTTCAGGTGGGAAGCATTGTAAAAAGATACTTTAAGTCACTAAAGTAAACTTGAGCAGTTTGGTTTGCATTGTATCTACAGCATATGTATGGTGAAGCAGAGCATGGATTGAAATTTTACCAGGCTAAAAATAACTTTTCAATTAGCCTGCAACATTTTAGGTACCTGGGGATGAAGAAACAGGCATTTTTGCTCCTTCAGTTTCTCACGATTGCAAGTCTATCCTTACACTTTTTTTTTTAATTGCTTTTCGCCTCAGATGACTGTTAGTAGATATAATTTTTTCTCATGTTGTCACCATCTGGTGGAAAAAAAAAGCATATGAAAACTGCAGAATGTCTAATGACAAGCTCTACTTGGGAACAAGCTACTTTGTTCTGAATAGATAAAGTTTTGTTTAAATGAAATTATATGTGCATACACCTGTTAAAAGCACGAGGCAAAGAGCCCAGGAATTTGCATCATGCAAAATAGACATTTCTGTGCATATGGACTGATGAGCAAATATAAATGCTGATATGCAATCAACATAACCAAAAGCTTCTTATCTGTGGTAGCCAACCAAGTAAGTTGCCAGAAACTAATAGGTGAGCTGGCAGAAAACTAATTTTTTTATTCAAAAAGACTATTTTAATACTTTTCGTAAACTGCATTATAGCTATCTCAAGACACATATAAAGTACATAAAGTCACATTAGCAAAAAAAGTGAGATGTGTTTCTATTAAAAATTTGAATTTATAGTAGGGAATAGGTACATAATATTCTGATGTACAGTTTGTTGAGCATATCTGGGCTGTCAGTTTCAGAAAACCAAACACATTCATCTTTAAATAATCAAAAATCTACTAATTCTGTGTTTTTACATCTTTCGTAAGGATATTAACAGATTACAAATATCATTCTAGGTTACTCCCTTTCTAAAATTTAGACATGAGAGCACAACAAATATGCTACTGATGCTGAAATACATAAAACACTGTTCATAATATGTAGCTCCTTCTAGCAACAGGTGTCTGCCTGTGGCAGAGGGATTGGAACTACACTACAGGTCTTTTCCAACCAATCCCAAATTCTATGATCCTATGATCCTGTGATTTTCATATCTTTATATGCATGTATGTGGGTGTTTGCCTTTATATATATCTTATCAGTATAGTTTAAAAATTATTTAGGAAATATTAGAATGTGTATCCTCACTTCAAGAAATAATAAATGAAGCGTACAGGGCTTAATTAGCCTTTTAACCAAACTGTCAGACCAGGAAACATTATTGAGCAAAGGTAGATATAATGAATTAAAAGAGATAAATTAATTTTAAAAGAATAATTTCACAAATTCTAACATGATTCTTCATTTATTTGTAGGTGTATCAGTTGGTATGCCATTATTTTCTTCTTTACATGAAATAGAATGTATCTCTAAGAAACATCATAGAAATAAAGCAAATTCAGGGTCATGGTAAACAGTATAGATCTGTTTCATGCTAATGACAGAGACATGCTGAGCAACACTAGCATAGACTCTGCCAAAATATTTGTGATGCCATGCTGTTGGGGAAAAAACTTTTTGAAAGAAAAAAAATATTCCAAGGGAAATAAATATGGAAAAATAATAGGCATAAACATGAACATGACACACAATTTTTATGGAAAAAACCCAAACCATTAGCTCCTGTGCTTTAAACAGAGAGAAAAACCTCCTAAAATTACATTACTGGGTTCAAACAAAATTGTAAACTGCTGTCTTCAGTCTCTCTTTAAAATGATTAGTGATTTGGCATCAGTTTTAACATCAGGAGTTTGAGGAAAGATTATAAAGGTATGAAGATGGGTCACTGCCAGATACAGAATTACCTAAATTTTTAGGTCCTTGGAATAGGAGATATTGACATAAATTATCCCTCTTTACTGAGTAGTCTACAAAACCTTGTTTGGGAAGACAGAAAATATTAATCAAGCAAGCTTTGTAAGACATCAGAGAACCAAAACACCTTAAAAACAAATTGGAACCCTTTTTATTCCCTTTGAAATTTACTTAGAGAGGGAGACTGGCTATCTTGTAAAACTGTGCATTTTCTTAAAGCTCTCCTGTACTGTAAATGATGACCTAAGGATAAACTTAAACTTTGTGGGAATTGTTGATGAAGCACTGCCATCTTTTGGTTGTACAAATACGGAATATGGAGGAAGGATATAATTGTCACTGAAATAAGGACATAGGCTGAAATAATAAAATTATTATTTTAGTCTAGCATTGGTCTACTTTTCTAAATAATTGGCTGCAATTGTCTCCTTGCAAAATGGAATGAAGTTATTGTTGGCTTTAACAGAAAATTGACAGCCCAGTTAAAGGGGTTTCCTGTACTTTTTTTTTTAATTGCTCTTGTCTTTACCTTTTCCCAAAACAGATTGGCAAGGTAAATTTTATTACAAAATAGACACATTTTGAAATTATGGAATATAATAAATACTAATGTGGATGACAATTATTGTGTGTAAGAGTTATTTAAGAACTAGTTGGTGACACTAAAATCATCTGTGTTTTATATTAAAAGGAATACAAATTGATCTCAATTTCTTAAGTTATATAGTGCTGATACTCTAAGATTCAGTGCTATGGTGGCATTACGTTTCTTGAAAAAGGATTTTTGCCACTTACCTATTTAACAGTTTACAGAGGACACACAATTTTAAGTAAACAGTATAGCAATACAACACAATACCTTTTCTGCATGTGGAAGTAGTTGACACATTTATTAAATTAGTAGAAAAGTGAAAAAATGCAGTATATGCTTTGAATGTGTAAGCCCAGTATGATGCCATTTTAAAATACATTTTATATTCAATCTTATTGTCATATCAGATTTTACCTCTTTTTAAATCCAATATTAGTGTCACAAGCTAATATAAGGAAATTTCTAGAAGAATAAATATAATTTTTACAAGAATATTAATATTTACTCCTCAAAAAATATTTTAAAATGTACATCCCACTAAAGTAATGCTAAATTAACAATTAAAGGTCTAAAGTTATCAACTGCCTCACCTCGAATGCAAATGAATTAAAATTTCTTCTTGTAAGAAATCATGACTTACTTTATGCAGTATTTTCAAGCTCGGTTTGAACAGAAAGAGATGGGAATTCTGCCATATGCCTAAGACTTATGATGTGACATTTCTCTTGTTAATTCAAATACGGGCAAAAGTGTGAAGTACAAAATATGCTTGCACTGCTAAGGACTGACTATCAGCACATTTGTCTGAAAATTCAGTCAATATGCAACATTTGGAAGGTCAGAGGCCTGTGATATGGAAATCAAATAATTATCTAATACTGAATGAAAAATGAGAGGCTTTAAAGGTTTGAAGGTTTTTGTTGTTTTTTTTTTTTTTTTTAATTATGACAAGAAGCTTCTGCACATCTGCTGTCTGAGATAGTGATAAAAAAGCCAATATCAACATTTGGCAGGTTAGAACAATTGTCGCCTCATTTCAGATAGACTGGTACCACAGAAAGTTGCAGGTGAGACCAACAATACCTGATAGAACAGTGTCAGAAAGTCTGTGTTCTGAGCAGATCAGGCATTTCTAGGCACATGTCATTCTCCCTTGTTGTGGTCGTGCACATTTCTGTGTATACCACACTGGGTCATAACTCCCATGGTTCAAATCATCCCCTTCATTCTTGCTTTACAGCCTGCTCACGTTGACACCGTGGAATTCCTGGATGAGGCTCTGCACATGCTCCAGAGCAGGGAGCCAGCTGCAATCCTGCCACCTCTGCAACAGGAGCAGAGCTTACAGATAACCAGGATCAGAAGCAGCTCCCTGTGCAGAATCATTTGACACAATACTTAGCACTTGCTACCAAGAGGCAGAGATTTCTTCTGCAAACCAGGTTGAAACAGGTCATGTCCCTCCACTGGTAAGACTACAGTATTCAGAAGTCTTTGAATTAATAAAATTATTTTTCCAGAATTTTGCTTAGATATAAACAGGAGAAGATTATATTTATGAAGCACACAGTCTTTCTGAAATGAACTAGATAGACCCTCTTCCATATTTCCTCTAGATAACAGGAAAGAATATGAGATGGTATGAAGTATTTTCATTGCACAGAGAGATTGGAAGGTTTGTCACTAAAAATGTCATGCAGAAAAAATCTGAAAAATTGAGACCTAATTTCAGGGGTTAAAGGAAGGCTGAGCAATATCAAATATTCTGACCAAATTAATAACAGATGAGTCACATTTCAGTTTCTAGATCTTACTCTGTCCAAGTACAGAAATCAGATAGTCTATATACACAGAGGATACTTTGCCATTAAGTGTTGCAGATTGTAACACTGAAATTACTAAGATCTGTCATTTGTTCATTAAATTGTTCCACATTGTTGTCTTTTTTTTTCTTCTTCTTTTACTGAAGGATACAGACTATTTACCAGAGAATCAAGTTTTTATATATGCTTATGAGGATTTAGTGTGGAAAAAATGTTCAGCTGAGAATTCTAGCAGATATGAATACATGAGGAAATTACAAATGAGCATTTTAATGAGGAAAAAAATAAAAGTGGGAACACCTGCACACTTTCAGTACTTTGCAGGCTGATTTATTTCCTTCTTTATATGCACATATAATTCTCACTAACATAACTGGAGTAACACTCATATATTTAGTAAAAAAATAGCCATGATTGTTTCTGTCATTTCCGTAGGTATCATCACCATTTCAATCAGTTTCTGTATGACAGGGACATAATGAGATTGCTAATAAATCTTCTCTTTTTCATGTATACCTGAATTTATAAATGAGCAGACACTTAAGAATACACTTCTAGGTTCTGGTTTCCAGTGGGGAGTTGACCCAAGTTTCCACATACAAACACCTGCATGAATATTTCCAAATGCTAATATCTGCATACTAGTATTGAAATTGATTGGTTGTATGCATAAGGGCATCACCATTTTATCATGCAAGAAGTTTATAACAGGAAAAATAATCTTAAATTTTATATAAGGTTTTAGAAGATAGAACTAAGGAAAAAAAAAAAAAAAGGAAATTAAATACACTTCTAAAATCTCTAGCTTCCAGAACATGAGAATCCATATTTACCAATTTTGAATATTCTTTCCCTAAGCTTTTTTTTTGTTGGCCACTTCACAGACAGGTTGCTGTGCCAGATGAATCTTCAGTTTGTCTCAGCATGATCAGCTTTTAGGAATGCATAGCAAGTTCTATGTAGTTACACTTGAAGGGACAGCAGAGAGCCAAGATCTCAAAAATTTGCTTCCTAAGTCTTAGGAGTTGGATTTAACTCTAGTGCATTGGTCTTCTTCAGTAAGAACATTTTCTTTAATAAAACTGCTTGAAGTTTCCAATTATATGGATGAGCTACTTCTCAGCACAGAACGGCCAGTACACTCTTTTATAAAGGCATTGAAATTCTTACATAAAAGCAAAAACCTTATGAAACTGAGTACTGAAACTGTCATGGCACTATTAAAGACTGCACAAGGAACCATGCAAATGTCAGTGGTTTGCTCACTACCATAAGGGAACAATCTTCTTCCCTTATTTTTCTCTCATGCATTTTTACATTTGCAGAGTATCTCTGAAAATTTTTAACTTTACTGTTATGTACCTTATTTTCTTCTTTCAAATCCTTATCCTAGACAGGTTAAAGTCAAATAAAAGGCTTTCATTGGCACCAGATGTCTTGCAGTATAGTTTAAAATGGAAAACAATGTCACTTAACAGGCAAGTTAGTGCAAAGTTTCAGACATTAAGCTTGCTCATTTAAAATATAGGGGTAATTTGATGACTTTTCCTTATGATTCTTAGCTCATGATGTTGGAAAAATTATCATGCTCTCCCCAAAATGATGGATTGCCATTTCAGAAAAGCCCACAGATCAAAGACCATGGTGATATGTAATTAAAAAAAAAATATTTTTCTGTTATGAAAAGATGAAAATTCCACCAAAAAACACCAAATATAAATATCTCTGTTCTGAAAACATGAGAGAATCAGTAAGCTCAGAAATAAATAGATAAGGTTTTTTGTGGAGTATGTTATAAACAGGAGAAAAGAAACTCTTAAGTTTGACATGGAAAAAGAAAGATAACATTAGTTACTTAAATAAGACTGGCTAAATAAAAGAGCTTTCTTAGGCATATAGAAAAACATCATTTTGCTGAATGAAAAAATGGGCATTAATTTTTGTATATAAAACTAACAGAAAATATGGGCAAGACTAATGCCCATAAATGAAAGCTTGTTTCATAATTTGTGTCAGGAATATATTAATTGGAAAAGCATGGCCATTTTGCCTTTCCAATCCATTTTGATTATTAAAAAAAAAAAAAAAAATCATTATTTGGTCAAGGAATTGTGGTCTTAGTCAAAGTTTCTGTAATTCTACTTTAAAAGAAAAAAAAATAAGATGTTTTTATTTATTTAAAGAAATTATTTATGTATTTATGTACTTAAAGAAAAGTAGATAACCACCAACCTTACTTTTGAACAGACAGAATGAGATAAATACATTTGTAAATGCACATCTTTCCCTGTAAAACTTTGTGGCAGAAGTAAAACCTGGAAAGATAAACTCCAGACAGGATGCTCCAGAGACTGGAAAATGTACTTTCCAAGTTTTCAGTAATCCAGATGTCTGAGATGTCACTCAATTGTAGTCAACCATAAATATATATATATATATATATATATACACACACACTGTGTTTCCAATCGTGAGAATGCAAAAAAAATATTTAGATACCAATGAGTCATTTGCAGAATAATCTGGAGAAAGTCAATCCTCCTTGTACCTGGTATCTTATGTGAACTGGCACTTCAGAATCTTTTTGCAAATTTGTCTAAGCTTGCTTCTCTGAAGTAGAAGCAAATTCTAGTGGTTCTTTAGTAGCCCTTTGCATCTGTAAATAGTAAGCATTCAACCACTTTATTATGTTTGAAATATTCGACCCAATTCAGGAACTGCTTGTGTGTTGGGAATTGTATATAGTAGCTCTGGGTTTTGTTTTGTTTTGTTTTGTTTTCATTCTCAGTAAAAGAAAACAACTCATCAGCACTTAGGCACTTTTTGTTTACTGGAAATGTGATAGGTTTGGGAAGAAATAACCGAGTAAAATAAAGTTAATGGTATTGTATGCATCTAACACTTAGACTTTTGGAAACACAGTTTTGCTGTTTCTTAACAAAAATTCTGTGAAAATAATGTTCTGTATAATTACTGGCATTGATTACATATTCACACCTTTGAACACCTTAAGGTAAAATAAGTTGAAAGAAAAGCATTCTGAATTTGAAGTGGATGGGTAGTCAAGAGTGAAAATAAAATTGAAGCAGACATTTGCCTAGTAGGTAGTTTTCAGAAAAAAAAATCTACTTAGTCTTCTATGAAACAGATGGGATATTTGTCTCTCTCTGAAGTAAGAAAATGCATCTGCTTTATTCATCCCTTCTTCTTCTAGTCTTATGAAACATGCCTGTGTGATAGGGAAGCTGTGAAATAGAAGGTAAACAAGTTCAGAAATATAGAGTAAGAAATACACAGTCAAATTGGAATAGCTCTTTTGATTTCCACACAGATTTATGCATTAAAAGTTGATGGGTGGCTTAACCTTTCACACTCTGCTCTGGTTGCTGGTGTCATGCACCTTCTGTAATCTTACAGCTGCCATTACACGGCTACCTCACTTGTGCATCTCGGGGAGAAAGTAAAGTTTTCAAAAAAATCTTCAGTTGATTTGAACATCTGTGTTCAAAAAGGCAGGAAATGACCAACCTCTCCACTGAATAAAGTATTCATGTTCAGAATGAATGACAGACCGTTTTTACAACTCCCTGTGGGATTTACAGCTTTGCTGTTAGAAAAGTGATTCTTCACAGTGAGATATTAGAGATCTCTTGTGCATGAGTATTCCAGGGTAGTACTCATGTCATGAAGGATTCGGACCATAGCACTTCATACAACACCAGAACAAATTAAACAAGGTGTTTGAACTTCTGTTTTCCAGGGCTTTCAAATGAAGATTGACATTCTTTCTGGAAGTTGTGCTTTGCTGAAACACAAATTCTTGAAATCCTTTTGGGGATAACATATTAAAAAAAAATCCTACAGTATGAAGGAAAGAAGTGATTTTATTTATACATATATATATATATATATAATGATCAGAAGATTTCTGGCTTCTGGGAACCTTTCAATCTGCTTAAGTGCATAAATCATAAACTGTCAAATTAACATTTGCCAAACTATTTTAAGAATTCTGTAATAATTAATTTTTCATTATAAATTTGATGTTATTTCTATATACATATCTCTCTACTAAGATATTTATTAAAATGATTGAAGCATTATTTGGTCAGTAAGATTCTAGAACCGTGAAGGCTTTTGTGAAATTACTGCATCTAAATCTGGGACCTTCCCTCTGAAACAAGGTACAACCATCCTTTCAATGACTGTGGGCATGAAAAAAAGAATTTGCAATCTGCACTCATTTTTGAAGTAAACTTGTCCTAGGAAGGCACCTAATATTTGGAAATATTTTGGTATCTTTCAGAATCAACTTTATTTTTCAGCTCAAGAGGACTTTTTTTACATAGAGAAAAAAATTTTGGTATCTTATAATCTTTGCAACAGCTACGAATAATTTTATTAGAACTTCATTACAGCACAGCTACAATGTTGTTATTGTGATACCACAGAGTTGTGTCACACTCAGACACTAATCTATTAAAACCAGAGAAATTCACAGGAACTGGCAGGATATTATTAGTTTATAAATGGTTTTTCTGTGTGAGTTGTTTTTACCAGTATGGCATGGAAACTGTGCTAGAAAACCATTACGTTAACATACATTTTAAAATATATTTTAAATTGCATTTTAAGTATTTGTGATGACAAGTTAAATTCAGAGGGCAGATACTGGAGAATATATAAAATATTAATACTAAAAAACCTAGAACACTTTTCAATGTTATTATAAAGAGAAGCTGAAATCTCTACAACTGTAAACTCATTAGCGCATATCAGAGCAATGGAAAAAGAAACTTTATCTGACAGGTATGGAAAAATTGAATAATAATACAACAGAAGAAAACAAACCTCTTACAAATGGCTGTTCAATTAAATCTGAAAAACATCTCAATTAAATTGGTTTCCTTGTAGAATTTTCATGGCATGTTATTAACAGTAGATGCTCTTAGAACCTTAAAAATTATTTATTCCGTGACGAGTACAACTCTGACTTAGATTTTTTTAAAGGAGCAGATTATAGAAATAATAAAACTACAAGCCTGTACTTTATCTACATAAGATTAGCTATGCAAATTGTTGTATCCAAATGCATACACAACAGAGCAGTCATTAACATTAAGCCAGCTGCATATTTATATGAGTTCACTAGTGGCTATGTCCTGCATTCTTTGCTTAAATTATATATATTCATATATACAAAATTCTACAAACTAAAGTTCAAGGAAGGGCATCTTCATACATTTTATGACAAGTGGGAAAACAATCTAGGATAAAGCTGCACTTGAATGCTCTGCTTTTTTTGTTCTTTTGAAAAATATCAATCACTCAAAATAACGTTTTTGTGAATATACATTGCTTTCATTTCATGTCTCCTTAGATTATGGGGATTGATTAACTGAAGTAAGTCTGAAGGTCTTCTTATACCAAAATAAGAATATCAGTGTGTTCAAAGAATATATTTTTTTATCTGTGGCACATTGAATGAATAACTGTTTAAGTAAATAGAAAAATGAAAAGTTGCACCTTCTACTTGAATGTTAGGACGCTAACAGGAAATGTGAATAATCATGCTTCTTTCCAAAAAACCAGCCCTTTGAATGAGAGAAATCAGCAGTATTCAGTCTGGATGGCTAAAATATTAACTATTGAGCTATTGGCTGCATGAGCCTTTCCTCTTTTGATGGGAAGAGCTTTGATAGTGAGAAATCACACTCCCTGATGTAATGTAGAGCCCTAACAAAGAATAAACTACAGAAGGTATTGAATTTGCTCGGTAAAGATAGGCCAATAATTTTTCATAGAAGTGCATTTCCAGCCCAGAGGCTGGTATTGTTACCATCGATGCTAGCTCTCTGAAGAGCATCAGAAAAGCACATGAACAGAAAAGCAGAAGACATCCCAAAAAGTACCAGGACTGTAGCTTTAGTAGAAATCCAAGAGACTTTTTTCGGGGTGGGGAGTGGGGAGGGGGGGTGGGTGGTAAGCACTGGTGGGACTGGGATTCTGAGTGGCAA
>JANRGV010000084.1:51433057-51443565 GCA_024734035.1 Alethe castanea
TCTTTTTCTTTTTCTTTTTCTTTTTCTTTTTCTTTTTCTTTTTCTTTTTCTTTTTCTTTCTCTTTTTCTTTCTCTTTCTCTTTTTCTTTCTCTTTTTGCATGTTTACTAGATTTGGGGGCTTTTTTGGTGTTCATTTTGTTAATGAAGCCATATATGCATGATTACTTTTCTTGACATTTAGTACCATTAAGGTCAGAAAAGCTTAAAAGTGAGATTTTCAGTAGGACATTTGGCTTACCCGCATTGTTTCTTTTTATTTCCTGATCTTAGATGTTATATTGTTATGTTAAGGTATGCTATGGTTAATGATACCTTGCTCACCTGTTCTATTAGCTCAGTCTTTTCACAGATCTAACAAAAATTTATGCATATCTAAAGATACTTCATCTTAATGAGACAATCTGATAACTACCAAAATTTCTCATTGTTCTCCTACCACTGATTACTAAAGTGCTGCTAAGCAAAACTAAATGTTATATATAGATTATAGTGAAACGATAGTACTAGACATTGCATGCAATAAATTATGAGGTTTAGAAAATGAAGAATATGCTGAGACCTAAACTGAACATGAACAATACCTAATACACTTACTCCTTGACATCTATTCTTTATAATTACAATGGGTGATTTTAACATTGCTACAACATTAATTTGCTGAAGGCATTGCACAAACTTGCACAGCTTTAGCTCATGAAAAGTATAAAACTGAGAATCTAGTCCTTAAACCAAAACTAAAAAGGAAGGCTTTCAGAAGGACTAATTCTCCTTAACACAATGTCCAAATGATCAGCTAAATCATATTTACCTTAAAAAACATACAAAAAAAAACCCCAACCATATAAAAAAGTATCTGCTGGTAGTGCTGGGTCAATATGGCCCTCATAATCTAGAGAATATAAAATTTATGTGAGGTTTCTTTCTCTGAGTTTGGCAATAGTATTAATTCTTATGCTTCTGTTCTTGTACCATGTCAAAGTTATTTATATGTGCATTGTGAAGAGTTCCTGCTTTAGCAGCTAGCTTTTGAGTGCTTTGTCAATGAGAAAGAATAAACAATCAAACAAAACTCTTACACAAAAAATCTTTATTGATTTTTTCTGAATTTATTATTTTATGGAGACTAAGGCATTAAAACTAAAAGATATTAATGTTATTAAGTGCTTTTGAAAACCAGTAGAATAAGGAAATTACCACAGGTTGTCCAATATCACTGTATCTATGTATTTGCATACAGATATATATGTGTATTAAATTTTGAGTTGTTAATAACCTATTTTCCATTGACATTATAGAATACATGATAGACTGGAAATGATAAACTGAATTTCCATCTTCAGAAAGAAGACTGCAAAGCTAAATATCTACAAATCACTTGCATATACTTGTTTGCCCAATGAAGCTTAATTCAATTATTTTTTTGATAACATGTCATGAATGGAACTGTAGCAGTTGTGCTCCCATTGTGCATGATTTTGAGAGGCACATATTATGTTTCAGGGGACATTTAATGATATTTATTATGCAACTCATATGCTCAAAATGGTTAACACCACATTTTAAAGTGGATAATATTTTTTAAAAAATTATTAGGGAAGAGCTAAAAATTGGGAATATAACTACAGTTTGAAACAGAATTGAAGCATGAAAAAGACCAATAATGTATAAAAATATATTTTCCAGTTTGCTTAATGGGGAACAAATATGCAGTATGGTTATATTTAAATTTGGGGTGTTGCTTTATCATAACACCACAAAATTATTTAATTGCTCTTACTAACAGCAGTTTACTTGTTAAAGCTTTCTTATTTCTGAAAACTAACTGCCATTGCACAGATAGGTGGAGGAGAAATAGTGAAATAGCAAACTGAGCTGACAGCACAGATCAGCTTGGACTCACCTTCGCTGAGTACTGGAGACCTGAGGTCTATCACCAGTATTGTCTCAGAAATGCTGTTCAGAGTTCAGATGGATAATACACCATATTAAATTGTTACAGCTATATAAAAACATTGACTGCAACTATAGTCTTTTCCAATAACTTTAATATGTGCTTCAGTAGATTCCTTTAAAATAAAAATTTTAAAAATTTAGAAACACAAATTTTTCATTATAAAAGTGTAGTGTTTTTTTTCAATATCCCCAGAATATTTAGAATAGTCTGTTTAAATTGTGAGCAATTAATTGAAAAATGCAGAATTAATTAGTGGTGCTAACAGTATCCATAGAGAAGGACTATGGACGTGCCTAAAGCAAGAACTATGGCTTGGTTAAAAACTAGGTTAATGAGGAAATCAGCATTGAATAGCATAGTATGACCTTTTGTGGGAAAGGTGTATCTTGCTCTTTGTGCTGCATACTTGTCTGGAAGTACATATGTTATTCCACCTTATGTGAGCTTTGAGGAAAGTATGTGGAAAGATGATAGCACAGTGGTTCAGTTCCTGGACTACATTTCTTCTGTAATCTTTTGCCTTGTAAAAAGAAAAGTTCTCAGTTTTACAAGGTCAGCAAATACACTCAAGTTCGGAAAAAAATTCATGTTACAATATATATCAGTAAAAAATATGAAAGTTTAATATTCAATATATAGGAACTTTGTGAATATATTATGAACTTTCTCAAACTGATACACTGTGTAATTAAAATAAAAAAGGAATTCTGTCTTTATTTGAAACCTCACCATTCAACAACTCCTGGCAATACTGTTTATGATAACCATTAAAAACGTAATCAATTTTACCTCACTCTGGGGTAAAAAAAAATTAATTTGCTGCCTTATTAAGTTGTAAAATGTGTAAGCATCCTGACTACACTTTGCATGAAGGTTCAAATATTTGTATAAAGCATTGTATGTGCATTCAAACACACACACAAACATTTCCAGAATTTGTATTTTGACTTTAAATGAGCAGATTTTTTTTAGTTCAATATTTCTGCTAAAACAGTATTTCAGTGGGAATACACAGATATTTGGGTGAAAAAAAAAAAAAGCCTTTCAAAAGCCTTTCAAATATTATTGTAATTCATTTTGTATGAGCCTGCATTTCTGTTTTTGTTAGCTGAGTTGTTTTCATAAAGAAATAGTTTTCAGCAGTTTTCAGTTATATATATTTCCAAATAATGTCAAAATACTATGGAAAGGGTAGGTGTCCATTGTGTTTTAACTGTAATTGAATATATGTGTTGTGGAGTAATATCAATTTACTTAGATTAATAGAGATTTTTTTTTTGTTATTTTACAGGACTACGTATTTTTATTAAAATATTTACCTATGGTTCTTAGTGTTTTCTCTATAACTAGTTTGGATTGAGCTCTGGCAACTGTGTTTAACTTGTCGATGAAACTATTATGACACTAATTTCTTACAATGGTGTAAAGTATAGGTGCTCTAACCTAGAATTCAAAAAATAGAATTATAACATACCTATCTTCTGCAGTCCACTAGAATCTTCCAACTGAAATTAAGTCTATTGTAGAGAATCTAATAATGTTCAAGCAATATGGTAGTGTATGGTACAATTATAGAACATATATACATTAATATTAGTACTCTTGGGACATCAGACTTTCAATTTTCTGTGTCAATGATCTTTTTTCATTAATTGAAAAATAAACTTCCCCCTCACAAAAGAAAACCCAATAAAAAATAAAACCAAAACCAATCAACGAGACAAAAATCACTCAAAAATCCCCAAACAAAAACACACACCCCTTTTCTCCTTTAGAAGACAATAAAATTTAAACATTAATTTTCCTTTTTTAATGTATATTCTTATTGCCGCTTTCAGAGAAAGAGAATAGCAATATTTGTCTAAACCAACAATCGAATAATAGGCTCTTGACACTTGAATAAGAGGTACTTGACTTGTATAACTGCTGCCAGACTATAAAACAGATTTAGACCTTGAGCTTTTATGTATTTAAGCACATGCTTATAGTCCATTAATTTCATTAGTGCTACGTCTGCAAGACAACACCATAAAATTTAATTGCACTTCATCCAGCCTTAAGAATAGTAAATTTTCTTCTGTCCTTTGCATTCTTTAAGTCTATTCAGTCTAACCTTAAGGAAAGTGATTATTGCAGCAATTTTTCAATGTAGCTGACATAGATAATGCTACATCAAAGAATACTACCCAAAATATAAATAGTAGGATTTTTTTTTTCCATGAGAAGCATTGAATTGAGATACATTGTCTTTGAACAAAGTTATAATCCAGTTATGTCTCCTCCTATGTCAGGGATATTGGACTAAATGATCTTTAGAGGCCCCTTCCAACCCAAACCTTTCTATGATTCTATCATAAATAGTACAGGCAGTTAGAAAAAGAAAATTATTTCTTTTTCTTGTGGTTAGAGAGAGAGGAAAACCAGTAAAATTTCTGGATGCAGAATCCTCACGTAAAAACTTATCAGGGTAATTAGTGACACTGCCAACAAAATACCTGTCCTGGTTAAAAAGTGCTTTCTGTTCCTCATTAACCAAATGACTTTTAGGTTATGCATCATATCTCTGACAGTAAAGCCACTTTAATGGTTAATTGCTTAAATAAATACATAATTAATGGCTGTTAATGGCTTTATGAATAAACATAGAAATAATACTGTAGCAACATGGTCAGATTGTCTTGTTAGGCAGAATGTAGTTAGTATATGAAATATATGTTGTTTGTTTTTGTTGGTCCTTTTAACTATAATAAATAAATTATTATTTTCTTTATATGTTATTTAGTCCTAGGAACTACAAGAATGCTTTATAACAACCTTAAAAATGTGCATTCTAAACATAAAGAGTTAAGGTATGACCACTACAAGAAATAAACAAAACAAGCATGTTATTGAATTGATGCAAAGCATTGTCATCATGGCATATAATATCATTTGTAGTTTGATGAGTCCTGAATGTTGTAACAATATTGACTGGGAAACAAAAATATTATAGCACTGGCATAACATTTTCTTAATTTATTTTCCTTTCTATTTTATTCTGAATTTAATTTCCTCTTCCTTTTGTTAACTCTCTTTATAGAGGAAGTGGTACTGAAAGAGAAAAAAATGGGATGAAATCCTGAGTTTCTTGAATTAAGGAGATTTTGCAATGGGTTTAATGGGATTTGTGCAAGGCAAAATGTGTGCCATAATTTTACCTGTTGTAATTATTTAAGATCTCTCTGTGTGTTACAGCTGGTTGAAGACAGGAGAAATATGCATATTTTCAACTTATTTTATGTGTCTAATTATCTTTTACCCTAAAAAGTTCTTCATTGGAAGGGCACATTAGCTGCTATCAGCCAGGCTTTTACTTCTAGGAAGAGTTCAATAAAAAATTCTGATAAATGAATTTCATCTTTTATAAATAAATAAACCAATCCGTTCCTGAATGAAAACCTCAAGTTTACTGAAAGCTGAAATACTAAATGAGGTAAAATAAAACTGCTCATGTTGTAATACTGAAATATTATATATTCATGCTGAACATTAAATGAAATATTAACACTTTAGAGTGATGGGAAACTTACCATTAAGTTAGAGAGATTAAAGTATAAGATTTAATTAGATCTAAACTGAGAAAAATTTCAAATACAGGAATTAGCATCCATGATTTCTTGTTTCTCATGGTTTAACACTTTTAGCTGTCAGTGTGAGAAGGAATAATCTGGTCTGATCTCTGGTAAAAAAAAAATTTAAAAAGGTTTTTAGCATATATTTTCTTCAAGGTTAGAATTCTTAGTTTAAAGTACACTTCATATGAAATTGAAGATTAACAGTTGTGGAAAACATCACATTATTACTCAGATTGTTTGAATGCTTAATTATGATAATTTTTAATAGAATGTTTATTTTGAATGTGAATTTGTCTCATTTCCATATCCTCAAAAAATTCTCAATCAATAAAAGAGATCACAAACTGAACTATATAAAATTGACTGACATCAAGTCACTCTTAAATCTCTTCTTAATAAATAGGGACCAAACTGTTAAAGTTCTTACAAGCAGTGTGATCTCTTCAGAATTTGAATATTTATTGGCAGTTATTTCTGGATACTTTGCAAGTGGTTTTTTGGTTCTTTGGATTTTCATTGTCTTTTTTTTTTAAGGATTAATCATTAAGATTGAGAGTTTTCAATACTAAGTAACATCTATCTAAGATATCTAATATATCTAATACTACAACATAGTAAGATAAGATCTATCATGGCTTTTAAAGGCAAAAATAAAGCAGAAGAAAATGCCATAGTGACAGAGAGAAAGCAAAGTTCCAGATTTAATAGGTAAGAGTGTTTTAACGTGAAGGACTTTCAAATTATTTTGAGCAAGGGAAAGGTGAGATTATGCTATTAATGGAAAAGGCTAGCAGCTAGAAATTGGGAATCTAATAGATGGCTCTAGGTGAGACAACTGCTAGAACAAATGTACTCTGGCTGTAGTTTGATTAGACACGGTAACAACCTTATTGGCTCAAGAATACCAAGGGTGCCAGATAAATCTACAAGCAATTAGGTAACTAAAATCAGTGATCTCCACTAAAACTTTCATGTTATTTTGTATTTTGTCTAAGGACTGACCAGCTGTAATAACATTTGTATTATAGCCATCCCATTGAATTTCACTCGTGGCTTTTTGATGGTCCCTACTCCTTGCTCTGTCAAACTGCTGTACTGTGTCAGAGCCTTGCAGATGGAAAATCACATGAAGAGCAGCTGAGGTCCCTTGGTCTGTTCACTCTGGAGGAGGCTGAGGGGAGAGCCCATTGCAGTCACAGCTTCCTCATGAGGGGAAGAGCAGGGGCAGGCACTGATCTCTGCTCTGTGGTGACAGTGACAGAACTGGGAGTGGTCTGAAGATGTGTCAGGGGAGGTTTGGGTTGGATATGAGAAAAAGGTCTTCACCCAGAGGGAGTTTGGGCACTGGAACAGGCTCCCTAGGGAAGTGTCACAGCACCAAGCCTGACAGAGTTCAAGACGTGTCTGGACAATGCTCTCAGGCAAATGATGTGACTCATGGGGCTGTCCTGTGCAGGACCAGGAGTTGGACTGGATGGTCCTAATGGATCTCTTTCAACTGAGGATATTTTGTAATTCTGTGAATTCCATTCATTCAAGGAGTTATTGATCTTGGGTAAGACTTGTTCCATTGGACCCTGTACTTACATCTTGAAAAGTCTACATGTTAGCATGAGTGAATGCAATAATATCTCCATTTATATAATAGTACTGTATGGGAAATGTGCTGGAATACCCTGGATGTATGCTATACCTCAATACAGTTCCCAGATATGCTGAGCTGGATATGCTTTAGTGGACGTCAGGCAAAAGATAACAGTATTGGAATATTCTGAAGCCATTATTAAACGTTCTTATAGTTTCTGATTTCCTGGAAGTAGTTGCACACAGCCTGATCACTTACCAGTAAAATTCCAGTCAACACTTAGAAGATGCAGTGTGTTCTAGCAAATGGTGTTTTGCCAGTAGTAAAACAAGTTTTAAATTTTATTATGATATGACAGAACAGGGTCTCTGTTTCACCCAGGCCTGCCTTGGTCTGAGCAGATTTTCACCTGTTTTCAGAACTGGCTGGTGTCCTGGTGATCACTGCCACACTTCAGCTATAAGGTCTGTGAATGCCTCTTGTGGTCAAGCCTGAACAAATGAGGAAGTGAATACACAACAAAGAATTGTCCTTTTGGTCAATTCTCTTATGTTGAGCTGTTGTTCAACTACCAAAAAATCTAGGACCAGTTGGAAAGTAACAGATTTGCAGTCCACTTGGGACATAGAAAAACATACTCTATTGTTGAGAAAGAAAACATAAACATCATGGTTTTCCCACCGAACAGCTCAGGTCATTCAATACTTCTTATAATCCCTCTACTCTTGTCTTGAGAAAAATCATTAACTTTGTCATCCAGAGGAGCATTGGAAGCCATAACATAATACCATAGAAGGTGGATAGAATAAATTCTTTCATAGGTATTCTAGGTGGCAATTAACAAGGATTTTCTTGTTATTTTTGGGGCATTGAGTATTAGTATTGTTGTAATTAGACGATATATCTGCTGTGTTTTGATTGGATTGTTAAGACCAGGCTAATTGTAAATCTTTCCCTCCATACATATGTCTTAGTCCTTTTGCCCATAATAATAATCTGAGAGTGATACAGTAGAAATGTTCAATTTTTTGGCATATGACACAATAAAATATCTCATCAAAAATATACAGAAACAGACTTTTTCTAGGCTGAAAAAGTACAGTTCTGCAACATTTTCAATATGTTGCTTGTTTCAGTTCTCATGAACCAAGTCACCCTGTGGAACTTGCATTCAGTCGATGTATCTGGCAGTGCAGCAGGTACTGTTAGGAAATTCCATTAAAATGACTGACAACAAAAATATTATATCCAAGCTAAGGGCAGACTGCTGACATATGAGCTTAATGAATGTTAAAGTAAAAATACATTTTATTCCTAGACTTCTTATGCTAAACCCAAAATATCATCTATAAAATTCTAATATCACTGCTATGTCTGTGTAAATAGAAGGCTACTGACAAACAAGCCAGATACAGCTGCTTTCTGTGAAAACTCTTTACCTTGAAAGCAGAATGCATGAGCAGCAGGGATCTTCAACCCAAAATCTAGTTTTCCAGGAATTATTACCAGTAGCAACAGGGAAAGCAAGCAGCTATCTAAAAGCCCACTGGAATACTGCAAGGTCCATGCCCACATCCAGTGTTTGATATATGATCATGCTAAGCCAGCAGTGATTCTGGTAAACTGGGCATGTAACTGTACTTTGAATGACTTTCATGGATCAGCACATATAGACATGATCTCCAGGCAGAAATGTTGTCATAGTGGTTTCATCAGGTGCTGTAGAAATACAGACACTAACCATAGCAACATGACAAAATTATGACTTTATTTTGTATTCTGTAAATTGGAGGGATTCAGGCACTGAGGAATTAAGAAAATAACTTAGAACTTTAAGAGAAAAACAAAGTGTGAGGGCAGAAGAAATATCTCTTAATGGAAGGAAACATCTCTGTGAGGATATAAAGACTGCTTTTCATTGAAAGACAAAGGTGATTTAACAAAAGGGGTCTTAAATAGTGGATGTCCTGGAGATAAAGAGAGACCCCACATACTTACATTGACAAAAGCAGGAGATGGCAAATGTCTCAAAAAGAAAAATATCTCAAGATAAGCAAAAACATGTCTACATCCAGTGTAGATACCATCAGAAGAAAACTTCAGCCTCAAGCAAGCAACAGCTTATTAAATGTCGATGATTGAGAAGTTTACCAGAATGTCATCTGTGAAAGCAAGGCATTAGGACAGGATTGAGACATTTGCTTTAAGAAATTAAATTATGTAGGAATGATCAAAAAATCCTCAAAAAGCATGAATAAGTCTTATCAGGTCCTCACTTAGAGGAAATAACAGGAAAATCTGTATTTATAATAATGAACCACTCTGCTGCATGTGAGATGCTATGAAAAATGCTATTCTATTCTTATTTATTTTAACCCCTTGCTGTATCACAGAATGGTTGAGGGTGGTGAGACACTGGAACATGTTGACTAGAGAAGCTGTGTCTGCCCCATTCATTGAAGTGTTTAAAACCAGGTTGTATGGGGCTTTGAACAAAGTGGTCTAGTGGAAAGTGGCCCTCTCCATGGCAGGAGTTTTGAACTAGATGATTTTTTAATATACTTCCCGACCCAAACCATTCTATGATACTATGATAATATTTTCCTCAGAATACTTTACATTATAACAATGGAGAACATTCCTTGCTTAACCACAGGTTCAACATTTTAATCAGCTGTTATTCTTCGCTATTATGCATGCAGGCAGTATTAAAAATAGTTCAGAGAAAATGCTTTGCTCCAATTTTAGATATAAATGTACATATGGATTTATACTTAATGAAATACTAAACATAGAAAATACTATGAGAAGAGTAAATTATTCAGAGTAAATTTGACAAACTTGTATAAAATAAATAATATGTTGGAATTTATGGAAACACAGCTCAACTTTATTCAGAAAATGACTGAGCAATCTTTTATGAATGTTAATACTTTCTACATTGCTATCACATGTAAATTGCAGATACTATGAACATTTTAATAATTGGTAATGGCCATTCTTTATATTATTAAACAATCTTAGATTGACATCTTTAATGAAAGGCATGGTAACAAAATAATTCCTGAGAGCTATATTTTACGTGAAACAGGATTCAAAGTACCCTGACGTCATTAAAAAGTGCCAAGGCCATGTGTTAGGCCACGTGTTGACACAGTTGCGATTTATAGGGGTTTTTTTTACTAGAATGGAAGGTGGCAAGTGCCCAGACAGGGTCAGTAGAATGGTCAGTGAGATGTAAGGGGTGTGTGTGGATGTGAATACTCTGAATAAATGGTCATGCTACAACAGTGGTTGGACCTCAAGAAAGAATGGAAAAAACTCTGCTGCAAACTAAAACAGCCACTAGAGACC
>JANRGV010000084.1:51443680-51467568 GCA_024734035.1 Alethe castanea
AATAAATCTGATCTGAAAGATCTGTTATATGAAGGTGTCCTACTTTGGATTAAAAGCCTCTTTCCACATATTAGCTTTGGGATAGGAACTAAACTGTGGAGACATTAAACTGAGTCATATTTGTATCACTCTGGTCTACAGTAAGATCAAATCCCATTACAGAATTTACTTAAGAATGTATTTATTTATTACTTAATTCTGGGAATAAAACAGACAAATGAATATTTTTTAACAAGTTAATAAAGAGTCAGTTAAAACTTAGGAATGAAACGGAGGATAATATTCATCAAACATGCCTGATGTTTGCTTAAAGTAGAGTTAGAATTCTACATAAGATTATGATAAGAGTAGGAAAACAAATGGAAGAGAGTTACTGAAAATGCAGAAATAATTCTATCTCAGGTAAATTCTGCAATGATTAACTGGTCAACAAGACATCATTAAGTGAAGCAGTATCATGCAAAATTCCGGTATTCTTGTTCTGCTGTGGCTATGCACTTTTGACCATTATTCTGATCTCAGTAGGTCCTTGGCTTCACCTGCTAGACATAGTCCATGAGTTTATTCCACAATGCTTATAATTCTACATCGGCAAGAAGGCAAGAATTAATTGTAACGTATAACGCACAGGTAGGTTTACCTGACCCCATAATGCCTAAATTAGAACCTGAAACTCACAATAGAGTATAAGAAAGATACAAAACAATAGTTCCCTATGTAAAGAACACTTTAATATCTCAGTTCAATTATCATAACTGAGTATTCATCCACAAATCAGTTCTGTAGTCTGTTCTCAATTGGCTTTCAAACCGTGATGGAATTCCAGTGCTATGTATTTTATGGTGCTCTACTCGTTGAAATATTTGTCCAAGTAGATGCTAAAGCCAGAGATGTCTCAAATTTATGTCCCCATGAACGCATACTCTGCACCATTCAAACAGCCATGAGTATGTCAGTTTTAAAGGTGGACATTACTGAATATAGGTGCTTGCAGTTCTCTAAGCTTAGGAAAAAAGTAATAGTCTAGGATTTTAAACATTTCCACAGCTTGTCTGTTTATAGGTATGCTTTTGTTTATGTTTACTTCAGATTTTTATCTGTGAGTCTGAAGTCCAACCATAAAATGCCCTGTACCCATAACAGAGCTGTTTGAAAAAAAATGGAAATGTTATGCTAACTGATGCAGTTTTGCTGACATCAAAGATTCATGAATTTACTGTTTAAATTTCATGTAAGTATTTGGGTTCACACGAGCACCAATTTTTAACTGTGAAAGCTTGGCTCACCAATCTCTTTCTAGCTGGCTTAGAAAACTGGAGTTTCTTTCAACCAAAAAGACCCTCAGACAGAGTTGTCTTTTCTCCAAGACAACTGAGTGTCTCAGTTGTCAGATAATGTGATATGTCAGAACATTTTTTCTCATTTAGTAATTAAAGAATTGGACTTTTATATTACTATATCCTATTCACCTAGCAAAATTATTTCAATTTTACAGTAATTTCTACAATCTAATAAACAACCTAAACATACTATGTCAATTAGCTTGTCTACCCACTTGACATCAAACAGATGCTTAAGTGTTTTGCTGGCTCTTGCTATGAATGACTACATAAGGTACAGTCAGGGAAGAACCATTTGTTTCTCAGTCTTGTTTTCTGAAAGATTTCCCTGAGATATGCTCTCTGTGCAACATGATTTGAGTTTGAAGGATGATTAAACCACAAAACAAGGTATACTGCTTTTCTAACATGCAGTGCAAGCTTTCTTTAAAATGGCAATATATTACCATGCTACTGAAAGAAGATCCTTGCTGGTACTGGCTTAGAGACTTGTCTTGATTTGTAATGTCTTCTGAGTCTCTGGCACTAAATCTGGCTTAGTGTTGAGATGCCTAGTCATTTAAAGCAACCTCTTTTATGTCAGTGCACATATGCTTGGCTTCTGATGAAATATATTTTTGAATATATATTTCTTTTCCAAGACATCTTCCACTTGAAATATTTGGCAGCTACCTATTTCATTTGGAGGTAAAACAATTGATGCAATATTAACATATTTAAGGGAGTGAATGAGTAGTTTTTCCTTCCTGTGTCTTAGACTGATATCAGCAATCCAGTCTCTTCAGAAAATTTCCATTTTTAAATCCTGATATTCAGCTGTTTAATTTGGATCTGTCTTAGTATTCCAGGATTTCCTTGATTTCCTAAAACAAAATTGGGGCATGTTACATATGTTCTGATTTTTTTTAATTTATTTTTTTTCTGACAACCCTGTGAATAAAACTTGTAATATTGCAGAAGATCAAAGAATATATTCATGCTCTAATGTTTCAACAAAAATGGCATTTGGTCAAATGTTCTTGCAGAGAATGTTAAAAGGAAATTGATCAAGATAAAAAGCTTCAAAATATGGTAAAAAGGAAAAAGACTAGTTCATTTGAAGTTTGCATACCTAAAGAAATCTTACTTAGAATTTACTTATTACACAAATAAAGACCATTTATTACTTTAGCAAAGTGACTACTGTCAAACAAACCAACAACTTTTCTTATATGAAGTGAAATGTTTTATTCTAAAACAGGTAAAGACAATTAAATATATGAAAAAACAATAAAAAGTCATAAGTTTCAGAAAAATCCTGACTATCTAGATGTAACTCTAATTCACTTCAGATGTAAGTTGAAAGTATGAAGGAATTTGCTAGTACAGAGCTCATCAATGTTGGAATAATATTTACTTTGACTATACCAGACACTGCATGCTAAAATAAATAAATTATTATAAAACAGACATTGCAGTAAAGACTTCAGGAAATCTTAATTTAAAAATAAAACTTTCCTAACTCAAACAATTCACACTCGGATGAGTTGTTACATAAGAGTTCATGCTTAGTCATATTTTATTAACTAAACTTTATGAACCATCTGTGCAATGTTCTTTGCAAACATTAAAGTAAAATAAACAATTACTTATATGTTGGTTCATAGTGTTAGCGTGCATTTATAGTACAAAAGGGAAGCATTAATATATTATATAGGAATAGAGGTACTGTAGCTATCAAGAAATAGGCAAGCTATAATTTTTTAATAGATGGACAGAAGAATAGAAAAGCACTGTTGAAAAAAACACTCCAAAACTTCTCATCAATTTTCAACACTTTAACTCCAACTTCCCATTTCTTAATATTTTTCCTGTAAAGCCTAAATCTTATGTAATTCAGTTATGTGTACAGTACCTGCATATTCCTCATGCCTTTTAGATTGTCTATCAGCAAATATAAAGGGAGGAAAAAATTATATTGAGAAAATTAAGCCTATTTCTGAGCAGCAAAATGAAACTTTGATAAAATCTTTATACTGAGCCTAGTTTAGCTACAGAAATACCTCATTAGACACTTTTCTACAGTCACAACTACTTTTAAAAGCTTATTTTCCATGAATCTTTGTGATGTTCAGATGGTGGATTTTTTCACATCCTTAAAAAAATTTAGGACCAGGAAAAGTTATTGACATTTGGATCTTATTAAATCTAGACTTTATACAACACCTAGCTGTGGAAAAATTGATATTTTCTTAAGTCATATTCTGTGACAGCCATTTTGAAGACAATAACAAAAACTCCTTATCAAAATTGAAACATGGGGAAGACAACTGGTGAAAATGCTGAATATTGATAAATACAGCTAAAAATTGTCTGCACAGACAGAATAAATCATTGTAGTAACTTTCCTTGCCTTATAAAGTCTTCAGTCTGCAATGAAATATCTCACAATTTGTGCCTATATGTCAAGTTCATTAATTATTAAAAGTTGGGGTGATGATTACAGCTATTAAATCAAAGTGTTAGTGGAGTCTCCACCTGGTGTTGAGGTTTGAGCTTCACTGGTTCCATCAGCACTTGAACTGTTGAAGCTCTTTCCTTAGTCTGTCCTCAGCATCCTTGAGAGATCCTTGCCACAGAACAGCCTGAGTCTGGATGCTCACATGGTTTGGGCTGCTCCCAGACAACATCCAGTCACAAATTTCCAGTATTTTCTTTGAATGTTAACACTTCCACATTTCAACTAGCACTGTTGCTCCGTCAGTTTCAGAAAATATCAGTCTGGGTAATAGTTCAGCCACAGTCCAAACCAGTATTAATTTTCAGCAGTATTGTTCCACCACTGTAAGGCACTGATATTCAAAGTCTTATCATCTTAACTTACATTAAGGCAGACAGAGGGGCTAATGGCATGGAACTGGCTAAGTGGTGTGTGGATGGGCTAGAAGTTGTGTTAAGTTTCACACTCAGAAAGAGGAGTGGTAAATGTCAGGTGCACAAGATTCACTTTTGTGCTTGGAGTAAGATACTTCCCTCATTCTGGACATTCTGTTTTCACCTCCCAGACTGAGTCCACCTTGGCCTTTCTCTGCATGGCTTTGTCCTCAGTACTGTGAGAGAATACAATGCCAAAGTGGCAGATTTTTTCTGATGATACTGTTCCTGCCTTTTCAGAAGTCACTATTGGCTCAAGATGTTTACTACCAAAGGAGGGATGAACTTTCTTTTAAAGATGATTGGCAATATCAATGAAATAACACACAACTTATTCTAAGGTAAATTTCTATTTTGAAAACCTTGGTCACCCCATAGTCAATCATTTATTATAGAATAAATAATTACTTAATTATCTATTATTCTCCTAGTATACATTCCATTTTTTATGATAAACATATGCAAGCAATATAGACATTTTAGAACAATTGGAATTGCATGTATACAACTGACTGATTAATTACCTAACCAGTGAAAAGAGGTGAAGATATCAGTCATCATATTTTATATTTTATTCATGCAAAACAGAAAGAGATTTCATTTTTAGTTTGTTTGTTTGTTTGTTTTTTAATACTTCTCAAAAAAAAATTAAAAGAAGCAAAGAAACTAAGGAGAAAGAGACAATGGAGCTTCTGTTATTACTCAGCAAGAAACATGTACAGACATGATAGAGGCAAAGTTATTGTACAGAGACAAGTTATTTCAGAGTCACCTTTTGGCTGTCTGAATATTTAAGAATTCCATGAAAGTGGTATCAATTCTCATAGTGGGAGATTGAATTGATGTTATTTCATGAGAGAAAGAAGGTGTTGTAGAAGTTTAATCTTTGGTTTTATGCTCAGAATTTTCTTATGGATAAAGGAGGAAGAAAGAAGCATATAAAGACAAGAATTTAAAATTAGTATTCTTGAAAACTTATTGATTGACTTGCAGAATTACTATTAGTCAAGATGCATCTGATACAGAAAAAAAAGAAATAAAAACAAAGCAAAGGAAAGAACACCATTCTTACAGACAAAATATTTTAATAAAATTAATAATGCCACAGTTAAAATTGTTATGTATATCCTATAAAATAACTCTGCCTTTATCTGGTATTATGGTCAGCCTTCCCCAGCCCCTCTGAGGTGCAGAATAACAAGGCTCACCACCAGGCACATCAAGACAAGGCAGAGCAATCCTGGCAAATCTTCATCCTGAGGCCTTGCAATCTCAATGCACCACTTGTGGCCTGTAGCAAGCAGTGGCAATATTAATAAATAAATGAAATGCAATACACACAAAATAAATACAACAGCTTGGGAACAGAATAGCAGTTTCCAAACATGCATGTAGATGATCAACTGTTCATTTTCTTCAGCATGTTTTCCCTTCTGCAGTTCTTATCACGTACAGAATGCAAACCCTCTCCTGCTCCCTTTTTTTAAGGAATAAACGGTTTGGGAAAAAATTAAAATAAGAACCAGAAACACTCAGTAGAAGAGTGCATAAACAATATGATGTATCACTGAGGATTATATAACTTTTCGTCTTCTGATTCAGTAATAGCTCTTGCCAAATCTTCAATAATTCTGACAGTGTTTGGTTTTATTTTTTTCAATTAAAGAAGTCAAGTGTTTTTCAGCTTCTAATTTTTGTAATTAATACATCAATATGGAATTCAACAGAAAATCAAGCATATTCTTGCCAAGCAAGTAACAAGAGTCTATTTTGTGTTTTATATGCTTTAGAGAACAAAACCATGTTTTGAATTCCCTAAAAAATTATATTTATAATGTTCATTATACAAATTGAACATTTCTTGCTGGGCTATTTTTCTATGGTTACCTACAGTTTCACATTATCTCAGCTTCAGATGGGAAATAATCCTGAATAAGACTTGAAAATAATTTCCAGTTTCGTCCTAACTCCAGGCTCACTGAAACTATTGCATCTTTGTTAACTTTGATCAGCTTTGGAAAAACACTGCTGCTTCCCAAAACATTCCTTCAGAAATACTTTTAAAAAGAAGGTGTGAGGAAACCACAAAATTAAGAAAAAAACCAAAACCCATCAATCAATATTTTCTTAATTTCTCAGAAAATGTAAGATCAGAATTATCTGACAATTACCAAAGGGATTAATTATTTTGCTTTTACTTTTGAGTCTGCCCAGAAGACCAATTGACTGCTTTGGCATCTTAACCTGCTCCATGATTACTTTTCTTATTTATTTCCAAATGAAAATACATCTTTTTTGGAGAAAACAACAGTTCCATTCTCTGCATCTTCTTCAGAAGCTCTGATAAGATTCAGTGCTGAATGAATATTTTAGGTACGTTTTGTAAGCTATGGCATACATTTCCATTAGAGCAGCTGTTGAATTTTAATCTACTGATTAAAAAACGCAGGAGATTGCAGAAGAAAATTGTCAGTAATATTTCTACCTCATGCTTGAATAAAATTTTTGTAGGAATCATCCTCAAATATAACGCAGGTCTTAAAAAAGAAACATTAACAAGCTTCAATTAACATACTAATGAAATAAAAGCACTTGCAAGAGTTTTACCTGAGCATTGATGTCTGTTGAAGTTTTCTTGACAAAAATAAATGTAATGGCTGGATATTTCTTTCTATTGTTTTATTTATTTATCTTTAATATGGGTACTCTGAAAAGTCTGATATTTCATGTTCCTCAGCAGTAGGAGTTAAATGAGAAAAACAACCCTTCTACATCAAAAAAGTTCTACTCATTGCAAAATATAAATTATGACCCAACTTAACACTGAAATTGCATTCTAAGAGTATTCTTTCTTTTATTCCTCAGTAAGCTTCACAGTTTTAATTTTTAATAGACTATTATAATACAATATTTTCATTTTATTAATTTATTTATCACTGTTGATTGATATGATGATATTATTTCAAAGATATAAAAACTCAGTAGAATTCAACTCATCTTGCAGTTTTGCAAGTAATTTTTATAATTTTCAATTGAACTTAAAGAAATAATATCCCTGAATCTTTGCTTCAAGACAGCATACAGCATATTTCCTCTGAGTTGCAGAAAGTGATCAAAGGGAGAAGATTTAATTCAATTCAGTTGTAGTCCTAACAGACTTCATACCAAAATGCAGTGAAGAAGAAAACCAGCCTTTTGCCAAACAGCATCATGTCAGCTGAACCATAACAGGGAGTGCTCGGTGTAGTCATTTCTTGAACACTCCCAGGGATGGGTACTCCATCACTTGCCTGAGCAGCCTCCTCCAATGCCATTCCAATTTCAGTAAAGAAATTTTTCCTAATGTCAAACTTGGATCTCTCCGAATGCCGCTTAAGGCCATTTGCTCCTGTCCTGTTGCTGTGCAGACTTGCACCAAAACTAGCATTTTCACCTTTAAATCTGGTCATGGATTTGAAGTGAAAAAAGCACAAAGCATGTAAGATGTGGCTTTATATAAATTTTGAAGACTCAATATTTTCACTTTTACTTAAATATCAGTATAACTTTTTTGTCTGTATAGAAGCTCTTTACAGCTGCCTCTCTTTTCCATGGCTTTGTTTAACTGCAACTTGTCAGCCTTAGTAAGTTTTTTTCTCTCTTCTATTGCTACCTGATTTAAAGAGGAAGAATACATAAGTGGCAGCTTGTTTTACACTAATGTGCATATTCTAATAATGTAAATGTTGGTCTTGTGCTACATGTGAAGAAAGTAGGAGGACTTTGCTGGATATAGTTATTTTTGCTAAAAACATGACATTGAAATATCATTTCAACAATGCATGCTTGAAGCATAAACCTACGGTCACAAGAATTTAATGTACTGCAAGTCAGTTTCTTACAGTAAACTTAAGTCAGACATTGCTCCTTTTCTTAATGATTTCTCACAAACATGGCATTTGCATCATATTCTTTTTTTCCTGGACTAAACTTTGAATTTATTGTTCAGAAAATAATCTAATAAATGATCATTTACAAAGGTATTTTTTAAACCAGAGATTTGTGTCCTCTCTCATGTAAAAATCAGTACTGTATATAGAATCCTTCAATATGTTATCTTTTAATTACTGGATTTTCATACCAACTATTTAATTTAGCTCTTTTGCTTTTATATTTGAAAAAAAACACAAACTTTACCATTTTCAGGAAATCAGTGATAGTTTGATAAATTAATATTAATTATTAAGAAAAAGGAAATATAAATCAATCCAAAATGGCTGTATTCTGATTTTCATAACATACCATCCTCAGTCACAAGGCTTTAAAACAATTCAAAGATTTATGAAATAATCAATCTTCATTTGAATAAATTCAGTTGAGGCTTACGTCTAGTCAAGAGGAGGAGAAGTGTAGAGCAAGAAAAATCTTTCCCAAGCAAGTGATAATTCTATTACATATTGAGAAACTCAGTCTGTATTATCTTTTGTGAAGTGTTTTCTACAGTGCTTTTTAGGGAATTGAACCTTTGGAGATGAGGTTGGAGCTGTGAGTTGGACAGCCATTCTGTGATGAAGGCTGTATGGAACTTGTTTCTGTGCTTCCTTTTTTCAGTACTAATGGGCTTCTCACTGCTTAACTGTGACATATGAACATATAATCATGAATATTTTAAAATTTTCCTAAGCGTCAGATGGAAATGCTTTCAATTATTTTTCACAGTTTTTCTGAAAGAAATATCATGTGCCAATTACCTGGGAGAGTCTTTGGTTTGGAAGACCAAATTGTTTTCAGAGACACTAGACATTCAAACAGTGAAATATATTTATCTCACTTTGCCCCTGATTTATCCCTGTCCTTTTCTGAACATTTATATTCTTGTAATAATTTCCAGGTTTGATTAATTTAATTTTGTGCTTTTTAGAATTTAAATATTTAATCTGATGGTAGATGGTGTATGTGATAGGAGCTGCTTCAAACATATAAATCACTATTGCTTATTGTATGGTCATCCAATTGCTTTCAGAAAAGCTCTGTGTTAAAATTTTTCTAAAATATTGCTGGTTTTCATGCCTCAAAATGCCTTCATGCTTTGACCTAAACTGTTTTAAGATATAATCTTGTTATTTTTCTGTCCCATCACAGAGATTAAAATTGTTGACTATGAATAGAGAATTATTTTAAGGAGGTAAAGGAGAAAAGCCTGAGACATACAATTTTTTCCATTTTGTCACTTCTTTCATATGCCCCTGAACACACTCTAAACAGGATAAAAAAAGTTTTATGTAACATACCAACATTTGGCGATGTTTCTCTTGTACCTTGACTTAGCTTACGATATGGTAAATATGATTGTGGGTTTTTTTCTAAAATATCTTAGATATTCTTTTTCCTATTTTTTCCCTTTTTATATCAGTAATGAACACTGGTGCACAATCTGTAACTAAGAAAATGATTTCTTACAGACAAGGTTTTATGCATGACACATTACCTTTTGTTAAGCATAAGTGCCACCAGAGTCTTGGAAAAATCTCTTTGTGTAACTCATTGTTGAGTAAGAGTAAAATGGCATGAAATTTCATCTGGCTTATGGAAATACAAAACGCCTCAAAGTTAAAAACTTTGTAGTATATATGTTTGTTCATCATTACAGGACTAGGGCAGTTCTTGTTTTTCATAAATGTTATTTCCAATGCCCTGTTTGGAATAAAGAAAGGGTTTGGAAATTACAGCAACTATAAAAATCTTAGCATTTTTATAAGTTTACATAGTTTTTCAATTATTCCAAGATACTAATTGGATATTATTCTAATATTGTAATAGAAGTAGAATGAGCTACTCATAAATTATCCACTACATTGATCTAACATATTTGCTCTTTTGTAACAGTGATAGTATTTTGCATCTTATTTACATATGTACACAAAAATGCCAATCACTATACGTTTGTTATGCAAACTGAATCTTCTCATAAATATGAATATTTATGTTTTCAAATTTACTGTGAGAAAAGCCTTACACACTTTCAGACACACTTTCTTAGTAGATTTCACATCTTACACTTTCTTTAGGGCAATTAATCTGATTGAAATACTTCCAGATTTCTGCTTCTTCTTTGGAGGGGATACATTGCATCAAAGATTTTCTATGATTTGGGCATGCAGATGACCAGGTTGGAGTGACCAGTCTATAAAGTAGAACAGAACCATGAAATTTCTAAGCATCAGTAACTTGTATGTAGCCAATATTTAGTTTATGTTTTGGTTGAGTTTGGTTTTGTTTCATCAGGCTGTAAGGCAGGGTTGAATTTAATGAATTTTTTGCTTTAGTACTGATTGTGTTAACCAACACCAAAAGCCCTGTTTTTTGGGGAAGTTGTCAATGACATTGGCACTTTACTTGCAGGCATTGATTAAGGTCAAATACTTATAAAATTATATAATTGTATAGTTGTATAGGAACTGGGTGAGATTCATTATGACCTGATCCAAAATACTGAAACAATGTGCTAAATGAATATATATAGTTACAAAATGCCAATAAGTTCCATCAACTCTATATGCTTTGCTGATGTTTTCTCTTAATTTCTGCTTGGCAAATGACTGTTTGTTTGAATTCAGCATTATTTATCCATTTCCCTTTTTTTAATCATCTCTTTTCTCTAATACTACATGGAATCACAGAAAACCAGGAAATGTAGTATTTTATGTCCAAGCGTTAACTACCCATTGCTGTTGACTTCTTTAATGCTGTGTCTGGGAACTAACTGAAATGTCATATTCACTGATATCTACTAAATTTATCATCTATGGAACATAAATAATTATACATATCCATTTTCAAAAATATTTTAAAATATGATGGTTTTTTTCATTTGAATAAGCTTAGCTTGCTGATTCAGTGATATTGAAGTGCCTAAGACAAAATCTGAATAAACTACTGTCAAATTTGAAATTCAGTTCAGGTCTGTAAGTCATATCAAAGGTCACAAGTCAGTTTAGATTTTCTGTTCCCTTTTTTTTTTTTTCATTTCTGATTCCTTTATAAAGGAATATTTTTGCCTCAACTACTTTTAGTCTTTTGACTCATAAAACATATATAAGAAGCTGTTTACTGCGATACATGTAGATGTAGATGTTAATTTTTACTCTTTGACAATTTAGTTAAGCATAGCCACATTGCAATTCCCTTACTCTTTACTCCTTCTGTTCTGAAAGAGCTAATGATGATACAGTTTTAAAAGTCTAGAACTAGAGAATATGAAAACAGCAGGGAAAGAAGTTACAATACACAGGGAATATAGTAGATATACCATTTTTAAATACTCAAAACTTCACAGGATTAGATTTTCATATTTATTAATAATTAGTTACTTGTGGCCATTAAAAATTATCTTTGGACACAGATATTCTATACAAGTTAAAATATGTAATGTTTTTTCCTCCAAATATGCTACATAGATTTTTAGATTTCTCACTAGGGAATTAGTAGAAATTTTAGTATTAGTGAAAGGAAGATAACTGGGTATCAAGAATTCATTTAGAAATGTCTGTGGTTACTGCAAGTTGCATGATAAATTTTGCATATACTGATGCTGTTCACTTTATAAATATAACATTTTCATTAACCCACTACATAGTTTTAAACCAACTAGAAAAAAGTAAGCCCTATAAAATAATCTTAACATCTGAAGGATGGACAGCCATTGCTTGAGCATTATGATGATACTTCTAAAAATTTTAACCCTTTGTTGCTGTTAAATTAAGAATTTAAAATATAAGATTATGTTTCTTTTTATATTAACATGGAAGGTAATCATAGCTATCTCCCAGAAATCCTAATATTTCTTCTTAAATTCAGTCTTGGATTAAGATGCCACATCCATTCTTCAGTGCTAGTTACTGAAACAGAGTTCTTGCATTTAAAGGAAGAGAGGCAATGTCTACCAGTTTTGGACAGCCACAGAAGCTTTGAGATTTGATAACATATAAAATAAGACAATATTTTTCCCTTAGAGATCTCAAATCGGTTAAATAGTATGTGATTAGTGGTAATTTTTGGCTTTTAATAATGAAGATTATTTTAAAAAGCTTAAAGAAAGAAGCTGGACTCAGTTTTATATATTTGTCACTAGCTCAGGAAAATGCACTTGGTAATAAATAGGTAGCTGAGGAAGTCCCATTCTTTAGGGAAAACAATGCACCATTTCTAAAAATTTTGGAAATAATTTTGACTTACAAAATTATTAGAATATGTAAAGCAAGTTATATTTCAAAGCTTCCAGCTAGAGAAATGAACACTCTTTCACTATTTGATGTCAGTTCCTATTAGTTCTAAACATAATGAACAGTGGTTTAGTATTTGGTGTGTTTATCCAGATTATGCTGTTATCTCTGGTGCTTTGCATAAGTTTTTTTGCTTTAATCTCTGGTGTAAAGATTGTGTGGTGTTTCAGATGCCAGTAGGGGCTAAATGCCATTCTTGGAAAGATATGCTTTTGAACTGGCAAGAAGACCATAATTGGCACTGAGAGTAAGTAGTTTTTATGTCAAGGTTGTCAAACCTATTTTGCTGCTAGCTCTTGGCTTGAATTCTACTTAATGCCAGATGGTATTGTTTTTTAAATGTTCTTGAATAGAGCAGATCATTAATTCCCCCTGGATTTTCTCAGACACCTTATATGATGAATTTTCCTGCCCACATGCCTCTGCAGTCTGTGGTAGTCTATGTTGTTTCTTCCTTTTTATTGTGCAGAAATCATGATTCATTCACACACTCTATATAAGCTATGCAATATAAATACACGTTCCTTTTTTATTTTTTTGAGGTTAACATTGTGTTTTTCAACATGCTATTATTTGCAGGCATAGTTGGCATTATTGAGGCACCCAAAAGTGCACCTAATTGCCTTGATTGTTCCTAAAAGTCAGCTAGAAAAGACGTTTAGTGATATAAAATACTCTTGGTTTTGTGACTAGGCAGTTATCTTGCAGTGTGAGAGATCTGGCACACACTGGGTGGGTGTTCTCAAGTCCCTTCAACCCAGGCCACTCGAGGCTGATTCTTCAATGCTCCACATATTGTACATTTGCACACTGTCTGCTGGATACCAGATTGCACTAGCAAATTCCCAGGTTTAAGGCCTGTGAAAGGCCATCTTTGTTAGAAATGGTAGAAATCAGTAGCAATGTTTCCTTTGCCAAGAAGGCATGCAGTTCATGTTAATAAGAGGGCCCTGTGAGGTTGCCAAGGTAGGCACTGAATTACTTGTCACTGCTGGAGGAGCTTTCGATGATTAAAAGCTGCTTTCTCTTTTCCACTAAAAATTTGTGAAGCAGTAATGGAAATAACTCTGTCCTCTTCTGGGGGAACCAATCAAAGAAGCTGTTTCATTGCACCTAGTTAAAATAAATACCTGGCACCAGTATATCTTAATTTTTAGTCCAGTTTCTGTTAAGGGTGTTATATTTTATTAAACTTAAGGAAACCAAAGGTTCCAGGTACAAAATCAAGATGCTGGATATCACTGGGTTTGTGTAGACATGACTTTCTGGCTTTTGAATTATGGTTTCTGTTAAATATCTCATTATTTCTGTTTGAAATCGCAAAAACTCTAACAAAGATACTTGACAACAGTCTTGAGAGCACAGTGACTTAAGAACAGCTGTTTATTAGGAGTTTTTGTCAAGTGAGATTTAGTGGAAAGAATCTGAACATCTTGTGAAAGACATAAATGTTTTGTAGAATTTTGGGGTTTATTATTTTTAGGATTAAAATAAACATTTAAGCAGCACCTCAGAGTTTGGCTAGAGTTTAACCCAAGAAGGCGGAATCTACGAACTCTCAGAATACCTCTAAGAGTATGTTCTGCCATAAAAATACAGTCACACACTCAGTAAACAGATTTTTTTTTTTTTTTGAGAGAGAGAGAGAAAGAAAGAGATCAGCTTTTTCCTCATTCAGTTTTCTCCTTCAGATTCTTGTGTCAGGTAGGCAGTCACAGCCTTCAGAAAGGTTTTTCCCAGTTGTTCTTCAGAAATAAAACTGTGATTTGTTTCTTCCTATAAATTTAACCTTTCTGAGCTGTGCATTTCAAAATACACTTAAAATTTTAAATATGGTGTCATGTCTGGACAAGGTCAATGAATGTTGTAAAGTAAAATGTTAAAACTTTGAAGTGTGTGATGCAGAAGGGAAAAAAACCCCCAGTCTGCTCTGAAGCATGGGTGGTATCAGTTTTGAAGTGTTGCCATATCGAGTTCCACTATGTTGGTTCCAATTTAGGAAACAAATAAATGCCTCTCTTTTTTTCAACCTCTCAGCATCTGTATTGATTGCCTCACATGAAATTGACAGTGTGCACAATTTTGTTTGTGCTTCTACAGGCTGGTTTTAGTTCGGTCATATCATTAAAGTCACAGAGAAACCTCCAAAGTTCTTTTCAATATAGCTTCATAACAAAGGACACTGATATTTCAGTTTCAAATATCATGGTATTTTGACAGGCAACTGTAAGGAAATTATACCTGTGGGTATTTTTCTACTATCTAGTTAAGTTTATTATTTCAATATTCCATTTCATCCCATCCCATTTGTGCTTGGTATACCAGAGAGAATCCTATTGTTTACAGTGAACATAAACTTAGTATCTATTATTCCTGGAGGAATTTTTTGTTTGTTTATTAAATTCTTTATGGATGACATTAGGACTTAAACAAAAGAGTATTCATTGGCTACTACTAAGCAAAGACTGCATTTACAAGCAAATATCTTTTGATTCTGACTGTAGAATTATCTTGCATTTGAATTCTATTAATTAAAAGCAAATAAACAAAAATATGAAGCCCCTGAAGGAATTAGAAAAGTTTTCTTTGATGGAAAAAAACCTTTTGCTAAAGCAGTATCAGAATAGTCATACATTTAAATTGTAAATGAAAAATCATATTAAAGTGTTTCTTGTGGACATCCATTTCAATCTCTCTAATAACATAAGCAGCTGAAATAGCCAACTGTCATCCCAGCATTTCCCGCTCCTCAGTCATGAGCTGTTTTGCATGCAGATACAAAGAATCTCTCAAATTTGTCCTAGAATTTCCAAAGTTGCTAGCCTTATTTGCTCTTTCATGAGACTGTGGTTTAGAAAATGTTGCAGTTGATTTCTCTTTATCAGACAAAAATATAATGATCCAAAAAGAGTAGATAGTTTTGCCATGATAAATTTCTTTTTATCTCAGTCAAGTAAAAAGTACTTTGAAATAAGAAAAAATGGATTTGGAAAATAGTGTCATAAATTTAGAATATTTCTAAGATTTATTATTCATGGTAACAATTTTTGTACACTAGACTATAAGCCCAAAAGATTACCACTGTTCATAAAAGTTTCACAACTGGGGCCTTGTTTGATGTCTTAGCAATGGAGTTGAGGGGAGGATGGTGGAAATGGCAGGGCTGCTGCTGAAAAACAACACTCTATCTGACTGGGAGGTAAAAAGGCACAAAATGTGTGGTTTACTATTGGGTTCTGGAGAGTAACTCATTATATCCTTTTAGGCAGATGGAACTGATGTTTTGCCTTCCCCTGTCACTGTGTGTGCACCATTACTACCTTGTCTTTAGCATTAACCCCAAGATTCATCTTGTAAGATCCCTGGTCCAGAACAATAGCCTACAATTATGTATCCAAGCTCTGCCTTGAAATGTAAAGGTAACATAATGCTTACTTTCCTTGATATAACTAGCAAATAACTAGTATCTAGCAAAATCAGCTGTTGAGACAATGTGTAGTTACTGCCATTGTAGAAGTACAGGAATGTGAACAAAGAGGGAAAATGAAAGTAATTAAAATAAGTATTGGGATAGATGCCATTAAAACTTGAGATCACCAATGCTTTTAAATAGTTGCAGTTTGGTTGTCTTGGAATACTTCACTCCTTAATTATATATTATTTCATACAAATCTGGAAAGTCATTCCCTTTTTCATATACTTGAAATATATTTGGGTTTTATTAATTCTGCTATAGGAAAACATATTCTTCTGGTAGGAATTCAGTCTTTATTCCACTAACACCGACCAGCAGGCTAACTTAGAAGTATATTTACTCTGGTATAGTAGAATACCAAACATCCTAAAAATATATAAGTATTATTTTTAATTTTAATACTTCATGTGAGATGTTAAACAGATTTAATAAACCAATCATTCTGAATAATGCTTTCATATTCTAACGTTGTTGATTAATGACACAGAACATCAAAAAGATTTGGTAATGCATCAGTTTAATGTATTCTTGTAATGGAAGCTCTTATTCACTAGCATTATTTTTGTAGCATGTCTTGTTCTTTCAATAGCAGTCATTTAAACATGAAAAGTTCTTGTACTGCATTGCCTTAGGATATGGTTTTCTAAATAAATTATATCTAGTGTAGAGTAGTGAAGTATTGGGCCAATGGGGGTAAAATGCTTATGGAATATTGCCAAATTAAAATGGCAGAAGTTAAACCATCATTAGTACAGGATAAATTTAAAATACAATGCAACTGTTCATGTTTTAAAAATTAAATATGAAATTGAGAATTTTGGATATTAAAACTATTTTTTATTGTGTCTAGTTAAATGTTTTTCAGTAGCCTTCTGTACCCTTTTTTTAGCAGAACTGAAGTTATTCCAAACCCACTTTTACAAGGTTAAGCTTTGTGTGCTGGTTTTGGCTGGGGCAGTAAATTTTATTTGCAGTATCTCTGTTTTGGATTTATGCTGAACACAGTGTTGATAATATAGGGATGATTTTGGTATTGCTGAGCAGGGCTTACACAGACCCAAAGCCTTTTGTGCTTTTCACACTGCCACACTGGTGAGGGGAGTGGGAGTGCATGGGAGGTTGGGAGGAGACAGAGCCAGGACAGGTGACGCAAACTGACCTAGGGCATGTTTCAGACCAAATGAGATCATGCTCAGTGTATAAACTGGGGGAAGCAGGAGGAAGAGGGGGACATTTGAAGCAATGGCATTACTCTTCCCAAGGAACAGTTACATGTGGAGGGGCCCTGCCTGCTGGGGTTGGTTGAGCACCTGCCTGTCCATGGAAGTGGAGAATGAATTCCTTGTTTTGTTTTGCTTGTGTGCGTGTGGCATTTGCTTTTCCTATTAAACTGTCTATATCTTAGCCCAGTAGTTTGCCAGCTCTCTCATACTCAAGAAAGTGTGATACACAAGTTTATACAATCTGCAAAGTGGATGGCAAGAGTTACAACTGTAGTCAAATGAAGAAATTGCTATTTTTCCTAATCTTTTTCATTTTATGGGCAATCATGAAAAGACATAAAAGTCAGGTCCAGTCAGAGTGAAGGTCCATCAGGATACAGTTTTTTCATCTCTTTTCAGATTAAATGCTGAAGCATATTTCTTAGAAAGAATAAAAATAAAAGACACAATACTGAATTTAAAAAAAACCATAATGATAACTGGCTTATCTAAATGCTTAAATAAACCCCTGATTATTTATTTGAGGAAAACTTTCTAATAAAAACAAAGGTTAATAATGGAATGTGCACACCAGCTTAAACCATAACAAAACAAATCACTGGGAACAGCTGCCTTATAGCCTGAAGACCTTCAATTAGGACTCCTCTGGGAGATATCAGAGACCCCGGTTTACATTGCTTTCATAAGTAATTAAAAAATGAGAATGGGAACTTGAACTACTAGATAAAATTCATTCTTTTTGGAATTAGTAAAATATTCAAGAAATAATATTAGGGCCTGAGGATCACTATATAGTGTTATAGCTGTCCTATGACTGTGTTCTATGTAAATGTAGACATGAACTGCCTTTTAAAGGAGAGTAACAGCACAGAGAAAATAAACTTGACCTTTTAAATTTAATAGCATAGACACAAAGAATGAACTAGGATGATATAGTAAGGTCTCCTCACAGTTCTTGAGAGAATCTGTATGCATATGCTTGCAGGTGAACTGTAAGTTAATAACAAATCTATGTGTTTTCTGTTGGTTACTGTGCTTTTTTTCTATGCACATTTACCAGTGGTCTATGTATAGTTTAAATACTTGCTGTAGCTTTAAAAAGACAAAAAAATGTATTATTTTGATGAAGAACCTGAAGCACCGTAGACCATTCATTTTCGATTCAGAAATGAAAATTTGCCTGTTTGCCCATTTATTTAGTTTAGATCAGCATAATTTAGGAAGTAAGAGGAATTAATACCAAAGAAATCACTTACTCATCTCTCAAGGCTTTCAGCAACTTTCTAGTTTGTCTGCCTTTTAATTTTGAATTGTCACATTTTCCTCTTGAAAAGTCTAAGCTGGTTACTATAATATTTGACAATCTCAAAACTGTTTATACAGAAACTTTTCTGAGAGGATTATTGACTCTTATTGTTAAATATTTAAGCTTATTCCATGATACTTTTTTACAAATCACTATGGCACTTTTTTTCTTCTACAGACTTTATTCTTCAGTCTTATTTTGTTTGTGTTCACATTTTAGCTGTCTTTCAGTATGGATTTGTATTTCTCTGTCTTCCAACAGATTACAGGAATTAGTTAGGACTCGCTCTTTAGATGCTAATTAACCACTTGTCTTGATGATGGCTTGATTGACAATTCCTGATTTGCCTGTGTTCATTGATCACTCATACTCTATTCTTCTATTTTCTTCAAGTTTGTACTCTAGATAAAATGCAGAGTGATTTGTATAAGACTAATATGTCACTGCAAAAACATAACATTACCCTGATTATAAAACAGCAGTAAAAACTGAGGGCCTGTAACTCACCCAACTAAGTATGTTTGTATGGGGAAAACAAGAAATTAGTTTTAGGAGAATGTAATATGTATAGAGATTTTCTGGAGTATTACCATAAAATTTTGAATTATAATAGGTAATTAAAACATGGTACAAGCCACGTATTGTTGGTGATATAAAAGAAAGAAGTAATGGCAATTATTCATGCCATGTACAAACATAAGAAAAAAATGAATATTTCATACAAACCTACAGAGAAGCATATTTGTAAATGTGAATAGACTGAGAGGAAAAGTTGGCAGCTTTTCAAATACCAATGATTAATATAAATTCACTGGTGTATTTGTTGGAATTTCTTTGGTTTTAGGGAAAATGTGCCATTAGAAAGAAGGAAATAATTTTGTAAACAGGTACACCTGAGGATGGGCAAAGAAGAAATGACAGGCTCAAATTCTTCTTGGGACATTTATCAAGAACTTTATAAGATTTATATTCATGACATACAGAAGTACCTCCTTGTGTGATAGTAACATAACGGAGAATTTAATTTTTGAACACAATATTTAATAATATTAACTGCCAGAAGCATGTAAGAAAAAGAAATTAAATTAAATAAAAGCCATATCATATTCTACCTGTGCTTTTGCAATTATATTGTCAAACTAATGTTTCCTTGCATGTAATTATTTTCACTTTGAATCAGGAGACTGAGATGTTACTAACTTTTTAGACAAAAGTCTATTTTTTCCATTTTCCATTTGTTTTTGCCTTTCTAGTTATTGTGAATATCTGCTGAATTAATGAAATAAAGTACTTAAAATATAATACCATATAAAAATTTGGGTGCTTTTTAAATGCACTTCTATTGTTACTATTTTTGTCTTTCTCTTGTTCTTGTTACATAGAAAATAATGAACAAAATCTAATTTTCCTTATATTTCTCTGATTCTCTCCCAAATACATAAGTAACGAATTAAAAATGTCATGCTGTTTACTCACTACTACAGCATAATAAATCCACTTACAATCCTCTCAAACCCCAGTGATTTTAGCATTTGTGACAGTAATGATGTTAGTCATTGACCAGTAATTTAATCTTAGCATTTCAGTGTGAGATGGTAGACCATAGAAAACCAAAGAGCAATTTCTGGATCTCATCTATTTTTAGAACTGTTATTGAGCTGTCCAGAACTTGAAGTCTATTTATCTAATCAACTGTGAAGCAATTTCCAGTGCTTATTCCCAGATTCTGTTTTAATGAGAGACTTCAAATGTTGTTTATGTAGCATAGGAGAACTGCTGGAGAGGACAATATTGCTTCTATCAGAGCATATGCATTTGAACATTAATAGTTCTACAAAGACTCATATAACAAGAATTGAAAAAGTCAGTACAGTAGACTTTGCATATCACTAAGAAATCCAGTCATCCTTTAGGAAAAGCAGATTTTATAAAAGCTTATTTTCTTTTCCTCTTGAAAAAGTTCAATTATTTTTCCAGCTCCAGAAAACATTTATTTATCCTCCCGCATGCTAAGTCATCTTGGTCTATCTAGTAATAACTACTAGCAATTGAACACTAAGAAAACCTGTATTTATTTAATGAAGATTTTTTTCTAAATTTATTCATATTTAGGAAGAGACGTGCTAATGCTAGTTAGGTGATACATGGTTATAGACTTAAAAGTCAAATTAGATAATTTATCTGAAGAAAAATAAACGAGGAAAATTTTTTTCAATCTTTTGTAAGATTTGTAGGTAACTTTGTGATGCCTGGGAACATATTTCTGCATGTTTTGAGACATTGAGTTCTGAAAAAACCCTCAACCAAGCAAACAAACAATCCCAACCCCCAATATTTCAATGAGAGATATCAGCTTGTTTTATTTTGGCAAGGAATAATAATACATGGAAAATCAAGATATTTAAAGACATGCCTGGTGCAAAGGTGAAAATCAAAGTTGAAGAGTTAGCATCTCAATTGCCACTTCTTTAATATGAGAAGACTCTGCATTCTAGGCAACTTGAAAAGAAATAATGGATAAAAGTACAGAGAATTCAGAGACTACAGAGAATTCATCATAACTGTTTGTCTTCTCACAGCCAAATACTTGTGCTAGAATTTTACCATGTGAATGTAATATTCCAACAGCAATGTGCCACCTATGATCTTAGCCTGTCTTTTTCAGTGCTATGAAGTAATCAAACCTTAAACATTTCAATGGCTTAAACAGTTGTTAGAATTTTGGTTTTTGATGTATATCCACTGGAATGCAATCGCACTGAGGTTTACTGCACTGATACAGTTTAGCTTGTTCTTCCTCTTACCTTGATTTTAGACATTTTAAGAAGTTCTGGACAATTTAAAAGTGCTCCCAGTCCTGAGCAAGTTACATACTATGCTGTATTAAATACTTTCATCAGTTGATTTCAGAGACAGTTACAATACTTAAAATATCTAAAGAAACAGTAACTATTACCACAGATATTTCTGTACTCTTTGCATTGCAAGTACTTTTTGTCTTCTTGCAAGGATGATTTCTTAGTCTGTATAGGTAAAGTGAACACAGGATAGAATATTTTGTAATTATTTTCGTGAAGATGAATATGCTGCTTAAGAACCTGTTTTCAGGGCAATGTAGCTGAAAAAAAAAGACCCTGAAAAACATTTAATAATAATATTAATATTAATAATAATAAAATACTATTTAATAGCAATATAAAACTTATAAATGTGTATTCTGCAATTATTATAACTGCTGATTACATTCTCTTTCTCAAAAAGTACATTTCAGCATATGTGTTGCATTCTTTACTAATTACAGAGTAAGCAGCAGATACTTTCACACCTATCAGGACCAAAGATGGGTAGATTATGATGAAAAGTCTAAACTGCAGTATTTGCAAAGATGTTTCAATCTTGCATAGTATATATATTTCTTTTATTATGCTAAATTTCATATCAGGCTATAAATTTGCTTCATATACTTTCTTTTAGAAACGCATGCTACAATTTAATAAAAAAATATAATGCAAAATAAAATGGACAAGCACAGACTACTGCGTTGAATCAAGGTCAGTTTTCAGGAAGATCCAAAACCATATTTAATTTCCTAACTGCAGCTGTTTTATTTCTAGAGCTGTTCATAAACTGCTTGCAGGATTTTGCTTCATTTTATAGTGGAAAAAAAAAATGCATTGTTCACTTTAGAGACCGAAGAACTGTGAACTTTTGTTAATGTTTCTTCCTGAAAACTTCTCCTCTACGTGAGGACAGATCACAGAAATTTGTAACTTGAAAAATTCAGAAGATACATTCAGAATAGAAGAGGGAGCAGTGATAGCTGGAGGATAGCCAGTAGGGAAAAGGCAAGTAGGTATGCAATTTCATAAAATGTCATATACAGACAGAAAATGGCTGGACAGGAAAAGATAATACAAGCAAAAAAAGTATCCATTACTAAAAATATATTCACTTGCTTGTATTCTTTGTTTTTCCCTATATATCTTTCTTTGAGACCTCTCACTCAGATTCCAAGTCTATTGCTATATTCTCTGCTGCTGTGTCACACTTACACTTTTCATTACTTTACCCTTCTGTTTCTTACCTCTCATGTATTCTCCTGAACTCATTAACTTCATCATTTGAGCTGAGCTTTTAACAGATATTTTTTTCACTCAGAATTATACCAGACTTATCTACTCCACATCTTGTTATCAAACCTTGTTAAGTCATGTCATGAAAACGGTCTGTATTCAATTTGCTTCCTGAAATTCTAGATGTTGGATGTTGGAGACATTGGAATTGAATAGCTCTGAACTCCAACTTTTAATTTGGAGCCTTTTTTTCAGTGTTATCTATGTGATCTTTGCTTGTTGTTGCTGTGAAAAATGGACTATTTATCATATGCAATGATCTGAACAGCAGATATTAAACATGCACCTCATACAAAAGAGGGGATCCCAGAAGACACCAAGCTGAGCATCAGCCAACACTGCTCCCTTGCAAGAGAAAGGCTAGGACTTTGTTGGGCTGCATTAGGAGTGTGCCAGTAGGTCATGGAAAGTGATTCCTCCCTTTCTGTTCAGTGAGACATATCTGGAGTGCTGGGTCCAGCTCTCAACTTTCCAGTACATGAGAGATACAGAGGTACTGAAGAGATTTCAACAAGGGATTACTACAAAGGTGTCTAAGCACAGCATTTTTGATTGGAACTCATATGCTTAGTTCTTCATTGCAAATACAGATTCACCTGTTATTTCTTCTAAATGAATTATATCTACATGTGGTGATTGGAACTAATTGTACTAAAAATTAAGTCATCATTTCAAGATGAGGGAGGAGTCTAGATGCAGGATAAAGGCCAATGTCACAAAGAAGATGTGTTGCTTATCAGCAGTTTGAAGTAGGTGTTAGCATTGAAATCACAAACTTTTGCAATTCTTTGGGGCAAGAGTATGGGCATGTAATCTGGTTCAAGGTCTCTGTTTTCATATTCATTTTATGTATTAATGGAGTAGGATTCTGCACTCTGAGAAATTTTTTGACCCGTGACCCATAAGTCATAGCTTTCATACTCCTCAGAAAATGGAGATCACAAAAATCAAAATATTTTTATAGCCACCAACTTTCCTCAGAGGTGTAAAACCAATCATTTGTTCTGCAGGTGGCAGCAACAGGGACTGAGCTATTTAAAGGATTGGGCCATTCAAGGAAACATTTGCTAAGGAGTTTTTGGACAGACTGAACATCTTGGGGAAAATGTTCACATGAACAATTTTGATACTGATGAATTTGTTGGAAAAGATCTTGTCGGAAAATTTTCAACAAATTTAAATTCCTTTAGGCAGTGGGACTATGTTTTCAGTATTCATAAGGTTTTTTATAGTTTGG
>JANRGV010000084.1:51488847-51504126 GCA_024734035.1 Alethe castanea
CTTTGGCATTTGTGGCATTTGACATTGTCTAAACAAAGGAAGGAGGTTTTAAACAGTTACATTGTTCTTCTCAGCCAGTTGAAAATTGCTATCATCACTCTTTCGCTCACAATTTCAACATCTTTTGCTAAATGTTCATATTCAAAAGTTCTTCCTAATTAATCGTTTCCAACACCACACAGCTTGGTGTCGTCAGCAAACCTGCTAAATGTGCATTCAATCCCATGCTGCTGGAAAAAATGTTGCACAGTGCTGGTCTTAGTAGTGTTGCCTCATCACTGGTCTCTGCTTGGGTATCCCATAGCTGGCTACAACTCTTTGAGTGTGACCATCCAGCCAATTCCTTCTCCACCAAGTCTTTCAAACGCATGTCTCTCCAGTTTAGAGACAATGATGTAGTGCAAGACAGTGTCAAATGCTTTGCACAAGCCCAGGAAAATGACGTACCTGTTCTACATGTGTTTGCATGAAGACATTTAAGTTGCTTCCCCAGAGAAGCCAACTTCCTGGCTGGGGGAGCAGGAACACCTTTGTGCTGCCCTTCAGGTGATCAGTCCCCTGTTGTCCTGCAATGTCTTTCCAGGCTCTGGAATCTCTTACTGATGTTGACGTTAAATTGTTGGGAGTGGGATGGATTGAGGTTCCCCTCCCACTTCAAGTTTAATCTCAAATTCACGTGGTCTAAACTGATGATGAAACACACATAGTTTAAATTCATATCACCAAACATCTTAATAAACTCAAAGCCTGCAATATTTGGAATATTTTTAAACTTTTGGACATGTCAATGAAAATTACAATGATACTGTTAAATATATTATTTTAGGCTTGTCAAAAATCTGTCATTTTTAATTATTATTAAATTGAGTGATTTTTAAGTTTGCTAATGAAATATTCCTTTGATGACAAAACCAACAGTTCCTAATATAGTGTCGGCAGATGTTTATTCAAGGGGAAAAGAATAAATGGCACTACATTTTCAGTTTCCTACAACCACAGACAGGTTATTGGTGAGAAATTATTTATAATAACTTAAGGGAATTAGAGACTGTACAAAATAATAGGTAGAAAGTAATGGATTTCACATTGGCAGTGCATCCATGATTTATTCAGTGCAATTATGCTGTGGAAAAGTATAATGAAAATAGAACTTACTTCTACTGTTTAGATAGTTTATTTGATTTATTTTTCTTTATGAAGAAAATTAGTTTCTTATTATTCTTTTGGCATCTGAGATTAATTGATAGTAATTTAAATTATACTTCAAATATGTAATGGTCAGAATGGACAAGAAAAAAATAACAGAAAACTTAAAGTGGACAGCATTAGCAATTTCTTTCTTTTTAATAGTGCCTCAAATATGTTTTTCATATTTCTCCTGTTCCTTGAGATAAGGAACATATACAAATATCCTAAAGGTGGGTGTCAAGAGGATGGGGCCAGTCTCTTTTCAGTGGTGCCCAGCAATAGGACAACAGGCAAGGGACAAAAACTGAAATACAGGAAGTTCTATCTGAACATGGCAAAAAACTTTTTTAAGTTGTGAGTGAAAGCGCATTTAACAGGCTGCTCAGAAAGATTGTGGAGTCTCCTTCTCTGGATATACTCAAAATATGCCTGGCTGCAATCCTTTGCAACCTGCTCTAGGTGAACTTCTTTAGCAGGGGAGTTGGACTAGATGATCTCCAGAGGTCCCAATCCCAACAATTCTCTGATATTGTTAATGTATCAGCCGAAGTGTTTACTCCAAGAGGCTATTATATATTAATTAGTTTGTTAGGGTACTGCCAAACAAAAAATTAATGAAACAACATAAATCTCAAAACAGTTCTGACTGACTCAGTGATATTTTTTGATCATATACTGTTTGATCTTTATTGTCTTGTAGTTAATCCAAAAGACAGAACTTTCCACTGTCACATGAACACTTGGAGCTTAAATCATTATAGAATAACAGATGTTCATCAGTTCTTTTTATCTCTCATTTTTAATTTATTTTTAAAAGATTCTTCCATTAATTTCTGTTGTCCTCACAATATGACAAAGAAAGACAGTTAAAGATCTATAAAGGTTGAAGTTTATGTTGTCTAGCATGGAATCCAAAGATAATAATTCTGTAGTCATAGAAACAGAAGTGTTTGGGTTGGACTGAACCTTTAAAGATTGTCTAGTTCCAACTTCTCTGCCATGGATAGGGATACATACTTTCCACGGGACCAAGTTGCTCAGACCCCCGTCCAGTCTGATTTTGAACACTTAAAAGGGTTTAAACACTTACACAAATTCTCTAGGCAACCTACTACAGTGTCTTGTCACCTTCACAGTAAATAATTTCTTATATATAATCTAAATCTCTCCTCTTTTAGTTTAAAGCCATTACCCCTTTTCATATTTCTATAGGCCCTTGTAAAAAGTGTCTCTCCATATTTTTTGTAACCAACAAGCTTTCCCCAGAGCTTTCGCTTCTTCAGGATGAACAACACCACTTCTCTAAGCCTATCTTCATGGGATAGGTGTTACAGCCTTCTGATAAATTCTGTAGCTGTTCTTTGTATTTATTGTAAGAGGTCCATGCATTTCCCGTACTGGGGACTGCAGAGCTACTCCCAGTGGCGTCTCATAAGAGCAAGGAAGAGGGGGGGAAATAAACTCCCTTAATCTGCTGGCCACAATTCTTTATGCAGAGCCTGGGATACTACTAGCCTTTTGGCCCACACATGCAGATTGCTGGGTATATCTAATTATTTTACCTTGTTAAATTGATCATAAATTTTGAAGTGATTATATGAGCTGATAGTTAATACAGTTTCTTGCATTAATTACTTCCATTGGTCTTTGATATAGAATTCATAGTTTTGCCGTGTTTCTTGGTGGAACAGCTGGAAGGAAGTTTTGTAACATAAAAGTTGATTTTACTTACTAAACTAAAGTATTTGAGTTCAGATGACAATTTGACGTGCAGAATATCATCTAAATTTAGTTTTGAGGAGACCTCTTTCTGTATAATATTCAAGCCATTTAAAAATTACACTGTTAATAAACAGTAAGGCTAGAAGCAATATATCCAAGTGAAATAGTGTAAAGTGAAAGACATGGCTGAGAAAAACAATGAAAATGCATTTTTAAAATTCTGAATCTATTATAATCTTAGACAATGTTCAGGTGAACATAAAGTAGCTGCAATGATATTAAATTGAATACTTTACAATCATTCTCTGGAAATAAAAATTACTACTTTGTGAATGTGAGTATAATGTTTTGTTCTATATATCTGTCTTCCCTACTGCAATGTACATTCCTCTTTAAAAATATTCAGGTTGCCAGTAAATGGATTTGAAAGTAATTGGTATCAGTTACCAGCAGTCTCAATTCACAATATATTTATGCTTTCCTTGGCTTTCTCCTTGGTGACATGACTCCCTAGAGTATTGTCTGACTTCTTCCTTTTACGTACTCCCTCTTTCTCCCAAAAGACAAATTCTGAAGCTAAAGAAGAAAAGTCAGGCTGGATACAGAACCATCAGGTCTTTCGGGATTCATCCCTGAAGTAACATGTTCCCATAAGACTCATGCAGCAGACCATGTCTGGTTCCTAATTCCATCCTGCTCCCTCCATCACTCTCTGAAGAAATAATGCTGCAACTATAGATATAACATGGAAGGACAGCAACACAGTAGTCAAAGAAATAGGTAACATTCCAGGCAAAGTAGGAATCTGAACTGTTTCCTAGGGCATTTTTCAGGCCCTTTAGGAATCTGTTTCACCTCACCTGAATACCAAGTTCAGAAAAATGGCTTGAAATGAGGAAATCCCACGAGCAAACATTCTAAGTGTCTTTTAGCTAGATCTTTTCCTTCCTCTCTTGCAGACAGTATTCAACTCTGTAAGTAATCCAATTATTGAAATAAGAATTTTCAAATACTTTTTATGAATACTAATGACAAAATCTTGAACTTTGAGAGGACTTGAATGAAAGTATTATTTGCATCATTAACATCCAGATGTTCATTTCCTTGCCTATAATTATCAAGGACCCTGCATAAGACTTTGTACCTAAAGACAGAACTTTTGTATTTTATGTAATATCTATGTCTGTCTATAGGTGCTTATGTGCCATTAGGAAATCAAAGACATTTGAGATAAAAAAGGCAAATGTCTTGCTATCTCTATCAGCTCTCATAAGTATTTTTTAAAAGGTTTTTTTTTCACTTTTATTTGTTTATCTATTTTTTATTATTATGACCAAAATAGATACCTGAAAATATATTATATAATTAAAAAGGAAGGTTTGAATTAATGAATAATAAGCTTCCTACATTTCCCTCTACTCTGTCCCTTGAAAACATGAAGTGCAAGGATCCCATATTGCCAATGTAAATTTGGAAGCAAGATTCAGCTTTTCTTATTTTCAGCAACTATATTATCTGTTGTCTCAAAAAAAATTTAATAGAAAAAATATAACATGCATACATGCAATTTCCACAATGTTGGGGCCTTTAAACAGTTTCAACAATCTGAAGCAAATGAAAGTGCAGTAGGTACCTAAAGGATTACACTTTATAGAAAGACATGCTCTGTAATTTTATTAAAGGCAGACTTAGGTGACTTGTTTGTATTTCAAATTCAAACTCCAAAATAGAAATTCAGTATCCATTTATGTAAACATGAAAATTCAAATGGACATTCTTTATTTAAAAAAAAAAAAAAAGTCTATTTCCCTGAATTAATGAGAAAGAAATCTAGAGTAGAGCATACAGTGACTGCTAATTCAGAAAGTTCTTGCTGCTGATATGATTCTAACCCAGGTGAATATTAAATGAAAACATGAAGTAATGGAAAGAATGAGCATGTTAAAAGGGCTGTGACAGAAACCAAGAGAGACTGATGATGCAATTACCCTTCTTCTAGGCCATGCAATACTAGTGTGATAGGGGCCTGCATAGTTCAACAGTAAGGATGAAGAGACTAACAATAATTCTCAATTAAAGTAGGTTTCCTTTGTGCTGGGAAAATGCACTGCCTCTCATTGATTAGAATGCCAAGAAAGCTTTACATTGTGCCATGCTGTTTGCAAAAGAAAACGTTAAGAGAGGTATTCAAATACTATTAGTGAGAAGTGAGAAAGCTAAAGAATAGAGGAAAAAAGAATTGAGCAAATGTTAAGTTTAACACCACAGATACATTACTAGCCACTGTAATGTACTGAATATTTATGGAAGCAGTAGGTGAGTAAGGCTCCTTGAAAATCCCACCATTGTTCCTCACAGAAAAAATTCACATTTAGCACCTGCCTCCCTCTCTAAAAATATTTGGCTTAGTGGATATTTTTCATTTAAGAGGTGGGAATTTTGCATTTAAGAGGTAATGTTTCACAATTGGCCATTCACTTCCTGTGCCCTTTACAATCTGTTACGATTTCTAAAATGGAAGCCTCTGTTTGAGCTGATCCAGAATACACAGTGCTGGCTGATTACAGAAATTCATGTAGCTTGAATTGTATTTTTCCTGATTTATTTTGATGAAACTGAGTACAGGGTTAAATCTGTAGTCCTTGCTACAGAGTAAACTTGGCCCTGTGTCATATAAGGTTTTCACAATTACTGTAAAACAGTTACAGTCTTAAGCTGCACCAAGGGAAATTTAGGTTAAATGTCAGGAAAAAATTCTTCACTGAAAGAGTGATTAGGTACTGGAATGATCTGCCCAGGGAGGTGATGGAGTCACCATCCCTGGATGTATTTAAAAAAAGACTGTATGTGGCACTCAGTGCCATGGTTTAGTTGATGAGGAGGTGTTAGGTTAGGTCATAGGTTGGACTTGATGATCTCAAAGGTCTTTTCCAACCAAGCTAATTCTGTGATTCTGTGAATCAGAACTGGTTTTATTTTGCATGAAAAGCTATATTGTACCGTAAGGATCTGTCATGGTTTCACCCCAATCAGTAACCAAGTTGCAACTAAGAGTTTTCCCAGACCAGTCCTAAGGCTCAGGCAGTCGCTTGCTCACTCCACCCATACTGACATCAGGGAAAGTATTGGAAGGGTAAAAGAGAGAGAATTCATGGTCTCAGATTGAGGCAGTTTAAAAGGTAAAAAAAAGCTGCACACACAAGCAAAGCAAAACAAGGAATTCATTCACCACTCCCATGGGTAGGCAGGTGTTCAGCCATCCCCGGGAAAGCAGGGTTATGTCATGCAAAATAGTGACTTGTGAAGACAGGTGCTATCACTCTGAACATTCCCATCTTTTTACTTCTTTTCCCAGTTTTACAAATAAAATGTCATACGGTAAGACATGTCCCTCTGGTCAGCTAGGGTCAGCTGTGCTGGCTGTGTCCTCTCTCAGATTCCTGTGCACCCTTAGTCTACTCTCTAGTGGGATGGGGTGAGAAGCAAAAAGTCCTTGAATCTGTGCAAGTACAGCTCAGCAATGGCTAAAACATCCCTGAGTTATCTACACTGTTTTCAGTACAAATCCAAAATACAGCTCCATATCAGCAATTTTGAAAAAAAATCATTTCTATTCCAGCCAAAACTGCCAGAGCAGCATTTTACTATCCTTGCAATAAACTTTGAAGAGGTTTTCATTATTTGAAGCAAAGTTTAATTAATAGAGTGAGGTTTTCTTTCTAAAAGTGATGCTACCATGCCTTGATTTATCGATGCATCTGTCTTCAAATTCAACATTGGTTAGGTTTTTTTTCACACCATTGTCACTAAACTTCTGATAAAATAATCAAATTTGGTCCTATACTTTTGAATGACCTTATGTTCATCTTCAAGTGAGAAGAGAGTTTATCATTCAAGAGAATCAAAACCAGAGCTCTGAAGATTATCATGACTTCATTTTAGCACTTGTGTTCACTGTTAAATATACTGGTCTTGCTTATCTTGCTGTAATGACTTCTGGTTTCTTATATTTATTGTGTTTTATGGAAAAGAATATCTTTGAGCTGAGAAAACCCAATATTTAATAATGTGTAGTACTGAAATTGAATACTGTAATACTGTATCAAAATGCAAGATGCAGAAGGCATCTCAATCTTACATGCTAATGTAGCTTACTGTAAAGTAGATTTACAGTTTTAATTGACTGAAGATTATTACCTTCTAATATTTTTTTGGCAGTAGAGAACTGAATTTGGTCTTATTCCAGTATTAATATTTATTTATGCTTATTTCTTCAAAGCTGGGAAATATAGGTGTCGATCTGAGACTTTAGGTCCTTTCTCCATAAATTAAAATACGTAGTCCAAAACATAAATAAATTTTTGCCTATAAATGTAGCAGAATCTACCCACATCACCAGCAATCTTAAAAAAATAGGTAAATAAGTGGCAGGGGAGGTTGGGGTGGGATTGAGAAGTGTGCCCAGAACATTAATAAAACCAAGCTTCTGTAAATCAAAGCTATCTAATGATACTCTTCACTGGTCTACCTGAAATGAATTCTGTGAAAACCTGTCATGATTAGTGACAGTCAATGTATTTGCAGCTTCAGTAAGTACAAATTGTGAGATGATGAAGACTGTACAGCTTGTCTTTCACACAGTTATGATAAAGACACGTGCTTTGGAAATGTGCACACATTTTACTGTACTGAACTTCTAAATATCTACACGGATGTATTCAATTTTCAGCATCAGCTGCCATTGTTGCAAACACTTTTTTACAGATAGTGAAAATAATTGTCTGGATTGTTGCCTTTTTCCTCTTAAATATCATTATCCAATCAGCTGAACTCCATTGCCTTGGGTTGTCCCTAAAAAATGTTTGAATTACCTTGTTCCTCCAGAATCAGCTGTTTTAAGGGCACGCTGACAATCTTTGTTATGACTCTATAGAATCCTTTGATTGAGAGAAAGAAGGATCTGTTCATTTTCTCTAAAGCCAAGCATAAGGAGATCCTCAACTATTCATATACAAAAAAAAAAAATTGAAGATGATTAACTACTCACGCTTTGGATAAATGTCCTCAAGCCCAGCTTTTCACCATATTATTTAATTCCTGTATTTCACTCGAAGGTAAACTGAATATTTTCCCTAGTAAAAACAAGGAACTAGGGTGAGTTTCACCTGTGAAAGAAATTAGGAAAAAGTATGTGCTGGATTTCCCCTCATCTCAAATTGTTTTCCATAAGGCATAATTTTAAATGTTGTGTTTAAAGCCCATATAGTTTACTTTAGTCACCACAAGAGGCTCCAAAGTTAAATCTGGTGGCCTGAGGATCTGTGAGCGGTGTAAACCTTGGATCTGGTAAATATCTATGTAAAATGTGTACTTTACTGACAAGCTTTGTAGATTTTTAGGAAGCAGAAGGTAGAATAGCAAGGGATGTGATTTAGATTTCAAACAAATTGGCAAAAAAAAAACCATGAAGTCACAGGCAAGTGCTTGGACGCCAACCCACAGCTGCCATTTGCCGTAGCTCTGTGTTTTGGTGAAGCTGCACAAAACTTTTGAGAACAACCGCCCCCTTGTAAGATCAGGGCTGAAATTGTGTATAACTATTCTTGGATTACTCAGGCAAATACTTAGAAGCATGAACCATCAGATACTGGATTATTAAAAAAAAAAAATCCCCAAGAACTTAATATTAGAGTGTGCCTCCAGCATGGTGCAGGAACATAGTTTATGTTATTGGGAGAGATCTGGGAAAGAAAAAGGATTTTAGCCTGTGTATGTTGACTAATGCACCAAGCAGTTTCTGCTCTTCAAGTCATGAACATTAGGACATGCTAAAATGAAGGAATCATGCTTACACAGACTCCTTAATGGTCTACATTCCCCACAAAGAAAGGGATGTATAGGTTTCTCCAGGGGAGCATCCTATTCTTTTGGGGTTGTGTAGCTGATGGGATTTTTCTTGATTTTCAGCAGAAACAACAGTGAGTTTTTAAAAATAAGTAATTAAATAATTATTTAAGTAATTAAATATCAAAGAGTAAAATAGTCCCTAATTAATGTCTTTGCATGGTAGTTTCTACTGCCTAGAGGGAATACTATAGCTGTAGACCATGGAAGACCAGAGAACTTAGAGGATGGTATTGCTCACCTCAGCAACAATCATCCTGAAAGGAGCTTGCTTTCCACAATCATCATTTCAGATCAAGTTTGCCAACCTCACAGAGACATGATGGTCCTCTCCAAAGTCCCAAAGAAGCTTCTGAAGGTCATTTTCAGGCACCAGTTATTTACACAGGCCTTTAAATGCAATCATGCAAATGTTTAATTTCCTGGGTTTTCAGGATGCCAGCAGATGACTTGAGTACCGATGTTAATTCAGTTAGAAATTGCAGTGCTTAGGAAGACTAGTTCAAGCCATATTTCAGGGTTTATGGCCATTGACAAAATAACTATGAAATCTAAACAATAATTGATAAAATTATCCAAATCATTACTCTCTTTATGTGCAGTTACTATGATTGGCCGGCTTCCCTGATCATGGCCTGAAGTCATAAGCTTTTTATATTAAAAGCTCTTTTTGCAGAACTCAGATGAAGGCCTTTTGCTTCTTCAATTACAGTAATTATTGCAAACCTGAACACATGCACTGAACTTTAATTTTCTCTAAATAAATTATTAAACATAAATTGTTGCTATTTAATGCCTAAATTCATATGAGACAGAAAAAAAGGCAAAAAGTTTATATTTTACTTTCTATGTCACATTCTTCCCAATTTTCATATAGAGGGCTCTTCCAAAAATGTTGTCAAAATCAGTCTGAAACAGAAGCATTTATGCCAAGTAGGCCAAGGTCTGCACCTACCGGGATGGTAACTGACCACCAGCAGGTGCTCTCCTCCTGTCAAATCAATTTTTCAAAGAGGAGAAAGGGGACTAGAGTCTCAGTGCTGGACAGCTTACTCTTGGGAGACATAGGATAAGTCACTGCCACCACATCAGCTTGACCTCTTCCATTCTGACTGACATGAAGAAAGGTTCAATGAATCTAAGCACTGCAGAGCTTTTTACAGATCTCCTTGCTTTACCAGATTAAGATCTGCAGTTTTGTCATTGCAGCAATGCTCACCCAATGAAAGGAAGTTTTTTCGTTTTAAGAAGAGCAAAAAGGAGTGGGGAAATTGTGCCAGTGTGGTCACTGTTTAAGCATGAAATAGAACAATTGGACTGAGAGGACTGGTAAAAAAGTTCATTGTTTATTCCTGATGGACGATGATTTAAGAAAAAAATTTGTTTCAAATATCTTTTGAAATAGCAGACTATAGGAATATGAGCAAGAGTTAATCATGTGTGAATTTACACAAGAACAAAAGAAAGTCCCTGATGTAAACTCAAGAATGTGCTTTTGGAATAAACCGCTTTTTGGATACAGAGGTATTCCAGGAGGATATAAGGATGTAGAAAGTAAGGATTATCATACAGCTACAACTTTTCTTTTTTTTCCCCTGTCGATACTACTCATTATTTAAATTGTTCACATATATTTATCTACAATATCTGCGATATAAATTGTAGCAGATAATTTATATTTTGAATTACAAGTTCCTTGTGCAGCCTGTTTTAGTGTAAACTAAGCAAATCAAGGATAGAACAAAGCAACTAGTGCAACAGCTTATTTCAGCCTAAGTACTCCTTTAAAATCTTGGAGTACTATACTAACAAAGAAGCTATTTAGGGATGAATCCATCAATTCCTTAAGTTGCTTATTTTTTTAAATGGTTACTTTAGAGTAATATCCTGAGACAGTTTTCCAACACTTTTTTGTTCTGAATTCAAAGAAATTGGATACCCTTGAAACAGATGTTGTTCTACATCTTGTACCCTCACCACATGAAAGTGGTTTTACTTTGTCATCTCAGTTTCACAACTTGGAAAAATTATAATAATAGCAAAAGCAACAATAAAATAATAATTATTTTATATCTAGATGCAAGTATTAGTGCTACAATGCAAAACACACATGGTAGATCTCTTTTCACATAATTTCATTTTCCACATAATTTAGAAGAATCTTAAATGATTTTTATGTTATAATCTACTATTTGTTATAATCCATTAAATAACACAGTAATTAATAAATAATATTTTCAAATGTTCAGAATTTTATAAGAAAAACCTCATTAACTACAATATTGCTTTTCTTAAAGAGATTAAAAATAGCATAGATCAGAATAGATCAGAACAAAAATGCCAGTTCCACCAGCGGAACAAATTAGAGCCAGCAGTGACTGCTGTGGGCTGAGGTGGCTGTAGCACAGCTTCACTGTCACTGCCAGGAAGAGTCACACTTAGGGCCCTGCCAGACAAAGTCACAGCCTGCCCAAGTAACTGAACCAAACTTTCCTAACCCGAGGATCTAAAGGTGTCTACTGACTCATTTGTATGTAAACACATCTGCATGTCAAACATCAAGTTTTAATGTGCTCAAGGAAAGACCATTTTCCTTCTTTACTGGCCATGACAGAGAAAGAAAACATAAGAACATTTCTGTCATGCTCCCAAACTCAAATGACAGTTGCTATCAGCATCAAAAATATCTACTACAAACTAAAATGTTGCAATACCTTCACACTTATCTCACTTATCATTTGAGGCTTTTTAATTTATTTTTTGTTAGCTGACAGGCCCTAGGCAGTACATAAGTTGTGTCTTCCCTAATTCATAAGCATTCCCAGTAAGTCTGATATATTATTTTTGTCAAAATAAAATCAACAGAGCCAGAAGAAACAATAAAGGAAGAGCCAGAGTTGCAGGGAAAGTTCAGACAGAAAAAAAAAAAAATTAAACTAAATTCCAGAACTGGAATGGGAGAATCAAATAGGTTTGAAAAATGGTTGGCAGACACTGGAAAATATTTGATAGAACAAAATGCAATTACTAATTTTTGTAAACAATTGGACTAATTCCCTTCTCAAGAATACTTATATGATCAGATGGTTAATTTCCATAGTGTGAATCCAATATAGTGCTTACCCAGGCCTGAGACAGTGTAGAAAGGGAATAAAAAAAGTGCTAGATTATGAATTGCAGACATCAGTTTTTGATGTTGAAAACAGATGTCCAATTCATATTGATTTAGTGTAATTACTCTTGGAATGAATTGCTGTTCCATATCAGAACCTTAATCTTTATAGCAAACTCATATATTTATTTAGATAAACATGAGTTACTCACAATATCTCCCATTGGAGTTCATGGAATAATTCTGGTCATTGATGGAAGTAACATTCATTTCACCTAGATGTCTGCAATTAACCCCCAGAGTTGACCTGTAAAGCTATTTGTTTGACAAGATGAATTGGCATTGACATTTCCTTGGTGTTTTTAACCTGAACCATTAGAAAGGATTGGTTTGTTATTAAGCTGGATGGACGCGGCCAGAAAGTCATGGTCAATGGCTCTATGTTCAGGTGGGGGCCAGTAATGTGTGGTGTCCTCAGGGCTCCGTCTTGGGACTGGTGCTCTTCAATATCTTCATCAATGACATAGAGAGCGAGACGGTTTGGACCCTCAGCAAGATTGCAGGTGGCACAAGCTGGGCAGTGCAGTTGACACAACAGAAGGAAGGGATGGCATCCAGAGGGTCCTGGACAAACCTGAGAAGTGAGGCTATGAGATCCACATGAAGTTTAATGAGTTGAGGTGCAGGATGCTACGTCTGGATTGGGGCAATCCCAGACATAAGAATAGACTGTGAGAAGAAGTCACTGAGAGCAGCACTGCTAAAAAGGACTTGGTGTGATAAACATCTGAAAATTTGACATCTTTCATGGAAATAGACATAGCTGTACATTCTTTCTCCTGTCAAGCTTTTTTGAACATTGTGCAATTTGGTATCTCCTTCTGATTTAAAAAAGTCCTCCAATTATCTTAAACAGTCTTATTCTTTTCTACTTGTAAATGCTATCATCTCTGTCTGAGACATGGAGTCACTCAGCAATTTACCTGATAACATTATATATTTGTAGATATATTTGAACTCAATTTTCAGTGAAAATAAATTACTAACTAGGAAATGGATTCAACATATTTAGTAATCTTTTTCAATTGCAGTTCTTCCTCAGATTACTTATATTGTTCAAATTCATTATTGGATCTTGACAGTGTTGCTTAAAGAAACAATCTTGGAAATTTTGAAGTCCATTCTTAAGTTGTTTTCTTATTAAAGACTAGTAAATGATGATAGCAAGCAGGATACCTGTAACAGAACAGGTGATTATAAGTACAAAAATAAAATTCAACTATCATTACTACTAATAATTATTCAGAGGCAGGAAAAATTAGATTACCTGTAGTTCTGGGTTCAGTTTCCAGCTAAAAAAATAAATAAAAAGTATTTAATGAAACAGGTAAAAAATTACATTCACAAAAATAAATTTTCTACTTGCAAATGTTTTTCAGCTTAGTCATGTGAAGCTTACTGTAGTCTATTGTAAAATATTCTGGATAGTGCTACATTTGAAAATCTGTAAAACTTTTCTTACAACATGGACAAAAATAATTCCAAATGTAAAAAGGACCATCTTTATTTCATTTTTCATGTGTTCATATTGTGAAATTTGAACTGTCAGAAAACATAAGAAAACAATGAATACTGAATAGTTGCTTTCTCTAAACATTTTAGAAGACATTCTGCATGAAGAGCTTCACACTATAATCAGATTTTTTTTTATCAGGGTTTATCGGGAAATTATAGATGAGTTGTGTAGAACTGTAGATGCTATCACTTTTATTAATAAATCTAGTTCACAGCTTCTATCAAGAACCAGAAAAATCTTGGAAATAGAAAAGGTCCCCTGGCTGACCTCACACTTGGTTATAAAAAAGAGAAGTCTTGCAAGCCATGGGAAATCCTTTAATAAGTGTTTATGTCCCTAGGAAATATAAATAAATAAATAAACACACACATACATAAATAAATAAAATAATAAGAGCAGACTTTATCTCCTCTGCTCAGCTTTACAGGCAATTCCCAACTCAGCAACTTCAATGAAGTAGATAATTAGTAGATATAGAAAACTTTTCTCTAATACACTATTTTTCTGTGTTAGAAAATTATTTTTTTATTGTAAAACTTATTTACAATTGTTCAATTGTTTTCACTTTGGTTGAGCTCTGACCTATTTCTCAATTGTTCAGCAAATACAATTATAATTTGTCCATTATTTTGCAAACATATATTTTTATGTTCATCAGAAATAATTTCTGCAGAATTCAGTTCTAATATTGTTTTCTATTTAACTAAAATGAGTTACTAGATTAGATACTTTTATTTTTCTTTAATACCATTAAAAAAGCAATCTATCCATTAATTTTACACTAATGCTTCCAGTTTGGTCACTATGTCAATAAATATATGGAAAAAGAAAATTTGCATATTTATAAAAAAGAAGAAAAATGTTTTTTGTTTGCTTCAAAAAAATTCATGAAAAGTGTTTCCAAAGGAATTAATTTCCAAATGTATTAATTTTAATATTTTCTTTATTTCGCACTGAATACAATGGCAGACATACTGTCTTACATTTTAACTTTTCTACCTGTCCTTCAGCATTTTTCTACCCAAAAAGTTGAATTTCAATGATTAACACTGTTTCTGTAAAAGACACCTCCTGTCATTAGGATAAGTTGATTTACAATCCTCTAATACTACAAGGAATACTGCTATGCATGAAATGCACAGCATCACAGATGACTCAGAAAAGCTTAAATAGAAAAGATACTGCTTACAAGTGGAAGATGAAATAATAAAACGTGTTTTCCAATACAAATAAGTGATCATCTACCACTAGAAATGATAGCTATATTAATTATTTTCAGGCAATCTGATAATCAATTTATTTTCTATCTATATGTACTTCTTTCTCAAATGAAAGAATAGAAATATACCGACAACTTTACAAAAGGCTGATAGGTGATTTATTTGGGGATTAACAAAAGAAAAAATAAAAGAAAACAAAAAGAAAGTCAAGAATGTGCACTTTAGCTGTTGTTGATACCTTCTATAGCCATTCATGGAATCATTTAGACAAAATGCAGATGGTTGGTAGCTACCATCTGCATTAATTGACTACTTCATTGGGACTTAATGGTTATGAAACATTACTGTAATCAAGGATTTATACAACCAGATCAATGTGCTCTTGTGACAACTGAACATTTGATTTATGCTAGCAGACTTTAATAATTATTTTGAATTATGCAGTGAACACTAATGAAGAAAGTGAGAAAGTGAGAAAGTGAGAAAGAGAAAGAGAAAGAGAAAGAGAAAGAGAAAGAGAAAGAGAAAGAGAAAGAGAAAGAGAAAGAGAAAGAGAA
>JANRGV010000084.1:51504226-51514807 GCA_024734035.1 Alethe castanea
AAGAGAAAGAGAAAGAGAAAGAGAAAGAGAAAGAGAAAGAGAAAGAGAAAGAGAAAGAGAAAGAGAAAGAAAGAAAAAGAGAGAGAAAAAGAGAGAGAGAGAGAGAAAGAGAGAGAGAGAAAGAGAGAAAGAAAGAAAGAAAAAAAGAAAGAAAGAGAAAAAGACTTTTACTCATAAATCAGCTAATTTTTTTTATCTTTTTAAAGGTCAATCAATGACAGCATGAACTTTGTCTTTTTTGATACTGAGAAAGAGCAATGAATTCCTATCACTATATATGGTGGATCAGGTACACTGCTGGATGAGGTTTAAGTCTGAAAATCAAAATAAGTGACTTGCTTTTTAAAATCACCGTTGTTTATCTTGGCAGAAATCAAGTTTATATGCCAGTCTACTAAAATTTCAAAAATAAAATATTTCTTCTTAAACCTCAATCAGAAATAAATTTTATTAAAATCCTTCATTCTTCAAAACTGTACTGATATAGAAGTTCAAATAGTGTTCATAGTGAGAAGCAGATTTCTAAAGTCTAAGGCTTACTATGTACTGTAAGATCAATTTTTAATCAAGATGTGTAAACTTTTGAAGAAAAGAATCAAACCAACTTACATTATTTGCACATTTGGCCAAGTCCTAGAGTGATTGCAAACTTACAGAAGATTGACTGAGGAAAGGATGAGGGAAAATTGAGTAAGAATTTAAGAATATAATAAATATAGACATATTTTTATTATTGTTCTGGATTATATGAAGGACAAGCGCTAAACTTATTTCATATATTGGCAGATATGGTGGCTGAACTTACAGTGAGGTTAATCCTGATATAAAGGATGATGAAACTCCAGAAGGGAAAGGAAGCTGGGAAAGAGACAAGGACCCTTCAGGTATATTGTAACTATGGAGACTGCTAAATCTAAATCTAGTGCTTTGGGAACAAAAAAATTCACAGCAATTACAGTCCTAAGGGGTAACTCTCCTGTCTGTACATCACATAGACAAGCTACTCAGTCAAGGTAAAAAGGATTTTTAATTGCTAAAGTTAATTAGAGTTAACTTGCACTTGTCCTTAAAATGAAATTTAAAATACTTAAATTTATTAATTCCAATGTCTTTTTCTCATTGATGAAATGAATTATAATGTAATTAGCATAAATGCTAAGCCAGACAGTATTTTTATTAAAGCTGGTATTGAATTTGGGTGTTTATGTTAGCTGATTCTTGGTTCTAAAACTCTTCAGTTTTCAAAATTATAACAATAGGGAATTTTTCATATTGGATTACATCATATTGGATTATCATAAAACAGGCTTAAATGTGGCACAGTGAATAAACACAATGTCAGAAACTTGAATAATTTTTTACTTATTAAATGGAATGAGAAAAACCCAACTCTTACCATGGTGGAAAAAGTAGAATAATACAAGACACTTTTGTGGGGCAGTATTCTAGCTAATTATGCTGCCACTTATAATTAGAAGAATTAACATGGCAATTAAAAGTTTATGGCTGGTGCTTTGTATTTTTTACACAACACCAGATCGGAAATTTCCTTGTCAATTACAATTAAGGTATTAACACAATGTTTTAAGGTCACAAATGCTTTAGCACAGTAGAGTAAGGTAGATACATGGTTATAATGTTAAGATGTGACTTAATGTTTAGATATAGGTTATTTACATTTTTAACCGCTTGTAAATCAAATTGAGTTTGTGACCAACAGGATGTTTTAATTAAATGACATTACAAATATTATGATATGCATGTTAGTGAAAAGAGGTATACAAAGAATGACAGCTAGTTCACATCTTATTTCAACCAGCTGAAATTGACTCCCAGGAGAGGACCCATGCTGGCACAGGTACCTTAGGTTATGCCCAACTTTGGATGAATGAAAATGGGAACTGAAACACTCCTATAACCTCTCTACTTATGTAAAATCGCAATTTAGATTCCGCACTCCTGTCTTCTTACTTTAATGACATTCACTTTCACTGGTAAGTACTGGGAGTCAACAACTTCTTGACCCTTGCTGATGGAAGATTTAAAGTCATGATACAAATGTAGCAAATGTGTATCAGAAATGGATAAACCAAACATTGCCTGAATATCATTCAACAAGACATGTGTAATCTACCTTCTGATGACTCATTTTTCTGTACTCATTTTGAGGTTTGGATTTGTTTTTTTCACTGTGTTAAAATAATTCATAGAAAAGCCACATTCAACTCCTTGATTATTTAGATTGTTACTAAGCTATGTAAGCTATTTTTTAAACTAAGACTATTTTCTGAGAGTAGTAAAAAGATTCAAGGACCTTGGGGATATCCTCCCTCCAGAAGGTAAGGTATGGAGTTCAGCTGGATGAAGACAAGGTCAGCTCCTTCACTGACAAGAGGTACTGTGAAGGGAGCTGGAAGCCAGGGCCTACTTTCCTTAGGAATTGCATTAAAAGTGTGATAGTACTCCTGGTCCCCATCTGTGCTACAGTGGAACTACAACTGTTCAGGTTTGCCTCCATAACTGTGACTGTGACTCTCTGGTTTGACTTCCTGGCTCACCTTCAGATTTGCTTCTTCACTGCAGTCATATTGGGTGAAGGCATGTCTGCTCTGATCCCTGTTTCTGAACCTGGTTGTAACCCAGACTTGCTGCTCAGCATCCCCACTTCTTGTTGGTGCAGCCATTGCTCCTTCCTACCCTGCTTCCATGCTCAGCTCCCAGTTTACCTTCTTACTTTATCTTACCACACAACCCTCACTTCTCTTGGTCATTCTGTCCTGTGCTCCCATTCACCAGAATAGCTGCATCTATTTGTCAAACAGCTTTACATCATGAAAGCACCCTGAGAAAATCTGTAATTTGCACATATCTGTGGGAGGTTCATAACTCATGGCAGTAATTTTCATTTCTCACTAGGGTAAGTGATCTCCCCTCCACTTCTAGGTGCTTAAATCACCATTGTCCTGTTCTTGTTCATGCTCACTTCCTCTGCTCTGTCATCTGCCCTTTTTGTCCCCTCAGGTTCCAGGTCCTTTTACTTGCCTGCTTATACACTTCAATTTCTGATTTATAGCTTCTTTTTCTTATATATAGTGTTATGTAGGGAATGAAGATTTGAATTCCAGATTCTGAGTGCCACAAAGGAATAAAATTGCTTCCTGAATTTATCCCAAATAACCTGCATGTTAACACACAACCTCTAATAATATCTCAGTCTAAAAAAGTGAACTCCATCTCTTTGTAAATTAATTTTCTCTCGTAACTGTGTAGAGCCTTAGGGCAATTTAATTGATCTTAAGATAGAGAATAATAATAAATTGGGAGTGCTTTCTTGCTTTTAGAACATTTGCTTGGATTTCTGTACTTTAATTACCAAAGAAGGAATTTGTGGAGAAGTATGAAATACTGAATTCTTAATAGAAACAAACTCACATTAATTTAGTAAAAAGAAAAGAGAAGCTTCTCAGCCCAGTCACCTGTTTAACATTTTCCATAACTCATCCAAAAGGCCATCAGAACTAGAGCTTGAGCTCTGGTGTGTATATAATAATGTAATGTACATATACTTCTTAATACCTTTTTCTTTCCCTACCAGCAATAGGAACCTTATATGATGTAACTAGTTATTATCCAGTTATACCAGTCATATCTGAAAGCAGAGAATATTCATCCTCAGATCACAGAATTTCTTCATATAAAGGAACAAAGAAGACCAAGTGCCAGCAATACAGCAAACTCAAGAATATCTGTGTGTTTCCCAGATCCTTTGAGTACTGTGGCTCTTTCATTCACTCAAGGACAGAAAAGCTTATTATTGTTCTCTTAGGTTCAATCAAAATATTTCAAAGATGATAATTCAGTGGGAGTGAGGAAAAAGGACCTGTCTGAAAACCTATTTATTATGCAGAACTGTGGTGTCATGACGGCTTTATTTGATCAGCTGTATCTTCCAGTGAAAACTTGAAGATAACTCCCAAAAATGGCTTAGGAAAGGGGGACTGAAAATCCTTACTTTTACACCTAGTTCTTAAGGAATTGTGCTAGGTTTTCATACCCTCTTGATGAAGAGATATAGGTGCTTCAGAATTAGGTTCTAAAGAGCCAACATCTGACACAGCTTCAAACAATGCATAGGCTGCAATAGTGCCCAATGATAGCTGACAGCAACAATGAAGCAAAATTATTTGGAATGTAAAAGCTTTAATCACCTAAAAAAACTGTTTTGCTGAAGACTTTTTGGTTTTTTGGTTGTTTTTGTTTTTTTCATGAGCTAGAACTGATTCTGAAACTGAGATCTCTGATCAGCCTCAGATGGAATTGAACCAAATATATATTTTCAGCTATCACTTCTAAAGATAAATATAGGTCAAAGTTTATAAAGTTGTATTTTTAATAATGTTAGCCCTAAAAGCTTTCTCTGACTATAAACAAACATTTTAGCATTCTTCTTGTCTCTCCTCATACATTAGTTTTTCATCCCTCATAAGAGGAATAATTAATCTCTCCATTTTTTGGCTTTCATTCTTTATTCTTTCAGTGTGTTAGGACTAAGAAGGCAAGAAATTTAGGGAAGAATAGAGGAACCATGTAAAATCGCAAGAAGTCATATGATGACATATGAAGGAAATTCGTACTGGGACCAGAGATGTGTTTTTTCTTCAAGTTTTTTAAAAGTTGTTTTTTTTATTAATTGCAATAAGAGGGCTGAATTTCTCTTTTTTCCGGTCAGATTCCCAATCCATTTAAAAAATATAGTTCTTTAAAGTTATATTAATCAATTGCTTATGTAGAATTTAAATTGACACAATTATCTCTATTTTCTAAAACTTGAAGAGTAATCTGTAATTTGCATATGAAATAAGTTGAAAGCACACTATACTATGGCTGCTATATAAAAATTTCTCTGGTTTTCATCATGCAATATTTAAGATGTTCTTTTTATGTCAGAAGATTAATTTGCAAAAAAATTGTCAGGGAGAAAAACAGAAGATAATATTATATATTGTTGGAAGTCTCTGGAGCAAGACAGAAATAAAATCTTCATAAAAATATCAAAACATTTCCCTAGCATGTACTTTATACGATTTAGCTGATCTTCTAATTCTCATAATCAAGATTAAAATTACATTAAAATAAGAATCATGTAAGTCTCTCCCAACTAATAATATTCTATGGTTCTGTGATTATATGAGGCTGATCAGTTTACTTTGAAGAGTGGAGGCTAATTTTCTGGGTTTATATTCTCTACAGAGTTCATTTTGTCCACTTCTTTTTAAAAAAAAAAAGTGTTTCTCAGAATCATTTCTGTCTCAATTAAAAGGAAGTCAATCTTCTTTATCTAATCATTGATGTTAATTGTGCCTTTAGTTAAAATGTCTTTTAATTGTTTCACTTTTTCCTTTTTTCTCTCTAAATAGTTTCAGAAGAGTGAAAAATTAGCATTTTCATGTAATTCAGCATCTACACCTTCACCTATTGCTACATTATTATTCTTTATTCTAAATTTTTTGAGAATATTGTCCCTAGCTAAAAGAATGATGAAGTTTTAAAATTATAATGTAATCAAAATAAGACTCCTATATGTTATACAATAGTAAAACTATGATGAAAAATGAAAATAATATGATTTTCAAGCTTGTAGAATTATAACTAATTATAGAAACTCATTAAACTGCCATGCAGGATGAATAAGAACAGTGACTACCTAAGAATGTCAAATATAATTCTTTGCAATTGTGTTTTATTAGTATTTTTGTATACATGAAACTATCCTTCTCTTCAATTCATTGGTATTTTTGCATGACATAGAAAAATTAAAGAAGTAATTTAACATTCTGAATATTATATTAAATAGCATATTATAAAATGTTTCCAAAGCTCTTTTGTTATATTCAGCTATTAAAAGATGAAGAGTCTCTAAGCAATTTACATCTTTTAATTCTAGTTCTGCAACTGCTTGCATGAGTTTAGCTTTACATATTTTGTGCTTCAGCCATAGGCATCTGAGGTTAATCAAAGGAAAAGATTTGAAGCTATAAATCTGCACTGTGTACAGGTGGGATTATAATTTATTCTATGCTAAGTATGTAAAAGATAGAAAGGAAAAATAAACTTTCAAGTGAGTTGGACATGAAATTTTAAATTTTAATTTATCATCATGGTTGATGAGGAAATGATAGGCTCACTAGAACTGGGATCTTCATATTACTTTTCCAAATAAAGTCTTCTATTTGTATTTATAATACAAACCTTACACACTCAGCAAGCTTCTGATGAATGATCTATGAAATTATATCTTCAATTGTACAACTACTGATGCTGGTAACTATAGTAAGTATAGGTAACTGCGTAAAGTAACTCGATAAATCATTAAAAACCCCCAAACTTCCAATAAATTAAATCTATTAAAATATTAGAAAGCAAAGATGTATTGAAAAGAGGCATGAAAATTGACCACTAGCAAAAAACCTTTAACAAACTTCACAAATCACATTCTTTGGTGGACACATTTAGACACAGGTATGTAACATATCAAGTGAATATTGCTAAAATAAAAATGTTTTTAAATCATGTAGTTAATGTTCTTTATTCTTTGTATGCAAGTGTAACTCTGTAAGAGTTTCATACTAATGTGGCTTTGACTGGATTCTAAATCAACTTTTCTCAAATGTCTCAGCAACTTGAAAAAATCACTATTACTGAAATATTTTCTCCAGAAGAAGTTAACCTAAAAGTAACTCTCTACCATTTCTTTTGGGTTTGATTTCTCTTCTATCAGGAGACAAGCTAAAAGAATGAGTTTGCTGGCATAACAGTCACATAATTATTCTTTAATAGATTGCTTAGATGAAAATAAATATATGTTGTAGGGAGAAAGTACAAGATGATGCCGTACAAGAGCAAAAACCTGTGTATAATTCATCTTTTTGTACATGTACCTCAGTAGTTTGTAGAAACTGTATGATGGTGAGAATATGGGATAAGTTTTAAGTCCTTCCTACCTTCATTATATTCTTTCATTAGCAATAAAATAAAGCTGGAAATTTTTGGAAGACCCACACTCCATAGCAGATCCACAGTATAGGTAATGATGCCACATTGCCTGAGCCATGTGCACACTTCCTTGCTTTTTACCTGGCTAGTTTCTCCTGCTTTATGAATATCAAATTGAGAATATCAAATGAACATCAATTTTAGAATAAGATCTTGAGCAGCAGACATGCAAATATCCTAAACTCTTTTCTCTGTTTCTATTCTTGTTTCTTTGTTTAAAGATCCTACTTTCCATTATCAAAGACAATGCTACAACGTGTATATAATTGCAGTATAATATACTACAATCAGATAACTCTGCTCAAGAGAAATTCAACGTCCTTAGCCTCCATGATCTGTTTTGGGAAGAGTTCCTATTAATTATTAGAACAAGATTAAAAAGTCTACAGATGCATAATTCATATGTGTTATGCAGCTGATTTTCAAATGAGGTATCGTTTAGGTAAATGCTCAATGAGGAGCTCATATTAGGAAGCTTAAAACTGGTGTGTCAGATGATAAAGGCCTTAAAATAAGAAAAATGTTAGACTGTAGTCTTAATGTCTTGTGCTGTGTAATACTTACAGTAATGTTGCTTTATACCTCTGGGAAAAAAAGAGTGAGAGATGTGAACTAGAAATGTCTTGATTTTGTACATACTATCTTGGATATACAATATTTTGTCTAAATGTGAAATTAATTCTCATGGCACTCTCTGCAAAACTTCTTTTGTTTCTATTGTGATAGACAAAACAAAGTTAAACTGCAATAGAAAAATATGAGCACAAAATTGCATAAGATTACTAAAAATAAATCACAATTTTCTGTCAGTTTTTTAACCTATTCAATACAGGTATTAAAAGATTCAGCATAAATAGGCCATAGACACCTGTGTGCAAAGAAGTTGTTACTGGCACAGCTTCATATTTACAGCATTGACAGCAATACAAATATCAGTGTATCTTACAACTATATACAAACAGAAACCAATGAAAAACTGAAGCTGCCAAAACTCCTGATTTTCCGTGAAATTTCATGCTAATTTCCTGTGTAAATCTAGAGAGAGATAGGAAAGTAGATTTCCTATGAAATTTTACTGTGACTCTATCACTCTTCTTTCAGAATTTAAGCAAACCTTTTTTTTGAAACATGAGCGTAGATCTAATTGAAGTTTATATTTAATGTTTGGATTCCAGCAAGATTAGACCTCATTTAGAGGTATGAAATTTTGGAGATAAAACTAGGGAAAATTTGTTTCCCAAAATACACTGATTATTTGATTTCACTGAACTTTGGATGAGGTCACACTGCAGCCCTGATCAGTATTTGTAGCTAAGTGCTTAACACCTAATGGGTGGTTATGTATCATACAAGGAACTCTGTAGTAGTAGTAGTAGTAGTCGTAGTAGTAGTAGTTGTAGTAGTAGTAGTAGTAGTAGTAGTAGTAGTAGCACTGGAACTGCTGGAATCAATCAACAGAAGCTCCATGCAGGAGATACTCCTTTTGAGATATTTTACAAATATGAGTACCCAAGAAGCATGTTGGCCCCAGTAGAATGTGGAGGGTAAAGACAGAGATGAATGTCATCAAAATAATAGTGATGAATTAGCCTATTTCATTGGAAGATGGAAGTCAGTGATAGATGGATGATAGGAATCAGTTTCATGAGAAGCTAATCTCTCATGGAAAGCAGGTCTATAAGACAGGCTATAATTTATAGGTCATTTTAGGCCTAAAGTCTCCTATATATTCATTGGGACCTGAAATAATACTTATATGAATAAAAATAAAGAAGAAAATATCTGAGTAGAGAAAAAATATACTTTTTAGAAAATTTTTAATATATCATTGCCCAGTAAATTAGCTGAAAAATTAATAACATTTATGTATTTACAACCCACAATAAAGTATTTGCTATTCCTTTTCGGTGAATAAGACTTGACTCTCTTGCTTAAAGAGGGTGTATATGTGTCAAACTTATTTTGCACAAGCAGTGACCTGTGAATAGACATTTATATGAGAGGGAGTTTTCATCTTTTCCTTTGACAACATAGCACACTGACAACTATATTTAAATGCTATACTGCAATTTATCCCAAAGGGTTTTTATTGAACACATCTGCAAGATATGATAATAATTAAATTTAAAATATCCCTCACCCATTGCATGAAAACATATCTGATTCTAACCATTCATGGAATCTCTTTGCTATCAGCATTTTCCACACAGTATTATTGAGACAATTTCACTATCTAAAAATAATACATGTGCTTAGAATATATCTTTGTCATAAATGAACTAAACCGACTAAATAACCTTCTGTATAAAATTACAAATTATCTAAGTCTAATCAAAGTACTTCTGGGATTTATAGCAATATTTATTTAAGCATATTTAAAGCTACAAAAATAAGATCAGCTTATGTGAGCAGTGCTTTTAGACAGTGACAATATGAACTCAGTGTCTATCAATACATAACAGTGATATTTTTAACTACTTTCCCTATTATAATTACTGTCAACTGTTAATGCATGACTGTTAATGCATGACTGTGACAACTCTACATGAATTCAGGGATACTGAAATTTTTTTTTTCCAGTCCTCCATGGCATGAACTAGGACCTGGCTTCTGGGAATGCCTGCAAAATAGCATACAGTCAGCTACACAATCTCTCAACAAGATAATTTGTTTTGGAAATACTTTAGCCATGATGATGCATGCTAGGAGCCTATGGTTATAGGCTCGATGTGGTGAAAAAGATTATGAGTATCTTCATTCATTATGTGGTATGCAGATGATATATGTAAGGAAGAGGTTTTCTAAGCTGAACACAAGAATCAGAGAATACCAAGGACATCACCTTGCTTTGTCTATGGACAGGCTACAAAGCTTGCTATGTTTTGTTGGGACCACTACAGTCCTGGTAATATGGTCAGAGTACACATTAGGAACATGATCTGTTACTAATGTCCTGCCTCTCTGTCAGGTTCTCACACTTCCTTCTCATGAAATTGAGGTAAGAGAAGACATAGCTTCTGTTATGTGAAAGGATCTATTTCACATTTCCTTACTTTAGTTCTCCCACTTTAAAATAAAGATGTCTCATTTACCTGTTTGTCCAACTTGGAGAAATGTGAGGAAAGCCTCTCAAGTTCTTGGATAAATTTGAGCATTTAAAGAAAAACACTGAAGTCTTTTGAAGTCAAGTTGAAATTATTGCTGTCTGCTGTACAGTATATGGGCATGAAGTGTGTGCTAGCTTTGCATTCCCCTGCAAAAGACCATAAGTCATCCCATGAATAGGCATTGTTACACATTGATAACGATAAGTCAGTGAATATCATAAATCAAAACTACATATTTACAGAATCAGAAACTCAGTCTATCACTTTTTGTTCTTTTGGTTGTTGGGGTTTTTTTGCTAATGAAATATGTTCCTTTTATTTAATTCTGAAGAAGGTAGTTTAGCGTTACATTCGCTAGTGATTTCTTCCTAAATTCTATAAGAAGAAACCAGGCGATGTAACATGAAACTGGACAAAACCA
>JANRGV010000084.1:51514907-51525632 GCA_024734035.1 Alethe castanea
AGGATGGAGAGCGAAAGAGGGCTTGCCCCCCAGGTACAAGGGTATTTATGGGGTCAGGTCGGCAGGAAGGGATTTTGACTGTGATCCAACGGGAGAGGGGCACGGGGACAGGAAAGGGGGAAGTGGACAGGAAGAAGTTGTTCCTTGCTTCCTGCCCAGGGATAGGGGCCTGGGATTCTTATATTTCATTCCTTTTGCCTCTAAATACTGAAATACAACAGTTTAGTTTAATTCATTTTTTTCCACTAAAGTTCTTTTAAAAAACAAAACAAAATTTATCAGTCTTCACGTTAGCAATTGAACTGCTTAAATATATCTTCAATTACTCCAAATTTCTCTATTTATAAGAGATTGACTATGAGAGCATTGGGACCATACAAATTCTGAATATGCCTACTAGTTTTTGAAAGAATGATCCTGAAGGGTTTTATAATACTCGTTCAGGGAGAGACAAGAGGATAATTCATAGTTTTGTTCACCCTGTATGAATAGACTTATGTTATGTACCCATCTGAAAAGCAGAGATGATTAAATGATTGGAAAAATCTCTATAACAAGAAGTTGAAAACTTCCAGCCATCATTTTACATTTAGTTTATACATGATACTCCGATATCCTGTGACTTTGCACTACTTGGTGAATTTCTGCTGGGATATACTGATAGAATATAGGATTAATTATACTGAAAATAATTAAGAAGAAAATCAAGAAAAATATTTCTTTCTAAAACAGTTTAGTAATCTGTTTTCTGCTATGTAGAGTCTAAAAGACAAGGACAGGTAACATGTTCATTGCCTGAAGGATGAGCAAGTCTCTCATGCCATTCACCTGTGACCTTTCTGGCTGAGAGATAACAGATCTCCAGATTCAAAGATCACCTTTCATCTAAAAAAATAAAGGTAGGATAATCTTCAGGGTTAAAAATAGTTTACCATTTCTTTTGTTTCATCTATTGCCCTTACAAATGATTTGAATAACAAATGGGACAGTTAACTATAAGAACTACTGATACCTAAGCTATTTTCTTAGTGTAGGAAACAGGGGGAAATAAATCTCCAAGAGGACTGATATATAATTAAGACAATGCACATTCTTCCAACTTTACTTTTCCCCTATAGCTATACACCATCTACTGTTGGTGTTCACTTGTTGTGCAGTGAATAAAGATAATATCACTCATTACAGAATTACTGTTTTTAAAATCTGTCCCAAAGGTCGATTTTCTACTTTCCCATATCCAACATTAAACATACACAAGAATGGTGTACTGTACAAACTCTTATCAACAATTCATTTTAATAGTGGGCGGCCATGTGAAAAGGAAGAATTTTAAAGGAGCCATATTTATTTAAAATCTCAGCTAAAGCTGGCTTCTTTTAAATCCTATTGTTTGATTCAGGATTTATTTTTTTTTAGTTCTATGTTCTAGTTCACTGGATGAATTCGACATGTCATTAGTTTGCAAATTTGAACCTCTCTTCTTTCTGGTATATTTTTACTTGTTTATTTGCCCTATTTGCCATATAGAAGGAGAAAACCCTAATGTAGAAATACATAATAACTTCAAGATCACAGGGAATTATATCAGAAGATATTAATAGTAGGTTTTAATAACTGAAATTAAAAATTTAAACAGTCCTTATTTCCTTTATTCCTCCAAATATAAATCACCTTTTTTTCAAAGTGTAGTTCTCCACTAAGTGCCACATCGAGTTGTTTCTTGAACACTTCCAGAGATGGTGATTCCAACACCTCCCTGAGCAATCCATTCCAATTCTTAACCATTCTTTCAGTGAAAAAAAGTTTTCTCGTGTCCAGTCTGAACCTTCCCTGGGACAGCTTGAGGCTGTTTCATCTTGTCCTCTCACTAGTGACCTGGGAGAAGAGTCCTGCCTGACAACAAACTCCTTTCAGGGAGTTTAAAGTGCAATAAAAAGCATAAGCCTCCTTTTCACCAGGATAAACAGCCCTTCTTTGAACTCTCTCTAGGACCCCAATGTCTGTTTTGAAGTGTGGGGCCCAGAACTGGACACAGGACTTGAGTTCAGCCTCACCAGTGCTGAGTGTGGAAGGATGCTGACTGCCCTGGTCCCACTGGCCACCCTAAACAATCCAGGATGCCATTGGCCCTCCTGGCCAGCAGTGGTGGCTCATGTTCAACCACCTGTCAGCCAACAACACCAGGTTCTATTCTGTTGGGCTGCTTTCCAGCCACTCTTCTCCTCTCTTCAAGATAATGGCAGAATGGTGAACCTTTTCCTGGTGAACTATTCACAGTATATTTGTGACATTTGTGTGAATTACCAGAAGTTTATGGAAATTTGTCCTTGCTTTGTCTCATCTTCTGCAAGGCTCTAATGCAGGAACAGGTTCCTTTGGTACAGCTTTCTCTGTACAAGGTAGATGTAAAGATGAGATATTGCTTCTATAGACTATTTTTTAACTATGATCCTGAGCACCCATTCATAATTCAAATATTAACACTTCTGAAATACTCTAACACTCGAATAGCAAATATTCCCACAACTCCCGTGGTCACAAAGTTAAAGTCTGGGTCAAATGCCCTTGTCAGTGGGTTGTGTGGATTTTTAATATACAAAAATCTCATGTGCATCTTCAGTGTAATTTAGTTTTATTCTGGCTTAGACCAGAAAAACATATAAAATATTAACCAGCTGCTGGTAAGATCAGAAGACTGATTCCCCAATAGCTGAAATCAAGACCATATTTCAAACTCAAGCAAAAACTAACTCAAAAAAAAGTTTGAGGTTATTTGTTTTTTGTGAGCTTTTTGCTAGTAAGAATATATTTCCAGGTCTGCTTTATTGATAAAAGCTTTTGCACAGTCTTAGCATCTTTCCATATACAACAATTTGCTGGAACCAATACTGCATGAGATAATTCATTAGGGACAGAATGATGCATATTTACTAGCTCAGCATACCCTCAGTGAAGATGTTAGACTATTAGATGTATACAATTCTTTTGTTCTTCTTTCTCAGCAGTTATCCTTACTGATACAGTCAGTGTTTCATCTCAGCATGAAATAACATTAGATAACACTGCATTTTGAGCAAGCAGAAAAAACAAGGGCTCCACAAATGGGAATGAATTAGAAATGCTCTTGCAGGAGAGGCCCTGGAGTTATAAAAGAGAAACTGATGCACGCACTTAGAAAGCTACTTTTATATAAAATCTTTCTCCTGCTGTACATTTCTTATTATTTACCATATTCTCCTTCTGAAAAGCATTTTTTGACAAGTGCTAAAGTAGAATCTCCACATATTACCTAGGCTTTCCTAATCAGGTTACTTTTTTTAAATTGTATTTTTGGTTTGTTGTTTTGGCTTTTTTTTTAGTAAAAAGTGCCTGGCCAGAGGACATTTCAGTACTATTGATATTCTGGAAAATGGACAGAATCTTTGCATTGTTTTTCCTCTAGAAATAGATACAGGAAAAGTTAATGTGTTTAAGACTTAAAGCAAAACAGACCAAAGGGACAGGATTAATCTCACTTAATTTTAAACATCTGGTAAAATAACATTATAGCTAACTAATCAGGAGCTTTTTATAATTAATCAAGATTTTTAGCTTTTGATTTATATAATCTATTTTAGATATGTATAGTACAGTATGCTAAACTGCATCGCCAGCCATACCTGTGATACTCTATTTTCTTTAAAAGCAAATTTCATGATAAAATTGTATCAACTTTTATGCTAGGTCAGATGAATTCAATCCATATATTCTATTAATAATTGCTACAAAACTGAAAACTATTTCCTAAAAAAAAATAAAAATTTCCAGACTGTTGTAATTTCTAACGTAGTTACAGTCACTCTATGGCCACAGATGTCCAGTGGAATTATTTTTTTCCAGCAAGCTAAAAATCTTAGGATCACAGGAGAAATTATAGATATACTACATATACCCAAACTTTCCATCTGTGACTAAGCCCTGATAAATAGATACCGGTATCGCTTAATCACTACAAAGTAAAAAAAAATTATTTACTCTTTTCATTAGATAACACTTTTCTGTATCAATATATAGAATCACAGGATCATTAAGTTTGGAAAATAAGAAATCCAACCATTTAGCTAGCACTACCATGCTCACCATAAAACTATGAGCAGCACATGCCTTTTACACACTTCCAGGAATCATAATTTCACATTTTCCAAATTCCATTTTCTATATTACCTTTTCAGGTATAATAGGAAAAATCAAACCAGAAAACTTTGTGCAGGAGGAAATAGTTCATGGCAATCATGAATAAGTATCTTGCCCTAAATGGCATGGAATCATAGAATCATAGAATATCTCAGGTTGGACAGGACCTATAAGGATCATCAAGTCCACATCCCTGCTCTGCCTGAAGCCATAAGACAAAGAGCATTCTCCAGATACTCCTTGAACTCTGTCAGGCTTGGTGCTGTGACCACTTCCCTGGATACCCTCTTCCAGTTACCAACCAACCTCTCAGTGAAAAACCTTTTCTTAATATCCAACTAAAACTTCCTCCAACACAAATTCATTCCATTTTCTCATCTCCTGTCACTGGTCACCAAGAGAGGAGATCAGCACCTTCCACCTGCTAATAAGCTGATCACGCAAGGAAGTTGTAGACCATGATGAGGTCACTGCAGCAGCTGTATCACATTTGTGAGCACAGCATTTATTCCTTCTCAGACACCCCAGGTATTGAATTTTAAAGTAATGACACATTTTGGGCACTTTTGTACTTGTAGAAGTAGTCAGTAATTTTTTTTTCCAAATGTGTCTAATAGCAGTTTGATAGGTACTGTACTGTACAAAAAGAATTTTAATTACATTTGAAAATTTAGCAGGAAAATAAAAGCAACCATGCATAAAATCTTTTTTCTGTCTCATTATGCACTGCTAAAAACTTTTTTTATTATTCTTAAGAATTGGATTAATTTTTCATTTGCACTAATGTAATATGTATGCCTGAACATAGTCAAGCAGGAGGTAAATTTCTATACCCAGGTTTTATTTTATATATTAAAGATGATTTGAGTTTTTCACAGTTATCAGACTTATTTTAGGAATGACATTTTCTACTATCTTCTGAATACTTATGAACACATTTTCTCACAAAATTCCTTCATTTTTCCTGCATAAGCTGTCCCCATCCCCTCAAACAATCATGCAGAGAGATGCAGCAATACTCTCAACAGATTAATAAATAAATAAATCCACTTTGCCCACCTTCAGTTTGCATAACATTAACATAAGGGTGAAACAATTAAAAGTTATTAAATTATTTCTTTATTTTTTGGGAAACATAACGGTTGAAATCCCTGCTCTTGTGAAATACTTATCCTTGTGAAATTTGACACTAACTTCAGCAGTGTGAAGGTTCTGTTACCCAGTATTTTGTTAATGTAGTTTGTAGAATATACATGCCTACAGAATACCATGCCCTATTAACAACAAATCATCCTTATCTTTGCTTCCTGATGCTAAGTGAGTTGCAGGAAAAGCTGAAAACAAGGTATTTTGGTTTTGCAATAGATCTGTGTAACGTCACGCAGAGATGCAATCAGACTCATAGCTACTTTTCAACTGGACTCTGAAGGATGATTTCAGAGACTGCTGAAGCCCTAAATTGTTGCAGAATGACCTGATTATTCTTTTTTTTTTTTTTTCTCCCAGAACAAACAAGAATGTGATTCTTTCGCAAAAATTGTTCTGGTCCCAGAGTTTCAGTGATATTTTGAAAAGAGAAGTATCTGATAATGCTTTGCAGTTTCACAATATCTTTTAGTAAGTGTCACATATTTTTACAGTCATGGTAGAAATAGTTTCAGATTACATTTCATCATTTTCTAATTGGAATCTTTGAACATTGAATAAACATTTTATAATGCAAAGTATAAAGTTATATTATGAAAATTAAATTATTAAACCAGCAGATTCAAACAGCAGAATTATTAAAATAAGAGAGAAGAAAGCACAAACTTGTTCCTTTGCCTCAAAATGTTCTATTAGCTCACAAATCTGTTTTAAGAATGGGATTATTTTCTCATGTAGATGACTTTGTTGCTTAAATACGTCTGTGTGGCTCATTGTTTGATATTGTTCCTGGAGGATAATTCATTGTCTCAAAGTATGCTTTTAGCAATCAACACTAAGAGTGACAGAACCTTGAAGAGTGTAACACAGAATAATTACTTTTATGAGATATTTAATACTAATGCTTTACAGAATCGAGATGACTCATTTAGCTTAAGCCACATCCTTCAATTATGATAAGGAATTTTTTTCAGCAAAAGCTTAGAAGAATGCCAGTATCTGTAATTCAGTGACTCTAAACTTAGATAAGACACACTGTGAAAACAAATAAAGATCCTAGAGCTAGTGGGCTTTGTGAGGCCTTTTCTGCTGGCCTCTTAATACAAAAGCTCTCTCCTGAGGACTTCTTCCATTAGACATTTGTCTTCCAACCCTGTTTTATGATTTGTAAGAAAGCTATTTGTAGGAAAGCTATGTAGACCAGAGATACTTAAACAACAGAGTTTCTCCTACATCTTGACAAAAATATGCTGTAATTTACTGTAGATCATGCTTTCTTTGGACTAGTGTGCAGTTTGAAACAATGTTTTTGTAGATTTTTTGTAGATTTGTATTTTGTAGATTTGTTGTGATTTTTCAAATACACAGAGCACTGTTGGTACAGAATCAATACGTAGAACGTTACTTTGCATATTTTTCTGGGGTTTATATTTTGCCCTCCAAACTTTTACATACAATCATTCCTCTGCTCCTTATTTCTCTAAACAGCAATTTACTAGCATAAAACCAAACAAAACTCACTGAATTCCTTTTGTTTCAGGTTTCTAGAAAGATCCCAAACATCTCTAGTATTGAAATATAAATGAATAAAGCTTTCTAGCTTCAATTGTAAATAATATCTAAATTCTGTCATTGAAACTTGACATTGTAAAGACAAAAAGTTCTTTTGTAGTTCTGCTTGCTGCAGCACACAAAAATTCTAAAATTGGAGGCAGAAGTCCTGATTTCACAATTTTCTCAGAAGTCTGGGAAGTTAGTTAAGATATTGCAAGGTTTTTCAGATCTTGGATTAAGATTTAGTAACTGTCCTGGAGGGCATTCTGCTTAGTGTAATTTCTTAGGCTAATCTGCATTTGTGTTCTAAATGTACTTCTACAATATAAAATGTATGTGTTATGAAGACATTTGTAGAAAGTTTTTTTCTAAAAAAATGTATCTCTGCATTGAATAGTTTTATGCACTGAGTTTTGAAATCTTACTTGTTCAAATACTATGTCTCATATTAGGAAAACCCTTGACAAAAGGTTTTTAAACTAAATTGAATGCTTATCAGAAAGGGGAATTCTTGCTCCTGGAAGTAAAAGTCAAGAAAAGAGTCTTGCCAAAGAATTACATTCCAACTACAGAATCTGTATAAGCTTTCTGGAAACATTTTTGAATGAGAGAGAAAACCTCTTGGGAGCTAATTTAACTTTCAGTAGTAATAAGCAGGGCTTAATTTCATTCTCTTGAGTTTCTAAAGTTCATAATGATATTTGGATTGTAGCATATAAATTAATCTTTAATAGTTACCTGATTCTCAGAGTTGTTACCGAATAAAAAAGTCGATTCCAGTAATATTAGACTCCCCTTGTGCCATGGAACAGAGCAATTCAGAACTAAAGGATAGAAGATGCTGAAGTGTTCCTCAACAAACTGCATCAATAATCCAGTATAGTGATTTGGGAGAAACAGATTCTACTATTATAATCAGACAAAAGTATACCTGAACTTTGCAGATTTGCAATTTGTAAACTGCTGTGTACCTCTTATATGAGTCCTTGCTAAACTAGTTAGTTTTTTAAAAAATTAAAATTTTTTGCTCAATAAAATAAATGTTTATCCAATAAATCAGTATATTATATATACATGTAAAAACATTATACAAGGCAACAACTCTCAGTCTGGTCTACTCCAAGAATATTAATGATTGGCAGAGATATTCCAAAGGAGTTCTATGAGTTCTAATAGAGTTCTAATAGAAATGGAGTTCTAATAGAAATGTTACATTTCTATTCACAAGGCAAAGAGGAATAAGCCCACCTTCAAGTAGAAAAAACTTACCTGTAGAGCCCAAAAAATTACAATATGCCCTCATTCACAGAAGCAAGAATTTCTTATTCAATGATCACTCTAAAATTTGGTATTTTTTTTCCTTTAGTTGGGCCATGTAAATTCATACATTAAAAGTAACACAGCAAGGCTAGACAATCAGAGATTTTTCTGATCTTGGAGGATTTCAATAAGTTTTGCTACCTAGAAAGCTGAAATACATAATAAATGTATTATTTATAATTGAATTATCAGTGTACTCTCACTTTAATTGTATATATCACTCCATGACACCATAAAGAAAACTGTATAGATTTGTAACCTAGAGAATCAGTTAAAATATAAAGATGATGAATTAAATAAAAAAAAATTCTACCTACTCTTTTACCAATCATTTTAAGTTTCTATTCTAATTTATGTGTGAATCAATTAACTATATAGTTTTCAAAGTATGGCCTACAGACCTGCTAGTGTGAGAAAGTACAAATCTTAGATAAGTGAGATTTTCTGGAATGAAGTACTTCATAAGATCAATATTGTAGTAGGGTTAGGGGACTATAGATTATTGAAAGCAGACTATTTAATGTAGTGTACCAAATGCAATTGACAAAAAAAAGTAAATTAGTAAAAATCGATTTGACTTTTGAGTATTAAAGAAATTGGATTTTGAGAGAACCATAAATGAAAAAGAAAATAAGAAGCTTTTTGATATAATGCAGAGTGAAGCCTAGAAGAATTATTTATTGGGAGTTATTTGCAATTTGTTAGGAGTAATTTGCATCAGTTTATTGATCAAACAAGCTGTAGAGAATAGGGGAATTAAACTTCTGTCAAGTGAATAATATTTAAAATGTCTGAAATGTTGAAATAGCTTTAAAAATTCTAAAGTAGGTCAAAGACTTGATGAGGAAAGTCCTATATTAGCAACAAACTGGCTTGTTTCATAGCCATTAAGTCAATGTACTGGTTGATGGACTGATAAAAAAATCTTAAATTACATTTTTACCTCCTAAAAAGACATCTGAAAAGTGCTTATATTTAATTGCTGCATTTTATATTGTAATGTAACAAAGCAAGAACTAGTGGAACAATACAGTAAATGTGATTGCTTCCCTTCCTTGTAAACAAGTATTCAAATGGTATATGAATTCAGGCAAATTTTGTGGCTTTATCCTAGTTTTTGGTACTCATTTTTTCTAATTTCATAATTATGACAATCTGGCTTGATTAACAGGCTTTGTTCTTGAAAAATTTGGGACCAGAAGAACAAAGGTGTTGAAAGCCAGGCCTGCAAACTCAGAGTGGGAAGCATGGGGGAGCAGGCTGTGCAGCACATGGAAGTCAGCTTTATTAAAGCAGGGTGCCTCATTTAGAATCCTGACTGTCATAAAACCAAAACAAGTCTGAAAATATAAGCCATATGATTTCTGGGGCCTGGCTTTAGGCAATGGCCATAAAAAATACTATTACTAGCACCCATGTCATTCTATCAGTAGAAATGAAATCTTAGAGCTTTACTGACCAAAAAAAAAAAAAAAAGTATTAAAAAAAAGTATTTTTCATGTGGCTTGATAAATGCTTTTTCAATATAAAAGCAAAATATCTATAAACTGCTATGGCCATGGAGAATCCTGACACTTTTTTTTTTTTAGGCATCAATTAGAAATTAAGATACGGTTCCTGGGTGACAAAATACATGTGTTATGCCAAAGAGATGCCACTATAGTCATGCATCGACCATTGTCCCATTTAAAGACATTAGCTCCTCATCATTGCTGATAAATAGCCTTGACAAAGGTGGAAGCCTTAATTAGAATTGAAGTTTGAATTTCTGTGAATATCTGTGTTCTGATATAAAGGTTTCTTGACAATAGTTCATCTCCTACAGCAACACTTAAAAAGTTTAGATGGACCATTTTTAAGGGGAGATTTTGATTTAAAAAATTGTTTTCTTCATAGTGGAATCATGACTTTTAAATATGAACATACTTGTAATAATAAAAGCTCACTAATAGAAACTTTCTCAAAAATATTTTACCTAAATAATAAATCTGACGTGAAAACAACAAGCACTGTTTTATGGTTGGAGATTGCTCAGTGAATCTTATACAAAAAAATATAAATGGAATTTTGATGCAATTTCACTTTAGCTGATCTGTAAAAGATATATAGAGTGATAGTAACAAAGTCTAACTTAATTTGAAAACTCATGATGATGCCTGAAAAGACTGACTTGGAACAGAGACTAAACAGAGCAAAAGGAATAAAATAGGTATTTATTGAAAGGATATGCCTTAGGCCGTACAAGAGCCTGGCCAGGGCTACACCCAAATCAAATCCCAGTCATCCATCCCAAGATGGATTCCAATCACAAGTTTCACACTTTTATAACTTTTGGTTCATCTGCATATTGGGGTCAATTGTCCAACCTCAGGCCCAGGCTATGAGGTCTCAGCCCCTTGAATTGCCCCCTTCCCTTAGCCACTGTTTATGCTTTTTGGGTACAAGTTGTGCTTGATTCTCTAGCTAGGAAAAGATTGCTTTGTCTAACTACCCTGTGAAGAGAACTTATTAACACCAAACATGAAGTTTCAG
>JANRGV010000084.1:51531896-51596468 GCA_024734035.1 Alethe castanea
ACTGAATGCTTCACAAACATTTACAAAATGTCATGATCAAAGTTATAGAATGTCTTCTATATTGGGAGTGATAGATAAACTGGGATCCACGAGCTATAAAGAGAAAAACCAAGAACAATAAGCTAAAAAATTGCAAATCATGAAGGCTTTGGCAAAAATCTATAGGGAAAGGTAGTTTACTGTCTCTTCATGGAGAAGAACTAAAGGATAACGAATGAAACTGATAACAGTCAGGTTCTAAAAACCAACCACTTTTTTAAATAAAAGACAAGAATTTGTACCTGGAGGATGTTACAGAAATATTTATTTAAAATATATACTTAGAAATTCCTGAACTTAAGCTAGTAGGGCTCTGGGAAAAAGTTAAAGTGGATCATGTATATTTTCCACATTCTTACTTTTTCATAGAATCACAGAATAGTTTGGGTTGGAAAGGACCTTAAAGATCATCGAGTTCCAACCCCAATGCCATGGGCAGGGACACCTAGACCAGGCTGCTCAGAGTTCCATCCAGCCTGGCCTTGAATATTTCCTTTTTATTAAACACATGTCTATTGATTCTGATTGAATTCCTATTTGGGGCCAGGTGTGCCTTCAGTGTAACCTGTTCAGACCATTCTTATGTTCTTATTAAAAATTATTTGAGTGGGTACTATCCTTCTTATTACTTTGTTGTTGTTGTTGTTGCTGTTGTAAGGAAATGAGCTACAAAAAATATAAATTTTTTGTCAAGGAATTAATATAAAAATTTGATCCTGATTAGTTCAGAGAGCTGAACTAGATGATCACTTGGGGATCTTTTCCAACTTAAGTTTTATGCCTAAGACATTAAAGACAGGGAAGTTCATTTATTTTTAAAAACATACGATACATTGATGCTGGAGGAAACTGTTCCAACCATATACAAGGTCTTAACAGCCTTGCATATTTTAATCAGCAGAGATACTTAAAATATTTCAAATGTGATATTAGCTCACTCAGAATGTTAATCTGGGTATTTTGGTGCTTTTTCTAGACCAATACAACACCTATTTCTCTTCTCCAGTTTGGAAAAAGAGTGAGCAATCTCTTTTATATAATCTGCCATCCAAACTCGTGTTTGTTCAAACAGTTTCAACCACGAGTACATTACTCCATATTGGAACTAGATTTTTAGTAATTTTAAATCCACTCATCTCAACCTCTTGTATGCAAGACACCTGCTGAAAGCACAAGGAAGACATTGCAATGCCTTCTCGAGAAAACAGAGTTCTATTTAGAAAAGGTATTTGTATAAATATTTTCAAGTTTCCATTTTATTTTCAGATGTACTTTCAAGTCCTTTTCTTTATAAATCTGACATTTGCTGAGCCTGAGACTTCCTTCATTTCAGTGAATCTGTCCTTCCATTGTTAGTCCAAAACATTACATTTCTTACAGAATTTGTAAGAATTTATAATTTAACATGTTAATTGTGAATATGAGTTCCTCTTTACCTTCTGTACATTGTTTCAGTTCCTTATTTCTCTTAAACAGTTACAAGTTTCCTTACATTTTGAGTATACCTATGCACATACTCATGCATATTGGATTGTGTGGCAAATGCTACGCCAATAGTTTTTTTACTTAAGTCTTTAGATATAAGATTTCCTTTTAAGCTACCTGCAAAATCTGTAAGAAATATTGTTGTTTCTTGATGCTTCAGCAATCACAGAGTAACTTGGATTTCCATGGTAAAAATCAAAGCTCCTGCACATTCATTGAACAATGGAGATCAGAAGCCAATAGAAGCAAATTTAATATATTTATGAGATTATTTTACAGTGAGAAGAAATGTGTTAATGTGAGAAGATGTGTGTGTGACCACTGGAGTTTTCAATGTTAATTCCATTAACATCTATAAGACAGAGAGACATATAATTCTACCAGTAGCTAGTACAGTAGTTGGTTCAGTATTGTTTCATTGTTTACATTCTGAACATTTTTATTTTATGGGCAAGTATTACTAAACCAAGCAGCTCAGCAATGTTATCGTGTACAAAGAAAAGCAATTTGAAAGAAAATATAGTTGTGTTTCTAGATCATAGACAAATATAATTTACTACAGATACAGACAATGCCACTCACTGTTTTGAGGTCTTAAGGCATTTTGGAAGTTCTAATAACCTGCAGAAGAACTGCTCATTGCCTGTAAACTTCTATGATACGTTTTAAAATTCACCATTATTTTTAGTCCTTTAATATGATTTAGACTTTTAGAGGGCCATTTCATTGGCAATAATTTTGTACCTGCTCTCTTCAAGTGTTTCACAAATTCTTTAGATTTAACTGCAATGTTTTCCTTTTGTTATGCAATATTTAATTATTGCATATTTTTCATTTGAAAAATTTCACAGATTGCTGCCAGGCAGATTTCAAGTCTTCCTTGACCCCCTCCAAGACTCACAGTGGTGCCAATTTCTCATACCCTCACAGTGTCCTTAAGAATAGCTGTTGAGTACAGGATGCAATGGTGGTGCCTTAATTTTTAGCTTTCATATTTTCCAGATTCTATACTGCATTAACTCTGAACTTCATATAAAGTGTTAGCAAGTTCTCACAGTTTAGATAGACAAAACAATTCTTTTCCAGCCCTAAAACCAAGGACACCATTGTGGCTTCAGGCCCAAAGAGTATAAACAACAGGGAATTGAGGAGAGCAAACTGGGAGAAAGAGACTTCATAACCTGGAGCTGTAATTGGACAATTAACCCCAATATGTAAATGGACCAAAACTTATAAAAGTGTGATAATGAGTCATCCCTTGTCCATCTTGGGTGGAGCCACAGCCAGGCTCTTGTACTGCCCAAGGTGTATCTTTTGAAGGCCTTTATAGCAAATACCTTCTTCATTCATTTAACACAGTCCAGGTATCTAGGTATCCTGTCAAGGCATCAATGGTAAAGATGATGTCTTGTTATCAGTCTTATCAGATCTAGAAAATAAATTAAACAGGTCACATCAAAGAAAAGATTCTTGTAACAGTGTGATGAACTTGTTTTATTTCTCTCCTCACCTCTTAACAAAATATGCCTAATAATCAGCCTACAAATTCAAGCTGCACTTGCTGTTCTTCAGTCTAAAATCCACCATCACTTCTTTCAGGTTTTCTCATGAGGACAAAAAACCCCACCAACAAATGAGAAAGCTCTTCCTCATCCAAATTAAAATAGTATATTGCTTTCCCTTCTTAAGTTGTCATAATTAGACGTCAATTAACAGGAAAGACATAGACTCTTATTTCTATACCTATGTTATCTTCTATTTTTCTACTTTGTTTCTCCTCTTTTGGGGTGAACTGCTCCTTTTTAATGAAATGAAGTCTACTACCATTCTTCATTAACACTAAAATGTCCTTTAAAAGGAACTTTTGTTGAGAAAAAGTATTGTTCCAGACTGCAAAGGCAAATGAAACATAAAGTATTAATATTATTTCTCCTAATAAAATGGTACAAAATTGGAAAATAAAATTATATATTGACTATGATAAGGAGCCTAGAAAATATTAAAACTGAGGGAAGGAGAAGGGGAAGAAATCCAGAGAAAAAGATTTTAAGGTTTTTGGTTTTCTTTCTCAAGCCAGGTAAGAGCTGCGAGCCAAGTAGGTATCTGCTCCCATACCAGATGTCCTAAACACTTCTGCTAGTCTCATGATTCACTGTTACTTCAGGGCTCCTTGAATATTCATATATAAACCATCAACACACCATTTTGCACTCAAAAGTGACACTGCTAATGGCATAGCTTTAGAAGAAAAAAAGGACTGAGTGGAAAAATTACCCTATTTTGCAATAGTTAGCATGACACTCAGGAACTTAATTTTACTTGCATTTACTGATCCAGCTATAGACAGCTAAATCAACACTGATCCTAGAGAGAGAAGAGACAGTACTGCTGAGGTACTGTAAAAGTCAACTTTCTGCTTTGTTAGCCATGTTTAAGAGAATAATCACGTAAATCAAAAATATTTTGGAAATAAATTCTCAGTTCAAGAGAAGAGTTCTATCAGGAAAAGGCCAATGGGAAATTATCTGAAGGGAAAGATAATATACCAGGTCTATTGGGAGACTACTACTTATCCAGAATATATGTTTTGCACATATGACCCCTTTCAGAGATACGACATTAGTATCTATCCAATACGAATTTCTGTTCATATGAGATGTTGATTTTTCTATGTACTTTGGCATATTTGCCAGCTAACAATTTTATGGCCCTAAAAGAATTATTACATATTTAAATTGGAAAAATAAATATAGGTATATCATGTTACTATTTGGTTTGTTGCTTTTTTTTAAACTGATGTGTGTGTTTTGGGTATTTTCTCAGCTTTTTAAAAATATTTTTCATTATTTTTTATGTCTTTAAAATGAGATTTTTGAAGAAAAACATTCATACAAAAATGTGCTATCTTACTGACACTTGCTATCTTACAAATATTTTATAATACTTAACTTCCCCTCATTCTTTTATCCCCTAATAATCCAGTTTCGGCCTCCCTCACCTTCTGCACAATCTGGTGCAAAAACCTTCTCTTCTTTAGATGCTTTTTTGGCATCTGAAACAACATACCTCTATTTCTCCTTTTAATTTAATTTGAAATCTCAGCTGAAATCCTATTTTTCTTCCCATGTTAACGCCTCCAAGTTTCAATCCCCTGCTGGTGTAGTTTGATTTGTAGTTTTATAACATGCAAAGCATAATTGCTTGTTTTAAACTGAAGAAGCTAGAAAGAGCAATATTCTTTCTTTCTAGAAGAGCTTTCCTTTATTTGATAGCACTTTCTTTTTACAGGGAAATTCATTTATCTCATATTGTTGGTTTCTTGCATGTATATGCTGCTAAAAACTCAAATACGTTTCTTTCAGATGTATAGTAATTATGCTTGAATGAGCATAGTAGAAAATTAATCTAATGAAAAAACATTAAATTTTACTTTCACGGAGCTTTTTTTCAGTCATAGTTTTCCTAATCTGTGTTGATTTAAATCTTATCTATGAATATCAAAATGCACAGTGGCTAACATGAGGAGAAATTCCTCATCTGAATTCTTTTCTTTTAGCTGCAGGATAATGTATTCTCATCCTCATTTTTCTCATGTCCTTGACATCTGTGATAGCACTGCAGAGAATGGGAGATAACTCCTATATGGTATTTAGACCACCAATCTGATGTAATAAAGTGATTTTGCTGCTACAGTTCTCGGTTTTCTCTGCGGCTGCCCTCTTTCAGAAAAAGTTTACTTTGCTGATTTTTATTTTTTTATCTCAGGAAACTCTTTGTCAGACTCACTTTACTAGAGACAACAAACATCTCTACATCATTTGGTTAAACTCTATACTGTTGGTTCATATAATTAACTGAGTTTACTGGTTTTCTGAATATTTTAGAAATAATCTCTGGCTAAAGAAGAAAACACCAATTGTGTTCATGAAATTCACAGACATTTATGCAAGGGTTCCAATGCCCCATCTCTTTGATTCAGGGTTAAATATAATATTTTTTTTATGCCAGCTTTTAGTTGAATAACAGTGTATGAAACTCATGTGGCACAGTGGGAAGCATACTAAAAGAATCTGAAAGAACATAAAGACTGCAGAACATCCATGCATTTGAAATCAAGAAGATGTGAGAAAAATCTAAGTCTTGTCAGTCACACAACATGTAGTAATGGGATTATGCAAAAAATGTTGTTAATAATGTTTCACTGTAAATGCACCACATCACATTATTTCACAGGTATGAAACTTGTGCCCTAAACTATGATATATTATTTAGAAAAATGATCTTATTTTTTTAAAAATTGACTACACAGTGTTATAGTAATCAACTTCCAGAACAAAGTCTAAATATACAGAGTATGTGGCTTATATTTCCAGGGTGTCATCTACATTATTTTTCAGAGTTTGCTTTATTTCTGTTATTGAAAATAGTTATTTTATATTTTCCACAATTAGTAACTAAAATTATTGCTAAGACTCTGAAAAGCTATGACAATAATGCCTGAGTAGGGTCTGTTTGCATATACAAGTGTTTACACATGTGACAGTAGTTACAAGGATATTTTCAGAGCTTCCCAGGTATCCTGGTGTTGAGATGTAAACAGATCTACATCTTTTCTCTTTCCTTAGAGAAAATAGGGAGAAGTCGGATGACTTTTGTGAGACTTCATCACTGTATGGTCTATCATGCAAAGTATCTTCTATTTCCTTCATCTTGGACTTCTTTAGTGTCCATCAGGTTATATTTTTCTACGCTGTCAGCTAGATTCAACTCCTTGTTTCCCTCCAGAAAGCTGCAGTCTGAAAATTGGCCACAATTGTTTATTTGCTTCCAGGCTTTGGTCCAGGTAAGTTGGAAGTGGAGATGTGTACAGTTTTTTTGCCAGCACAGTTAGCCTGAAGACTTTTTGGGTATAGGCATAATCTGTTTCTTTATGTACTTAAATTCTCAACTTGAAATCTATGAATAATACTCCACAGGTATAATGTTTAGTTTCCCAAATCCTACAGTTCAGAATACTGTATGTATAATCTACCTTATCAAGCCACCTTTTTATTATAGGAGGTCACTGATGCAATAGCAGGTCCTTCCTTGAAGAGATATCACTTCAGCATGCTGCCTTGCAGGTCTATTTCTAAATAAAGGTTATTCATGAATGAATTGCCAGCTGGTCAAGGAAGGTAACTGTTCCACACTGCTCTACACTGGTACAGCCTCACCTTGAATATTGTGTGCAGTTTGGGGCAATGCATTACAAAGAAGATATAAAACTATTAGAGAGTATGTAAAAGAGGGCTATGAAGACAATGAAGAGTCCAGAGGGAAAGCTGTATGAGGAGTGGCTGAGTTCACTTGGTCTGTTCAGCCTGGAGGAGACTGAGGCAGGACCTCATTGCAGGCTTCAATTTTCTCACGAGGGCAAGCAGAGGGGCAGGCACAGATCTCTTTGGTGACCACTGACAAGACCAGATAGAATGGTAGGAAGCTGTGTCAGAGGAGATTTAAGTTGGATAACAGAAAAGTTTTTCACCCAGAGGGAGATTGGGCACTGGAACAGGCTCTCCGGGGAAGTGTTCATGGCACCAAGCCTGACAGAGCACAAGAAGCATTTGAACAACAGTCCCCGGCACACATTGTTACTCTTTAGGCTACCCTGTTCAGGACCAGGAGCTGAAGTTTGCTGACCCTTGTGGGTCCCTTCCAACTCAGAATATTTTATGATTCTATGAAAACTGAATGAAAAGTGAGAAAGAATGTCACTGAAGAATGACACGGAATGACACTGAAAGAATGTCACTCAGTAAGTGCTTCTAATAAGATCAACTTATGCAGAAAAATGATAAGGCTGAGGTTATATAGTTCACAAGATAATATAACCCACAGAGGATGCTTTCTCAGAGGCTTATAAAGCTGAGAGAAACTATATATTCAAGTGAGAATTATTTAATAAACCAGTTAAACCAGATAAACCAATTATCCATTTGAATACTGATTTGCAATGTCATATGGAAATGGTCCTACAAAACTGACACAAGCCTTCTCAACATTTTAGAAAGGGTAACCCAGAAAATTTAATCTCTACATGTAATCACCAAAAAGGTGAGGGCTCTCAAACCCAAGAATTCAACTTGAGAGTCACCCAATTTAAGGTGAATAAACCCTCCCTAACTGCAGATCCTCTTCAGTGCTGCATCCAGGTCCCCAGATCAGGAAGACCTTGACCTGTTGGAGCAAGTCCAGAAGAAGCCACCAAGTTGCTTAGAGGGGTGGAGCACCTCTCCTATGAGGAAAGGCTGAGAGAATTTGGTATGTTCAGGCTGGAAAAGCAGTTTTTTGATGCCCTAATTGTGGCCTTTCAGTACCTGAAAGGTGCCTACAAGAAAGACAAACTACTTACAAGAGTGTGTAGGACAAGGGGGAATGGCTTATAATAGAAAGAGGTTTAGGTTTAGGTACTGGAACAGCTTGTCCAGAGAAGTTGTGGATACCCTATCCCTGGAAGCATTTAAGGCAAACTTGAATTGGGATCTGGTCTACAGGAAGATGATCCTGTCCAATGCAGGGATTTTGGAACTAGGTGGTCTTTAAGATGTCTTCTGTGGTCAAATATGTTCACATTAACCCTCTTTGGCTGGGGGATCTGAACTTCAGCCGCACAATAGCCACCAAGCAGATGTGATGCACACACAGGGTCCAGTCAGCATTGCAGGGCTGAAACTTGAGCCATGACTTGGCTGAGGTCAGCCACAGGTCAACCACTGAAGGGGCTCATTCCCTCCTCAAGCAAATACCCCTCCCTTTCTTGAGAAAAGGGTCAAAACCGATGTAAAAACAGGATTCTAGAAAAGCAAAAAGGGATGCTGAAACATAGACAGTGTTGCAGAAGTCCCTGATTTAGCAGAGATTTGGTATGGAGAAAATAGTGTTATAACAAACTGGTATGCATCACAGATAATTCATTTTAATTGAAACATGGCTTTGTACATGTAGTAGTAGGGAAGTAGTTTTAGTTCTCATCATACCCCTATCTCTGTTGGGTGATACTGGCATGGCAGCAAAAGTGACTGGTTTGGAGATACCCTCAGCAGACATTGCACGATTTGTATACCCTTCAGTTATACTAGAAAATAGAAAGGAAAAGGATTTGTCTCTAAATGTTGATTATTTCAGTGAAGAAATTTTGGAATATTCCATGATTATAGCAATGCAAGAAAGTAAAGCAGTCAGAGATGATAAGGAGTAATTTCACCCAGCATAAACTGTCTCTGGTAGTACTAGACATGAGAGAGTAAATGAGATAAATTACCTGTATGGCTCACTGTCTTACTTACAAAGATATGTCATGTGTGGGGATATGCTAAAGTATAATAGGAGAAAAAAATATCAAGTGTTTGATAAAAGTTTTAATTGGTTTTGCAAATCTTTTATATGAGCTTGGCTCAGCTTCAAATAAGGTAATTCAGCAATGTGGTCCTCTGTTTATAATGAGCTAGACTAGACTGTAAATTTTGGGCAGTAAGTCTAAATCTCTAGGAAACAACACTGAAAAGTGCAAAAGCATATAATGCATGCAGGAAAAAAAAGTCAAGTTTTAAACAACAGGTGCAGAATTTAAGATAATGCATCTAGCTACAAAACCTAATAAGAAATCTTTGAAGGTTTTATATTGTAATTTAATGAAGAAGCAAAATTAGGTTCTTTTTCTTCACAAGCCTCTTCTAACATTTCTTGTCCTTGTAATATTTAATTCATATGTTTGTGCTAAAAATTTCAGTGACTTCACCTTCAATTGTCTATCCTCTTTCTACCCTTCAAATGAATGCAGTACTTGTAGTTATGAGCTTTCTCCTGAGGTTTGTCATAAAAGGTCTCCCAAGATGAAAAAGGCATTACTTGCTTGGTAATTTTATCTGAAAAGTTGCGTAATTGCAAAAATAAAACTTTTCAACAGGATCAGGCAAACATAAAGTTTTACATTGAAATGAGACCTACAGAAGTTTAGATCTTTTCTTGAAAAAATAGCTGTATACCAGCTGAATTTTCTGAAACAATAGTCAGGTCATGAAATACCTATTTTTTTTTTACTGTTTTTACTATAAAAATGGAAATTGAAACTAATATTTTATTTTGACATTAAGGTAAGTATAAAATACAATGATATGCAAATTTTTATTCTGAATATACAAAAGAGAGAGGGAAAGAAAGAAACCACATGGAATATTTTCCTCATTTTATCAGGAATAAATTGAGATGCAATTATTCTTAGTCCACAATGTGGTCATACAGAAAGACTGTTTCAGAAGAAATAGTTATATTAAGCCAGACCACCAACACCAGGGTTTTACCTTCCACAGGGGAAAAAAAAAAAAAAAAAAAGATAAAAAAAATTTTTAAAAAAAGGTACTGTAAAATAATATCTATCTTTTGAAAATATGAAAGATACAGGCAACAAGAGAAATATAGACTCAAAATGTTTCTGCTTCTCTACAAAAAAACCTCAAGAGTCTGAAGCACCTAAGAAATAGTAATAGTCTTTCAGGTTCTTTAGGATTTATGAGACACTAGAGTTGCCTCTAGGTAGTTTACTTGACTGACTACTCGTAAAACTCTCAATGATTGCTGAAAAAACAGACAACGTATGCTGTACACCCACACAGATGACCAAAGGCTTTCTGCAATTCATTTTCTTTCTTTTGCTTTGTACCGTACTTAGGTTACATCTCCCCCAAAAACACTATTTCTCTTATGGGCACCATCATCTCTGTTTCCCAAGCATGGAATATTTCATTTTAAGGCACCAGGGAAGATATAGCATTTCAATTTATCCTGATTTTATAAATATAATAACACAATAATCTTTTGATTAAAATATCAACAAATAAAATATCAACTTCAGACTCTGAGGGTTTCTAAATCTTCACTCTCTTAAGGGACCCTGGCAGTGCTACCTTTTTTTTTTTTCTTTCTTTCTTTTTGGCAATTTTTCAATATGCTAGGGAAATAAAAGAGACACTCCCTATCTCAGATACATCGTGTTTCCCACTAGTTCCTTCTCCTCTGGGTCTCTTAAATGAAGAAGCCTCACTGAGTTCTCAGTAATCTCCCTTCATCTCCTTTGTACACACTCCCATCCTGAACGGACTGGGGAGGAAGGCTATTTTTGAAGCTTCTGTGAACCCTGACATACATGAAAAGGATGATAAAGAGAGAGGGAGAAAAAGAAACTGGCATGTGTAACTGGAATGGAGACACAAAGATACCAAAGGGCACACTGAGAAGAATAAGAGGGCTAGTTACAGTTAGAACTGTTGAGTGGCAACAGAAACTTGTAAAAGACTTATGTCAGGCATAACCTCTGAGAAATACACTATTTATTTCATCCTTCTCACAAGTTTTCTCTTTCATCGTCCTAATTCTTTTATGTAGACCATGGTCTGTAATGTAGATATCTGAGTGGATTAGAGTTTTTTAAGAGAAAATTGAACTCTGAAAAAATCCACTATTGCAGGGTGTTCAGCCATACAATTTGTGGTGGTTGTGATTGACAGTTAGCAAGAGGTAGTTTTTGAGACTTCTACCTAATGTGTTTACCTTCCCTTTTCATCCTGTTACATTGGTATTCTTCTAGGCTTTTCACAAAAGGTATTTTATGTATAGTTTGCGAATTTTAGGTACTTCAGTTTAAACACTGCTGATCAACAGCCTGTGTCTGCACTGGAGTGCTAAGTATTTGAGATCCACCTTTACACTTTGCTTCTCCTAAAAACCTCTTAATGATTACCCTCAATTTCGGTATATAAAATATAGGAATCACAGACCCAGCCTTCTGAAATGCATAAATAAATCAATGGACACAGGGAATAGGATGGGTCTTAAGAGACCCTTACATCCATTAAGAGTCTTAAGAATCTTTTCTTTATGTCCAAAGTACCTTCTTTTCTTGGTTCAAACAGATGTTATTTCCAGGTGGAATGTACAAAGACAAACCGTTTCTCCATGTTAAATATGTGAGGTGTTTCCCTCATAAAATGCAGCGACCATATTCAAAACTGTTCTATGTTAATGCCATAGCATTTATCCAGGATGTGAAATGCCAAAATGACACTGTGGTTGCCAAAACAAATCCAAATATTAGACCTTGCCCCCTCCAGCAACATATCGCTTATTTGTATCATGAGAGAAATATGACATGGATCTGTCTTCATCATTACTCACTGTTCACCTTAAGTCTGTTCTCTTACTATGTCTATAGCAAGAATACGTATTTTGACTTCTATCTACTGATTCCAGCAGGTACTTTAGATCTATATGGCTAAAAAAAAATCCAAAGGTGTTTGAGAATTCCATGAAAGGCAGGCCCTCAGCTAATTACAGCTATTCTAATCCACTCTTCAAAGCAGAAAAAAGTTTAAAATAAAATGTCAAAGTATAAATTTTCGCAGTTTCCCATTCTTATGATATTGTGAACGCTGATTCTGAAAAGCAGCTGAGCACACATGTAAGTAATCATATTCCAGCTCAATTTAGATCCTCCAGTAACTTTCAAAATATATGTTCTTGTGCTTAGTGCTGTAGAGTATGTTTTAAATAAGCAGAATGTGTACAAACCCTTCTGCAAAAGGAGACAACAGAAATATATGAACGTGAAATCTTAAAAAAATATATCCCTAAAAACTTTCTCCATATCAATGAAACATTGCATTGTTTCAGCTGTGCTGGATGAGCTTGGCTCATTCAACAGACTTTATAAGGGCTTCTCCAGCTAAAGCCCTTTCCCTGAAATTCCGTGGTTTCGTGATATTGGAAGGAAGTTTAAAATAATTTATTTAAAGAAGATATTACTTACAATTGTACTCATTTGTCTTTTCTAAAATATTTTGAGTTTTCCATTTTTTAATGATACCCATACACAAGATTTCCAGTGGAGAACACAAGGTAGGCATTGCTTAGCAATTGAGAAGAAACAGCAATATTCAAAAACCTATAAATATGACTCCAACACAATATTTTTGTACTTCGTTTCACAGGAAAAGTGAAGTAACTGAGGATTTCTAATATGAAAGCCTATTTTCCTTAAAACTGATAATTTGATTCATGTGGTGGGATAGGTTGAGCAGTCTATCAACCTTTATATGCCAGAAGATGCCTTAAGAAAGAAACACACAGAACTTCATTTCTTGTGAAGACTGAGTCTTTGAAATCTAGAAATATTCCTTGTGAGATTAGGTGGAGAAGCTACTGAAAAAATTAGGACAAATCCTACCTACATCCACTTTACAATAGGCATTTTCTCTTTAACTGGGCTTCAGTTTTCAAGGAACAAGAAGACACTACTCTGAACGTTTACATAATTAAAAAAACAGCAGCAACAACAACAAAAAACAAAACCAAAAAATGACAAAAACAAACAAACAAACAAAAAACCCAACAAACAAACAAACAAACAAAACCCAACAAAAAACAAAAAACAACAACAAAAAAAAAAACGAAAAACACAAAACCCCACGTCTTCTAAGGGAAACCACAGCTGGGAATCTTTGGGTTTCAGGAAAGTTTTATTCCTGGTATCTACTGCAGATTTAGGAGGGCTTAGAGGAAGAATTATTTATTTAGTCTCAATCACAGAGACACAGCTGCTGTAGACACCAGTCTCTAGGTCTGATTAGCAATGAGGCCAAGCACAAATTAACATATACAGATAGACATCACAGACCAACAGCTACACAACATGGACAGAGAACAATGCTTTTATCAACCTCCATATACACAGAATCAGCACTGACATGAGCTGCAGGACGGGGTCATCTTATTTCTTCTGTTAGCTAGTCTGTAGTCTGCTGGTGGTTGTACACATGCAGACATACACACATCCCTTTTGGGAATAGACCTCAGTAGGAGGTAGGAAACTTTGCTGTGATCACGTGACTTGCATGTCACACACATCCAGGTGTGCTGATACCATCTTGCTTACATTCAAACAGTCCCTTTTAACCCCACTTGTCTCCAATTTCCCATGCTCCTTCCAGATTTTCCTCCATCTCTCTGTTTCTTTGCCCTTATCTTCTCCCAGATAATAAAACACAAAACAGCCCTAATACTTTCTCCCTATCGGTTACGATTTTGTTCCTTCTGTATCCAAATTTGCTATTTCTGATTAAGTTACTTACACATTTCATATATAGATGGCATTTCTGGTATGTTTACCTGGGTGCTGTATGAATCTAAAATGAACTACTCTAATTACCTGTAATATTTGACCAACTGTAATCTCAACAATCCAGCCATGCCTCACCCTCATGGTATCATTCTTATACTGAAAACTGTTTTTTGAGGTTCTCACTCTTATTTATTTTGTTCAGAAATACCTCATCCCATGTTCAGCATTTGCTTAGCTTCCATTCTGTCACTTGTCTTCAGAACATGGGCATAACCTGTCTGAATACCTTAACAACACAAAAGTCTCTTGCACCATCTTTCTTCTCTCATATATGTATAATTCCAGACACGATGTGCCCTGTAATTTACCCCAAATACTATGGGAATAATTTCACTCTTTTGCACATTCAACTTTTTCAAGTGCTCTATTTCTAACATTTTCTAAGAAAAACTACAGCTCTATTTCTACAATTACTGCCATTAAAAAAAAGAAGATACTTTTTCTACTTTTGAAAAAAGTTTAAATAAAAAACTGTCAATCAGACATATCTACCACTAAATCACTATCATTATAAATAATTTAAAAAATCTTTCTCAGATTTTTAAGACTGATGGCTGTCACAGCCAGACTTCAAATAGGAGTTAAAATTAGACTTAATCCTCTAACACGTTTCTTATTCCATGTCACATGATATTACCTCTAACAACAATGTCCTTTTCCCTTGCTGTTCTGTGAAACATAACTCCTGACAGTGGAGCCAGCCACCCTAGTTGTTTCCTGCATATATATTGCATGCATTAACATATCAGTCTTGTGAGTTATACTGCAATTGTCTTACAGTGCTGAAAGAAATCTGGTTGGAATTTGAAAGCGTAAGATTTATAGGTCTAGATTCAGAGAGCACAATACAGCTTGTCCGGTTGTCACATTGCAAACTGGAGAAGGAAGCACCTTTTGAACTACTACTATAATGAGGTTAAACTAAAAAATGGCTGATGTCAATGAAGACTGATGTTCTGAGCATATTTTTGCTCTTTTTAAGGGAGACATGCAAATGGAGGCTGTAGGCAAAAATAGGCTGAGGGCAAATGGGACCTGTATTGAACATCTGTGCTTGCTTTTTTCCCCTGTTACTAAAAAGAGTGTTAAGCAGATATTTTAAATGATTTAAGCTTGACAGTGTTAGGTCTAATAATAGCAAGCCAAACAACATCTGGTGTGGAGCAAATGAAATTATTTGGTATAACACTTAAAAATATGCTTGTGCAAGTAGGAAACTTTTTTGATCCTTCTAAAGGACATGTTGAGCCATCATTTTTGATGAATAATATGACAAGATGGGGTATGGATTTCTCATTAAATTCCCATTACATAACTAATCAAGCTTTCTTTTTTTTCATTAGACAGTTTACCATAAAAGCAGGCATTATGCCTCCTCAAATATTCTCACTCTTTTCTGGAGATAACTGTTCTCTTAATGTTATGCTTATTTTTGGTTTACCTCCCTTTTCTGTTGCTTTTCTGCACACTCAATGTGAATGCCATATTAAAAAAAGATGAAGGTACACCTGGGAGTATCAGAAAAAATTAAGATTTGGCTGCAAACCACAAATTCCCCAGCAGGAACTGCAGAAAACTCTAACCAAATGTGAGGGTAAAGTGCTGAAAGTAATTGGTAATGTTAAAGGAACGCTTCACTGGTTTTTTTTCATGTTACCTGTCTCAGCTACTTGCTCAAGGACCTGTTTATATCCTTAATTCTTCTACTGTGAGTTTAATCTAGAAAAAAATATTCCAAATATATTTTTCTATATAGAATTTATAATGATAATTGTCCAAATTCTATATAGTCATGGAGTTCCAATAAATTTAGAGAAAAGCAAAAGTTGAGCAAATATGCAAGTATGTATAACATTTCAAGCCTTTTTATTCAAAATTCTTAATTTGTACAAACTCTTCTAGACATCCTATTTTTCTCCCTAGGCAGGAGCCCAACTTAAAAATACACCATTTAAAAGTTACCCACTGGTACTTAAACCAGAACAAAAAGGTTTTCAGAACATTCATCCATACATGAGCACTTTATGCACTGCTCTGACAGGATCTTAAAACAAAATTCTTTGTCAAAGATAACCTAAATTATTTTCCTATCTCCTCCATTTCATTGTATTGAGATGAGGCTTTTTAATTGGTCGATTCTGTATGTATGTATATGCATGTGTGTGCATGCATATATTTACTTTAATTGGAATGTAAAGACACTAGAAGTGAATACAGAATCTGAGCTTGAAAAACACAGAAATACATAATTATTTTTATTAAATAAAACATTGTGGTTCTGAATATGTCTGACATATCTTAAAGATTGCTTGAAATAATTTTTGCATTTTGCACATATTATTACACTTAGCAAGCATAGCTAATTGGTATAACTAAAGTACATGAATAACAATGTGGCTTAAAACTACAAAAGAAAAGGAAATTATGTTTATTTCTTATAAATAAATTATTAGCTACTATGTATTATTTATATTACACAAATTTAAGTAATGTATAATACATGAGGATAAATTTACTATATTTGGAACAAAATTAACTGAGCTGTCTCTTAGGACCTTTATTAATATTGCAAAATTGGTATTATACTCCTGTATAATTGATTTTTAAAGACTATTTTGCATATGTTTTCCTAAATCACATCACTTAAGCTAGAAAATGTTACATATCATGTGCTCAGTGGGTAGTACCAAGACAAAGGTGTGTAGTGAAGCATGAGACAAAGTTCCTTAAATCCTTGGATATTGGGTAAACTTTACACAAAATATGAAACAGCAACTTTTCTTGTGAAAAAAGTCATAACAAGTTATTTAAATCTTCTTAAGAAAAAGCACTTAGCCTTCTTAGCTGTCTTTCTTCTATATATTCTTTAATATTTTAAAATGGTAAGGAATCAATTATTGGAAGGTACCTCTAGTGAAAGTGAGATAATAATGGAACTTCCCTCTCATCATAAGAGGAAAAATATTTTTCATTAGCAATGAAAACTGTTGATCATTTAGTCTTCTTTAATCTAAGTACTCATCCAAATCTATATAAATAAATGTTAAAGATGCATTTTGATAAATTTTTATACATTCCAGTTTGACTAGTCTTTTATTACAGTGAAGGAATAAATATTTACAGTTAAGGAATTTTATAGTTTCAGGTTAGTTTTCATGTGAAAACTCTTTTTGCCCTGGAAGAAAACCACCTCTGGATTCATGTCAATTTAGTTTCACAGTAAGTTTTGGAGGAAAGCGTGTCTCCTGTATCACATCAGTCCATCTCATGGAAATTCTAGACGTTATAATCCTCAAATACTGAGAAAATATACTATTGTTTTCCTCAGGTGTGTTAATTCTACTTAAGGCAAATTAATTAGAAATTTTCATGGTCATTTAGTGGTGTAGATATAAAGAACAAAGAAGAAAAGATATTAGACCATAATCCTGGCTGTTGCATTTTACTTCTCTATGAATAAATTCTATCAAAAAAAATGTATTTCCTCACACCAGCCGCTGCAATATTTGGCACCAGAATGTGTGTCATTTATGGAATGGTTCTTGGCTGCCATAGTGTAAAAGCTTGGTGCTTTTTCTATAAATTGAAATTATTCGTGTGTTTTATGTTCAGTGCTGTAACCAGCTGAGGATCTTTAAGTGAGTGGGAATTTCAAAACATCTCTTGTCTACTGGGAAATGATTAAAGCCCTATGAGTTCTGCACCTGCTTTTGTTATCTCAAATGTCACAGTGATTGATGGCAAGACATCTTTTCTTTTGTAATGTTTTGGAATTTGTTGCTTGCCTTAGAGCAGATAATGTAGCCACAGCAAAATGTGAAATGACAGATAAATAATTTGCCTTGTTTCCTCTCCCAGGTTCCAACAGGAATAGCCAGGAAACACTTGTTCACCTACCTCACAGTTGTTTTTGATAATATTCAGGTGACTGACACCAGACTTGTGCAACACATAATCAAAAAATTGGAGGAGAAATCTGCATTCCTCCTGGAAATACAAGGTATTTTGTTGACTGAATGTTGACTAGCTGTTGGCAGTTAGTTTCTTACCAATTTTCTGCAAATTTAATGAAAAAAAGCAAGATAAAAAACTCAAACTAAAGGAAAAAAAGGACACTGAAAAAAGGATTTAACATTTTTTCTTTGAAATCTTCTTATTCAAGAACCTCAATTAATCTAAAACATTCTAGTCTGTCTACCAGTAACAGGATTATTTTATGATTTATGGTTTATTTTCTTTTTTCTGAGAAAAAAATATCTGAAGTAGCAATGTGGCACTACCTTGCTTTACAACAGACATAGGTGTTCAGGTGCCAAGTGTTAAACCTCTAAGTTTGGTCTAGACAGGCAATTAATGACTGCTAGATGTGATGAACTTTATTTTCCCAATATCTCTATTAGCCTAATACTGGTCCCTTAATGTCAGACAGGAAACAGTAAGAACTAGAAAAAATCATGAGAAGGGTAACAGGAAAAATAAAACCTTTGATTGGCTGCGGTACAGGGAATAATTAAATAGAAAATAATATTTTAAACTAAAAGACACATTACTGTAAAATGATAGGTATAAAATATATATAAATAAATATAAATATATATATATAAATATATATGAAATCATATTACATTAATAAAGATGAATATCGAAAATTTTTTCTTTGTTTTCTTCAAAATAAAGAATAAAATAACAAAAGTATACTAGTAAGTTTCACATTCGAAACATATAAAAACAGATGCATAATTCAACTGTTGAACTTTGTTGCGTCATACAAAGACTATGAGTTGCAAAAAGATCAGGAAAAAAGGTGCATAAAGTGCACCAAGCAGTATAAAACACATCAGTACATATTTAGAAAACTACATTTGAATTAGTTGGAGTATCTTTGCAATCAGAAGAAAAAGGTATTTTTGGGATATAAATGATATTATTCTGAAACCTCCCAACCCCATTGCCCCTTTACCCAGAAGCATCCAGTCCCTACTTGGGCTCTTCTGTAGCTCAGCCCTGTGCATAGCTCTACCTTCTGCAGATCCTGAATAGACTGGATTTTCCTAAATGAACCTCAAACTATCCCTTCTACCTTGCATTTTTTGCGATGAAATGAACTGTCAATAGGACCAGCAGCTATCACCATCCCTGCTGTGCTTATCCCACCCAGAGGCTGCAGGACCATGCTCAGCTGGGGAGGGCACTGCCCTGCCCTGCTCTTGCTGCTCCCCAACAGAAGGTTAAAATAGATCTTAAGAATATATTTTTTCTTTGTTTTTTTTCTTCCTAGATTTAGATGATAAAGATACATTGGGAAAATGTAATGTTTTATTTAACCTCATCAAACATGTTTGGAAATCTGATGATGTTCCTTGCCATACATAGGCAAGGTATCAGTTTAAACAGACTCTTGGTCTGAACTGATGCTTTCTTGCACTCTTCAGTAAGCAGAAACTCCCTGGTGTAATAGTCTGTGGTGCCTAATTCAACAATGTCTACCTCAAATGTAAAGAATTTTGTTTCTGTAACATGAGAACTGACATAAGAGCAAAAATACTATTAGAGAGAATAATTCATTTTCTGTGCCCACTAAACAAAATATGTTTGGGCCACTGAAAAATGACCTTTTTGAATATTTTAATTTCACTGTAAAAAGTACATATTAGTCTGAATTGCATCTGGTCTCTTTTTCACTTTGAGAAAATGGTAGGGTCTCTATTTAAAATTAAAAAATAACACACTAAGATACCAAATAATCTGTTCACCAACGTTTCTCCTCCTTTTAATGACCTATTCAGAAATTCCAATTTCTGTATCAATGAATGACACGAGGTTAACTAGCAGGAAGAATTGTCCTTGTGAAACAGACCCATGAAACAGAATACTAAGTGATAAGATGCAGGCAACTTCCAGTTGAGTGGGAGAATAAGAAGTGTAGATAGGGTGTCAGTCTTTGTAAAGAAAAGAATAAAATCTCATTCTTAGATTGATGGGATAAAAGACCTTGTATAACAGAGAAACAAAGTTCTCTGTGTAAAACTAAAAGTTACTTATAGACTGTATGTCAATCAGACCATTCTTCATAGCTGACAGCTCCTAAAGGAATTAGGAAAAAAAATTCTAATGTCACAAGGAGAGGCTCTAAGAGCAAAATGTTTCTCTTCAGATTTTTTAATCTCAATAGAATTCTGATAGGCGTGACTGATCCTTCTGAACATGGAAGTTTGACTTGGTCACCTAACAACATAGAAAAATCGTTTGATTCATATTATATGACTTGACTTGCAAAACTCATGCTATTGAACAAACACTTCTATGGTTCCATTATAAGAAATAATCTGAAGAAAGGATTAATGGCCTGGACAAAAAGAACAAGAAAAATTCCATATTGGGTTGAAAAAATACCCCCTTAACCTTGTATGGTTAAGGTACGTAAATGCATTTTGGAAGTATTTCTGCTGGTAAGAGAAAGGATTAAATTAGAGCTGTTGCCTCTATTTCTGTGGATAGAGAGACAGTAGGTATTCCCAGTTTTAATGAACAATTTTGTAGAATTTTATTTAAAAGTTGTTGAGTATGAAAATGAGGTGTCAGGTTAAGCATGAGACCATGAGCTCAGCAGTTTAGGAAACATTATCTTCCTGAATTATCCAGGAGTGTGGAAATATTTGTATTATATTAGTTATTACATTATTGTCTGTCTCAGTAGGTATAAAAAAAAGATACTCAACTACTCATTTTTGCTAATAATCACAAGAACTGTTGATATAATGAAATTTTCCACTGAATGAAAACAATCTTGTAAAAATAAATTTGTTCTCATTGTCTAAGAAAGTATATGACAGGCATATTTCTCAAATATGTGAGTATTAACTCATATAAAATAATTTGTTAACTTTCAAGGATCATAATGGAGATGCAATTATTATTGTGGCCGTTTTTCCCTTTAAAATATATGCCGCCTTGATTCCTGTGGGATTTTTTGCATATATCATTTTGACACAGCCTTCTACATAGCAACTCTTCAGGGAGAAAAATCCTTTGATTTGTGCCTTTTGAATGGCAACTTCAACTGGAGGAATGCTCAAAATATCCTGTATCTCTCTCTGCACTCCTTAGAGGTCAAAGAGTTTTGCTTCCTTTGGAGAAGGTTAGCAACTTCAGAATAGCTGAAATAATTTCTGTTGACCCCAGGCTTGTATTACATCAAAAGAAGAGATTTTAAAAGGACGTAAAAGATAATAAAAGTGTGCAACTAAATAAAAAAACCAAACACATGGCATAGTGAATAAGTCTCGGTCTTTATTGCTTGTATTTTGTATTTCTTTAGCTTATTGATTCTGTTTTCTAATGTTATGCCACCTTTTTTCTGTGGTTTTCAAACATTATTAACTTCCTTCTTTTGACATAGTAAGACATCTATATGTACAATTTAAATAACACCAGAACATTTAAGTTTTCACTTGGTTCCTATGGAAACCTTTCTTGTTCATCCCTTCCAGAAAGAAAATGTGAGGGTAAACTAGTCCTTGAAAAATATTTGCACTGAAAAATTCTCACTTCTGCTTTTTCACACTGCATATTATTGAAACCTGAGTAAACTCCTGGCCAAAGTCAAACCCTAATGCCTCTTCTATTCTAAAATCATTCTTCCACTGCACAAAGTTTTCTAGTTTTGTTTTTTCTTCAGTATGCAAGATTGTCTTAGAGATAATTATTTTTTTTCTTTCCCATCCATCCTTAGGTGCAGTTGGACTCTGAGGGTCTTGATCATGATTTCAAAATAGATTCCAGTAAATTGAGATATGCAAGCCTGTTATGCTTCATTTCATAATGTAAACAATAGATTCTATATTTAATTTTAATTTTTCAATTCACTTGATATTAATAGTTTAAAGATACCAGGGTCATTGTCAAAAAATTAACAACTTTTCAATTTAAAATATTTCTCCTCTCTACATCTCCTTTAGTATACTTATAGAAATTTGTTCAGAGAATTTCCAGCATAACTTCAGTGCCATATAATAGGTAAGAATTTTGTCATTTATTTCAACAAATTTTGATCTCTGTTGTTTTATCACAGAAATGTTCAGACTTACCAAGAGTTGCCAAATGCATGCAATGACTCCCAGTTTCTGGCACTCTTTTGCCAGCTGATGTGCTTATTGCAAGACTAAATGAGTTACTCTGTGAGCTGCAATTTCTAATTCTTCCCACAGAATTTTTCAAAATGTCCAATACATAAAGATTGTTGAGGAAATTTTCAGGCATAGAGAGAGCACTTAGAGAAGCAGGTAAGAATAATATCTGCAGTACTGTAATTCATATATAACATGGCTTTTAATCAGTCAGAAAGGGATAGAGGGTAGGATGAGTCCTTTTGTATTGCACTGGACAAGTAATTGTCATCGACTTTAACTTCACTAGAAGCATTGAGTGTTTAATACTTGTGTTTGGAAATAATTGAACTGAACTCCTATTATTCACAATTTGTCTTTCTGTCGCAATAAGAAAAAAAAAGAAAGCAACTTTTATGAAACAGAATTTCACTTTTTTAAGGAAAATTTCATTTTGTCTGTTAATAAATAATCACTGGGAAAAGGAGCATGGAGTCACAAATAAAGGAGCATGGAGTCACAAATAAACAGAAAGAAGGTCTTCCAAATAATAACTATAAAACAACAAAAGAAGAAACAAGAAGGCAACTTAGAAGATATTTAAAATATAGAAAATTATGAATTTTTAGAAAAAAGATAACAGCTAGTTAAAAATGCACAATTGAAAACAGCTCAAGAGAAAACCATATATACACAATATAAATTTATAAAATTTATTCCAAATTGTGATGCCTATAGATGAATAACTTAGAGCAGCATTCTTGGAAAGATGTAAGATAATGTGCTCTTTGTCCTTTAAGAAGATAGACCTAGTTGTTTAGAGGATTTCTAAACTCATTTGTTTAAACTAGCACTATACGAATCTTTATCCTTATCTTGTGCAGCTAAGTGAAGACAGCATCCTGAATTCAGCTAATAGGGAATGAAAATAATCCTGAGTTTCATATTTTCCTAATCAGGAAACACATTAAAATATCATATGATGCAAAATACAAGACTTTGAAAAATCCTACATAAATTTCAGTAAGGACAAAACTATCTAATATGGCTTTAAATATTTTACATCAGATTCTATACCTTAAAATTTTAATTTGGGATGCTTTATGTAAAACATATGAAATTTATGACAAGTGTCAGGAACAATATTGAGAGGATCTGCCAAGTGTATTTGTAAGTTGGATAATAGTAAACCAGAAGAAAATAGTATTATAATAGGTAAGATGCTTACTTACCCATAATGAAAATCTCCCCTAGTATTAACCAATATTTATTTCTGTGATTTAATTTGATTGTATCTAACAAAAGTATCTGAAATAATTTTAGGCTTAATGGAAATTTCCGATAGAAGAACTGAAAAAATTTTCATGTCAAGCTGTTCTCTAGAAGTAGTCCACATATTTGACTTTAGTAGGATCCAGAATATTTAGATATAAAACTGGTAAAAAATAGCTAAATCACACACGTTGAACTTCCTCCAAAGTCACAGAAATTTGCACTTAGCTTCACTCAAAATTCACAAAATTAATGAATAATGTCAAATACAGGAATAATGATCTAGCACTGGAATTGTTTGACCTAAAAAAGAACAAGGAAATATTTGCTTTCCAAATGAAAAACAATTAAATATATTATGCAGACAAAATACTTCAAAATAGACTCATTTTGTTATTACATCTTAATTTTCCTATAGATACTATTAAAGTAGTATTTGATAAATTGTTTTCATCTATATAATATAAATAAGACAGGACTAATAACTAATGACAGATGTGTGAGATGGCAATATCACATTTCCAATGAGAAACCAACTAAGACAGATTTGAAGAGAGGAACTCTGAGCTCAAATAGTGTTTAAAGTGAATGCATAACAAATTATTCCTCCACCACTCAAGGGTACAGAGCCTACATGTGTTTGCACAGAAGTCTAATGAGCAGTGAAAATGATAACATATTGAGAATCCACAGCACTGAAGCATTGATTTATAAAGGCAATAAAACACACACCAAAAAAAGTGCTATTGTTTGCTAATCCTTTTTTTATGGTTACCAACAAATTCAGGACAGAGTGCAAGTGAACATGATGTTTCTTCCATTAGAAGAGTAAAGTTCAGCTGATGTCTCACAGGACTCCCTGACCTGAGGGAAGAAGTTGTTATCTCAGTTAATTGAATTCTTTGGTGGGAATCCAACTAATTAGTCTTCTATTTCCTCAGCAAAAGAAAAACAGCTCTTCTATCAGTGGATGAGAAATAAGGGGCAATGGAGGTGAGGGGATGGGACACAAAAAAGTGGTAGAATAATCTGGAAGTCTTCATCTTTCCCTCAAAAAGCCAAACCAAACAAACAAAAAATCCCATACTAAAACAAAACAAAAAACAAAACAAAATAAAACCCCAAAAACAACAACAAAACCTCAATATAACAAACAAACAAACAAAACAAAACCAAAACCAAACCAACAACAAAGACCTGAGTTATCTGAGTGTCCCAAATTAATTAAAATTTGCAGCTTGTTTTAACAATCACATACAGACCTGCAAATCATAGTATATACAAAACTATAACTTTGGTTGAAAAGTCTAATATCATTCATAACCTAGGAAGGATGTTGCACACAATTGTCAAGTTAGACTCCTTCATGGATAGTTGGGGAGGCTCTTTGTGCTATCATTTCCTTATACATGAAATGTCAATAAAATGGAGATTGGTTATCTTAGAATAGAGTACACTGAATGAGAGAGGATCCTGTGCAGAGCAATCTGACTACCAGTCCACTTAACAGAAGCTTAGCATGCTGAAGAACATCTTGCATTGTTTGGATTCAATCCATCATTAAACATAAATGAGAGAAAGACTGAGATACACAAATGTGCAAATGCCACATGGATGGATATATTAAGGAATCTGTAACCATCTGGACTCAATATGGAAACTAAAATATGCCCATTTATCAAATTATAATTCCCATGCAACATATCACATCAGTATTTCAGAGCTGATTAAAAGTAAATTGTTTAGAATTTATCAAACTGAGTTCCAAAGCAATTTGTATACTTTTGTTATGTTTTATGGTACTGTTTTGTACAATAAGAAATACTGAATTATATTGTTACTCTTTAGAGTTTATTTTATTCTCTACTCGAAATGTGCAGCAATGAATGCACTGGTCCTGCAGAGTCTTGTACTTGTGTTTTAACAGATTCAGGTATTAGTCTTAATAACATTAATAGGATTATTCAATCAATGAAATAAAACTTGTGCATGAATATTTACAACACATGAGTTTGAAAAAGAACCATTTTAACACTGAACTTTGCCTGAAATGATAACTCTCAAGGAACATGGAGATATCAGAGGCCAACACAGAAGTTGTCAGTGATCATTTGAATTTTAAGATAAATAACATAATGAGATAACATTGCCTAACTTCTGAAACTAGGGGACTGGAATGAACCATCCATGTACCTATTCCTCATGTTTTCACATCATTGTGGTTGATTTTACAGGTTTAAATTAGTCTTATTAAAACTAACTGAATTATTTAATTAATTAATTAATTAGATTATGTTCAAGGCAATTTCATTATAATCTGTGCTTTACCAAATAGGTACTGAATAATGGCTTTAACCCATTCTAGATAAAGGTGTATTCTATAATGGAACTGTGGTATCACACTTGCAATAAAAATCTTGTTGTACAACATGAGCCTATGGGACAAATGTCTAAAACTACACTTTGAAAGGAGAGTTACATAAGCAAAAACAAATTTTCAGAAGAAGAGAGTGAAAACCTTTAATTGTTTATAAAGTATTAAAATGGAAACAGATTTCTAGCAATCTGCATATCAGAGTTCCATATAGAGGAATTTGTGTGTCATAATTAGATGCAGAAATATAAATGTCAAAGTACAAACTCAATAAAGTTTTAAAAAATTAAAATAATTTCTTTTAAAAATGCTTTTAGGCAACGAGACTCTCAGATGTCACATAGTTTAAAAACATGAAGGGTATAAGAGAAGCTGAAATAACTTGAACGGTTGTTTAAGGCAAATTATTAACAACAATAAGAAAAGAGAACACTGTAAAAACTTCCTGAAAGTGAACGGATATCTAATGACATCAACAATGTATATATCAGAGTTTCATCTACGTGGTAATGATGTAAGGATGAAATTCATTCCAGGAAACATGTTAATGGCAGGGAGGAGAGGTCAGCTGTTATCCTGAAGCAAGCTTTAATTCATATGAAAAAATATATTCCTCTCATATATTAAGGGCTATAAAGAAAGACACATTGGCTAGATTTTCTTCTGTGGAATTTTAAATTGACAGAGATTTTAATTACAATTTTGAATAAAACTGCAATTTTTCTCTAGTAATACAAAATCGTCGGTACCAGTCAAGTACTGTACTTTGAGAATATCTATTGACTGACAGCTTTTAAACCCATAGTAAATTGCCCAAGGAGCTACAGAGACGTCAAACCTCACTGGAATGCATCAAGTCTCATCGTTAAGAATGCCAGCTTGGAGCTCAAAGGGTTTCCTTGTTCTTACTGTTTAACAAGAATAAGAAAGCACTGCCATAGCACTATTACACAAACTAATTTTTCTGAGTTTATGTAACTCTTCTTCCTTTTCAGCTTTTTTTTTTTTTTTTCCCAGTTCTTTTCAGGTCACTTCTTTAGAATGTTCTTCATGCCTTTACTCACTATAAACAGTAGTAATAGCTCTCCAACAGAGTAAGTAGCTGGGCAACTGATATTTTCTGTGCATAGTCAAATAGCTGGCAATAAAATGGAGCATATTTTACTCTTGAATACAACAGTATGAAACAAAGTTCAGTTCTTGCACTTAAATTATCATTGGTAACCTGTCACTAGTGGAGTTCCACAGGACTCCATCCTCAGGCCTGTGCTCTTCAACATCTTTGTAAATGGTCTGGATGCAGATCTTCCAGGGCTGGAAGAGATACCAAGCATGTTCTCTGATAATACTAAATTGGGAGTAGCTGTTGACTCCCTTGACCGCTGAGAGGTCCTGTTGAGAGACCTTGATAAATTGGAGGTCTGGGCAATCAGCAACTGCGTGATGTTTAACAAAGACCAGTGCCAGATCCTGTACCTGGAATGGGGCATTCCTGGATGTCTGTATAGATTGGGTGGTGATATGCTGGAAAGCAGTGCCGTGCAAAGATACTTGAGGGTCCTTGTTGGTGGCAGATTGAATGTGTCCTGGCAGGCAGGAGGGCCAACTGTGTCCTGGGGTGCATCAGGCATTGCCTGCTGGGCAAGAGGGCAGATTGTTCCACTCTGCTCTGCACTGGGGCAGCCTCACCTCAAGTGCTGGGGGGCAGTTTTGGGCCCTACAGTGTAAGAAGGATATAAATTTATTAGAATGCATCCAAAAGAGAAATATGAAGATAGTGAGGGGAAATGACACAATGAGTACCTGGTTGGTTAAGCCTGGAGGAGACTGAAGCAAGATCCTATCAGTCTATAGCTTCCTCACAGAAGGAAGCAGAGGGGCAGATGCTGATCTCTTCTCTATTGTGAACAGTGACAGAACATGAGGGAACTGCATGAAGTTCTGTCAGACGAAGTTTAGATTGGATATTAAGAAAGAGTTCTTCACCTGGAGAGTGATTGAGCACTGGAACAGGCTCCCCAGGAAGTGGTCACAACACCAATCTTGACAGAGCTCAGGAAACATTTGGGAAATGTGCTCAGGCACATGCTGTGATTTTTGGGGCTGTCCTGTGCGGAGCCAGGAACAGGATTTCATGACCCTTGTGGTTCCCTTCTAGTTCAGGTTATTCTATGATCCTATGAGTCTATGGCTTTTTTTCCATTGATCACCATAATTGGCATTCTATGGTGCCAGCAGAGCAAAGATCATAAATGATTATGCACAAAATTCTGAGCTGAAATTTTAAGCCAGGTTTATCCAGCCATGAACAAGAACATATTTTAAGCATTTATTTTATTAAGTCTATTGCTGGTAATTCACATTTTTCATGAAAATCATATTATTAATTTAGGTTCTATAGAGAGGCACAGAGAAACATATTCAAGTAGGAGTGACATCCAGTATACTGAGAAAGGAATTGATGGATCTAGTCTTGAGGAAACAAGAGTAGAAGTGAAAACATCAGTCTTAGGTAGAGGTAGCAGTAGTGTACTTCTGATCTTTTTAGACCTACAAGACACATGACCTTTTTCCAGATTTCAGTTAACTAACTTTCTCTTTCAAAATTGATGGACATATCTTATGAATCCAGTCCAAAGAGGAGGGGGTATAATTTTCTTCCTAATCCCCTCATATCCTCTTTCTTCTGTTCCTTTGCATTTCAGTGATTACACAGCTTGTCTAAAGAGACAGGTTCAATTACTTTCTTTATCTCAGAGGATCAGGATCTGTCTCTTCCATTATAATGACCTATTCAGGAAGTTATATGTATTTTGGAAAACCCTCAAAATCCCTTTTTTTTTTTTTTTTTTTGACCCCCTAAAGGAAAAGAAGATACAAGATTTTATACCCCTGAAATGGGCACCTACTAGTGGGTTGAGATGTGTCTCTCCTAATGTTCTTTATTTTACACATACAGAATATCTTATATTCAGTATATTCTTACCTTTATTGTTTTCCATAAATTCAATTTTTGAGCTCAACCACAACATTTTCCAAATGTGCAAATAATATGCTATTGACAGTTTTTGATTGAAATGTGTTTCTTCCCTATTTTTTACTTTTTTTTCTTGCAATAAATATTCTGTGATACAACCCTAATGACCAAATTATCATATCAAAGAAAACCACTGTGGCAAAAGGCACTGATAGGTATCTTTTTCAACTGCATGGGAGAAGTCAGACTTTAAAGAACACCCACATTCCAAATTACTTTTTTTTCCCCTCAGAGATTTGAAAATTCACATTATAGAACAATGTAGAAAACTTGACAGAATTTTTATAGATACAAGAGATTTTTAATTTGATGACCAGATCTTTCAGAAATAATACATTTTTTTGTTCTCTCTAAAACAAACACTTTTCAAATATTGACTTAATCTGGAAAACAAAGTATCTCCAAAAATTATTTGGCCAGGCTCTGCCTTGACACAGATAAGACAGTGAAAGAGGTGCTCTCGAGTCCTTGATAAAGAAAGGAAAGTAATAATGAAATACTTATGGATGAATCCAATCTGTTCAATGTCTCCTTTTGCCACAAACTACCCTGACGTTTTTCTTCTTTTATTATTGTAAAGGATGTGGCATATTCATTAAATGTCAGAGGCCAACAGGAAATTTTGAGGGACATAGCGAACACGTTGTAGTGGTTTCATAGCAGCTTCCTCTGCTTGCTCAGTGACTTTCCATTTTCTTCATTAGCTTTCTATTCTCTTATGATTTCGGGTGCTTTTATGTTCTCTTTGCTACACTGTTGCACAGTATTGTCATGCCTAGCAACATGGGGAAGAACTGAATTTGCGCTGCCTGAGGACTTGGACTTGTCAAGTTTGTTTTCTCTTAGCTTTTCTTGACCTACCTTGGTGGCTTGGATTAGATGTAATACCAATTTTGTAACTAACTGGGAGGCTATGGCTAATTTGTTTGTTTGCAATTAGCATGATTTTTAAAATCTACGCAGAAAAATAGACGTGGTGTGACAGCACAGGCCTTGAGAAGTGGAGAAAGACAGGGGTCCTAGAGGAGCACAGCCTCCTGAGGACACGGGATGGAACACAGGCCCTGGAACAAGAGACTCGCAGCCATCAACAACTCAGCAGGTGTCAGTCAAAGAGTATCAAACATAGAGCTAAACTGGTTCTTGGCTAAACACCAGTAAAAGCCAACTTATAAAGTAAAACTGGGTGCAATGTGAGGCTGTAGACCAACACAAGATGTAGAAGTATGTCAGCAGACCTGTATAAATGAGCGTGAATAGATAAAGGAGGAAGAAATTAACAATTATATACACCAACACCATATTATCTCCAGTGAAGAACGCCAAAGGCTGAAACCCAATCATAACATCCCTACCACCATGGGAATGAAAGCACCAGTCTTAAGACCTGGAAACAGAAGGTAAAGATGAAGCCCACCACCAGGCAACAGAGTCGAAGCTAGGAATTGCACACATAACAGTTCTACCTCTGTTAGTACTGAAAGATTTTCTGGCTAAAAATATTGTTTCTTTTCCTGTTGTCGTGGTTTAGGAAGGGTACTCTCCCATTTAGTGCTCACACTGAGACTCGAAACCATGTGCTGATTGCTCACTTCCCCCTCACCTTCTTCACCCCTGCTGCGCTGGGATGAAGAGGAGAAGTGGAGGCAAGGAAGGTAATGATCACAGGTCGAGATAAAAGCAGTTTACTGGAAACAGCAATGAGACAAGAACACAAACAGTAACGGCAACAATACTAATGACAGAGTGTACAAGAAAGAGGCAAATTATTCCCACAGAAATGCCACAGGAATAGACAATACCTGACCTCTCCTTCAGCCATGCTGCACCAACCTAGAAGCCAGTCCTTCCCACATCCTTAAAAAATTATGTGAGTGTGTATAGAATGACCTCTGGGCCCTAGCCATGGCTCTCCTGACTATTGCAAAAATTAACCATGTCCTGGCCAGAACCAGAACACTTGCAATAATTGGAGCCAGGCTAAGTTGGTGAGAGTGCTAAGATTTCTATTGTACCATCAATAAATTCCTGGCTTTAAATACATATCCTTTGATTGTTCCTTAAAACTACGAGTTTAGAGGTTTTGGATCTAGACATAGGTAAGGAAACAAAATTTCTTGCAGTCATTGCCACACATGTAGACTTTGACTCTCCTGCACTGGAAGAAGATATGCATGAAGAGGCTGCATTGACTTAAATCTGCAGTGAGTTTGTCCCAGAGGATATGTTTAAATTAATTCTGCTGGATTTTTTCTTTTCATAAACTATTCATAAAATACTATGAAAAACTTTCATAATTGCCTAGAATTTCTGTTGAAAAAATATATATGAGTAGATTCAAAGCACTGCACGGACTTTCCCAGTCTGTTAATATCTGTAAGAATTATTGCCTAGAGTGATACTGAAAAGAAAGAGAAGCTAGATAGAGGATGTAAAAACCTGTCTACAGGGTGAGGAAGAATTTATATTATTGTTCTTTACTTTTCTTTGTCTTTTTCCATACTGTATATATTTGTCTGCCTGTGTGTTTTTTGCAATAAGTGCTGTAGCAATAAAAACGAGATAATACACATGAGGGTTTAGTCCAATAAAATTGTGAAGAGATCATATTTTGTTCTACTCATTTCTGTTTCCTACTAAAAGAAGCAAGGTATTAATGTCAAAATGAATGCTATTCCATTTAAAAGACTAAAAGTCCTAACACTTCCCTACATTTCAGCACTCAGAATACTGGCTGTTACCACAAAATAAAGATAAAAGTAATCAGAATAATTAACAAAATCTTCATGGTGTTCCCAGAGGCACTGGTGTCCCAATAAGATTTAGGTTGCTAGAATTCCACCCGCTCTACTTACCTACCTACTCTATGCCAATAACAGCTAAATGAAAGCCTGATCATGACTGCATTGAAATAGTTATTTTTGGCAAATGTTTAAATTGTTTAAATCTTTTCAGAGTAAAGTATAGTTTCTTGAAGACCGTACATGTTTATATGTGCAATATGACACAAATCATAAGTACTGACCTTCTTCTGAAACTCCATCAACTGATAAGTAGAATTCCATTACAGATATTTGGAGAAGTAAATTGATCATCACGTTCTGATCTCAATCTCTCTTTCTCTCTCTCTCTCTTTCTCTCTCCCACTCTCTCCCTCCCCATTTGTATTCTTTGGTACCTCTTAGACTTTAAGGCAAAACAAAAGGCAGCATTATACTACTTACTGTCTGACTGATGGAGAGCAAGCTAGATCTTTACATCAGAAAATAAAATTTCCAACATTTTTTTCTATAGTTTTTTAAGGACCAAACCCTTGCACCTGAACATTAACATTCACGCTTACATGTGAAGATAAATGTATTTTTACCACTACACTTAGGGATCCCTAAAAGTTACCCTGTTGTAAATGTCAGCCTAAAACTTAAGAGCATCAAATTAAATATCGCAGTTGGTTAGGCTTAGTTTCAGTTGTTATCAGATTATAAAAGCAAATCCAAAATTACTCAAACCGAAGAAGTAGACTGCATTTTTTTTCTTGATTTTGATGTTGAGAAAAAGGTCTGATTACAGTTATGCTCAAACCTGACATCACACATAAATATCCTGTTCACACAGCCAGCAAAGGCATTGTGGATCTATATTTGAAGGCAGTGTTAGAAACAAGCTTTGTTAAAACCACAGTTACAGGGGCCTTTCAGTGCTACCCAAAACTTTAAAAGAATTTTTCTTTTTACATCCAATTCCTGAGAAAATCAAATTACCAATATCATCATAATGATACATACCTAAATGTACTTTGAAGGAAAAACAAAAGAACCTTATTGCAGGATTAAAATAAAAATAAAATTTCACTTAAACCATGTTTCCAAAATGTATTTCCGAATGTATGTTCCCTCACAGGACATGAAAAGCAGCATAGAAGACTCCAAAAGGGAACTCCAATGTTCTTCACAGCTGAGTCTTTTGCTATAAAAATAAAGGCAAACCCAAAGGATGATGTGCTTGCAAAAGAAGCTTTTGAGTTTCAAATGATAAAGTGCTACCTAGAGACACATTTTCCTGAGAATGCAAATGGCCAGATGCCACAGTTCTGAGCCATGAAATATCAGGATTATTTCATGTGATGCAGAAACTGAGAAAAAGATTTTACACTTTAGCATTATTAACTATTTCATTCATTTTCAAATCATACAATAAAGCAAAAGGCTTCTACAATGTCTTAGAAAGATTATTTCTCACAGTCTTTGTTTTGGTGGGGAGGAAGCCTGTAAAAGTAGAGGAGGAACATGGGAAAATGTACAAATTAATACACATAAGCTTGAAACACAGCAAGATAGGGTTGCACTGAAGGCTTTATTGCTTCCCCTAACTGTAAGCAGAGATAACAATACTTCTTTTCTTGGAAAAAACTTTAAGATATGTAGATGGATTTCAACAAAAGTGAAGTATAAGAGGAAACAAAAATTGATTAAATATCTTTCTACCCCAATAATGATGGAAATATTTGGAAAAAATATGAAAACTTTCTAAATTTTCTAAATTCAAATTAAAGCAATGAAAACCCCACAGGCTTTTCAATTAAAATATGAACACATTAATGAGCCATCTAAATAACAGCTGAGCAGTGACTCTAGTGCCAGCTCTGGGCTTTTTGTAGAGAGAGAATTTTGCTGTTTGTGCTATTAAACACAGACACCAGCAAATAGTTCTGATATCCTCTTTTAATGCAAAGTACTATAAAAGTGATAGAGATAGCTGAGCTGCCAAACAAACAGCCAATATGCTTTCATCTACTTACAAGTTAAATATTCAAATACAGGTATATTTGCATAATTACTTAGTTATGAACATTATGTCTTCATCCATTTCTGTCAAATATCCTGGACTTCAAAACTGATAATTTTTCCTGTTGTACAGCATTTCTTTTCATCTACTTAACTTTCAGTCTCACTATTCCTTATTTTATGCACTGAAAACAAATATTAGCTCTGCAACTCAAAGATTATTGATGCATAGTTTCAAAGAAAACAAAGAACAATTTCAGGCTTGCAAAGCAGACAGAATTGGAGGTAATCTGTTATAGGCAAAGAAAACCAGGATGAAGAGGCAGATGAAGAATTCTATAGGTGACTGGCTGAAATTTCATGATTGCTAACTCTTGCTCTTGTGAGAGGCTTTAACCTGCCAGATGCCAAATGGCCTCTTAACACAGCAGAGGGTAGACAGTCCTGAAGTGTGTGGAAGATAACTTCCTGACACAGCTGCTGAGAGTGCTTACCAGGGGCAGTGCCCAGCTGGACTTGCTGTTTATGAATAGAAAAAGGCTGGAGGAAGATGTTGTGGTGAGATGCCAACTTGAGCACAGTGACCAAGAAATGATAGTTTTTGATTCTTGATGGAATAAGGAAGGGCGTCAACAAAAGCTGTACTTTGGACTTCCAGAGGGCACACTGCCTTGTTCAGGAGAATCCCTTGGGAAACTGTACTTAATTAAAAAGTGAGTCCAGGAAATCTGGACAGACATTAAGAAGAAAATCTTAAAGGAGCAGGAACAGACCTTCCTTATGTGTCAAAAGACAAGCTGTCAGGGAAGAAGCTGGTTGAACAGGGAGGTTTTGCTGGAACCTGGGGAAAAAAAAGAGAGTTTATGACATTTAGAAAAAGGGGCAGTGAACTCAGGAACAGTAAAAATATGTTGGTAGGTCACATAGAGAGAAAATTAGAAAGGTGAAAGCACAGCTAGAATTCTATCATGGCACTACTACAAAATATTATAAAATGTGTTTTTATAAATACAGTAACAACAAAAAAAGGCCAAGGAAAATCTTCATCCTTTATTGGCCTCAAGGGGAAAAATTGTAACAAGGATGTTGAAAAGACTTAGGCACTTAATGCGTTCTTTGCCTCAGTTTTTCACAGACAGACCAGCTGTCCTCAGGATAACCAGCTGCCTGAGCTGGTAGACAGGGAGAGAGAGCAGACCAGACCCACTGCAATCCAGGTGAAAGTAGTTAATGACCTGCTGTGTCATTTAGACACTCACAAGTCTGTAGGGCCAAGTGGGAATCACTTGAGGCTACTGAGGGACCTGGTGGAAGAGTTGCCAAGCCACACTTCACTACTTATCACACAACACCTACAGGACAACCAGGGGATCAGGTCCAGCCATCATGGATTTTGGAAAGCCAGATCTTAATTGACCAACCTGATATCCTTCTATGACAAGATGACCCACATATTTCTGAGTGACACCAAGTTGGGTGGGATTGTTGTCCTGCTGGAGGGTAGGAGAGCGCTGCAGATGGACCTGGAGAGGCTGCATTGATGAGCCAAGGCTGGTTGTATGAGGTTCAGTAATACAAAATGCTGTGTCCTGTCCTTCAGCCACAACAACCCCTGCAGAGCTACAGGCTGGGCAAAGAGTGGGTGCAAAGGGGCCTAGCAGGGATTGCTGGTCAACAGCCACCTCAAAATGAACCATGGCATGCCCAGGTGGCCAAGGACAGTGGCATCCTGGCTTGTATCAACAATAATGTGGCCAGCAGGACTAGGGAAATTATTTCCTTTCTGTACTTGACTCTGATGAGGCCACACCACAAGTCCCATGTGCAGTTCTGGGCCCCTCAGTACAAGAAAGACATTGAGTGGCTTGAGCATGTGCCGAGTAGGGCAACAAGGCTGGTGAAGGCTCTAGAGGGTAAGTCATATGAGGAGTGGCTGAGGGAGCTGGGAGTGTTTAGCCTGGAGAAAAGGACGCTCAAAGAGAAACCTTATCACTCTCTACAAGTGTCTCTACAAGGAGGTTGTAGCCAGGTGAGGGTAGGACTCTTCCCTCAGTAGTGACAAGAGAAAATGGCCGGCCTCAAGCTGCACCAGGAGAGGTTCAGATGGAATATCAAGAAGAATTTCTTTGCTGAAAATGTGGTCAAGCATTGGAAAAAGTTGTCCATTGAAGTGGTGGAGTCACCATCATTGAAAGTGTTCAAGAAAATTGGATGTGGCACTTAAATAAGCCATTGTGCTATGGATTAATTGATAAGGTGTTTGATCAAAAGTTGGACTCGATTCTCTTGGGTTTCATCCCCACATTAATGATTTTACGATTCTTTGACTCAGAGGAACTTTATCAAACCATGCAGACAGAAAAGAGCCATTTCTAAATAGACACTGTGTAGAAAACTGTAGCGTCTCATACTGGAAAGTCTGCAACATATGGAAATAAATGTAAGTATAATTTGTTTTTCCTAAATTTATCATAGTTTTCTACATGAAAACACTGTCACTATACTCTAATTATAATCTCTGGAGAGTTAATCAATAGAATTTGTGCAGTTTTTGATGCAATTTATTTGATTAAATGCAGGATCTATAATAAAATTACATTAATTACTTTTATTTTCCTTTGATTTTAATTACTAGATTTCCAGAAACTGTAAAAGAACAGGCACTGAGGCTCATTGCATTTATCTATAGTTAGATAAAATGAAACTCTCCTGAGGATCGATGGATGGATGGATGGATGGATGGATAGATAGATAGATAGACAGATAGATAGACAGACACATAAAAATTATGCATATCTATACAAAATAAAGTTCAAGAAGAGTGTGAGCTGGCATAACCATCTTAGGCTGGCTTACTCTAAGAAATAGGTAAAACAGAAAAAGTTTTACACATTTCAGTACAGTGTAGTAAGCAGGATACATTCCTAGGTTTACCAGTTAGCTTGTAGTATGGTAAAAAATTTATTTATTACCTTCATTAATCAATATGTAAAAGTTGAGATTAATATATGTATCCAAATTTCATATCTTCATGTAAATTCTCATTTCAGCACATTTAGCATGATTGTGATTTTTCTTAATGCCTTTTTAAGGCATGGAAACACCCATGGAAGCAATAGCTTCATGAATTCAGGGGTTCTTTTTTTCTACCATTTTGACATGGTCCTTAGTGGCTAAAATAGTGGTACAGAACTGTGTTGAATATTCTTAGTTAAATCTGAAATTTGTTCTTGTACTGTACGAAGTCAATGCAGTTGAGGGTTTTTATTTAATAAAAGTGAAATAATTAATGGAAGAACTAATAATGGGTTGACCTTTTTCACATGTTCAGAAAATAATTGGGCAGATAGGAAAGCTCATGACTTTTTTAAAAAATTATTTCATTATTTTTATTATATTTAGAAAATAGCAGATGTTATTGTCTTTTCATTTACCTTCTGAGTAATCAGGCTCTAGTATTATTGGCCTCAAGCTTTTGCTCTTAATCATATGATTAGGCTTTTAGAAGTGTAAATTGAACTTTCTACAAACTGAAATTATCTCAGAACCTAAGACTTGAGGAAACGCACTAGCTTCAAGATGAAGAAAAATGTGAGTTTGGCAATACAGCTATGGAGTTTGGATCTATGGGATTTCAATGGCTTAACCTGACTGCTCTAACCTACTGATATGAGAACTGGCAAAGGTTCCAAAGTCTCAGAGTTTTACAGAAATATAAATTGTACTGTGCTAAATATTTCAGTAAGTAGAATTTGATAATCTTTTCCTAGAACTGGTATACACAAATCTTGGACTCCAGAGGTATCTTATGAAGAAAATTCAGAACAACATGAAAAAGATGATCCAGAATATGGCCAGTTTGGAAAGACATGGGGGGAGAGGGCTATTTTAGATCAAAAGGGTGGCAGGCTCACTGTTTAAGGTAGATGGTTTCATTTTAATGCTAAATTTACTTTTTTCAAATTATTTGACATTACACAGTACTTTCATTTATGGGAGTGATCCTGCTGTGTACTGAAACCACACCGAAAGTAAACATTCCACTTGGCAGAGCATGCCAGTTCAAATATAAATGTGATTCTTAGTACAGATCTCTATAATATGCTCACTGTCATGATGCTGGATATCCCCTGTCTCAAGGAAGAAATACATGGCTTGAAGCAAGCTTACACCTATTGCTCTCTTCCAATTCTTTTTGTTGATTGTTTTTTATTGAAACAATTTAGAATAAAAAATTTACACAACCAGATGTTCCCATCAACTAATGTAGCTATCCATATGTAGTGAAGGATACCCTGTAGTTCCCTTTCTGTTAGTCTACCTTTCTTTGCAGCAGGAGTAGTCAGTTCACTCATTCTTCCCTAAGCTTCAAAAGCATACTGCCCTTGCCCATCATCTCTGAATTTTCTCTCATTGTAGTTGATTGGTCACAAATAGCCATATAATCCAATAGGGAACAGATGAAATTAATGAATCGCTGGTCTTCTTTTTTTACAGATGTTGGCACCAGTCTGCACTCTCTATTATATAATATTTTTCTAAGGTGGTAACTCGTTATATTAGAGCTTTGAATACTATAGAATATATTTTGATGAAAGCTGTGAGACTTGTGAAAGAAGAGGTACTTAAGCAGCTAAGTGATTTTTCTTCAGACATTCTGTTGGAGTAAAATACCTACAGACTGCCTGAAGCATGCTTATGCACCTTAATCACTTAGTGAATGTCAGTCTTACTGACTTTTCTGAGAATGTCACAAATTAGCAGGTTTCTAAGTCAGCTAGTCACAAGAAATGAAACAACTGAACCTGCAGGTCTACAAATTCTAGAAAGGTTAGTGAGCTCTGACATTAGCTTTTTTGGAAAATGAGCTTCAGGAAGGTAATGTTTGAAATAAACTCAGATTTTCTAAGTAAGGAAAATAACTAAAAAGGGTCTCTCTGTTTTTTGGGTAGTCCCATTTTACTCCAGCAAACTTCAGTGATTAGTAGTGCCTAGGAACGCCAGTTTAGTTCCTGCCTTTAGAGGTTTCCTATCTCTCTGTGAAGTGAAATGGGGAGTTATATTCATTGGATGGAGAATTTTATTAATACAGATAATTTGAATAGAAAAAATATAAATTAGGAACTAATTTAATTTCTATGTATGCAATTATGAGTACTTACTGCACTTTTAAACTTCTTTAGTATATATCATACAAAATTTAGTTTTTAAAACAGAACATATGTAACTGTCATCTAAAATTTATTTCTGTGAGAGAGTTATTACTAATCCAGCAGAGATCAAAACAGGCTTATCGATTGACTTTTCAACGTATGTGCCTACTCCCAGATCCTCCAACAAGCATCATAGCTTGATATATATATATTTAGGGAATATATAATGATAATACTCTGAATAAAAGCTTTATTTCAAAATTATCATCTTAAGTAACTTAGTGAATAATAGCCATTATTCACTTAGCAGAGGATGAAATACTACTATAACAACACTTTTGTGTAAAAAATAATACTTATTGAAATAAATTACAAAGAAATATACAGGAGAGGAAAATAATGTTGCAGATTTACTCCTTATTCCCCTCTCCATTTTTAAAGCACTATCACTTGTCAGAAAGATTCATCAAAAAGAATTAAGGATTTTTTTTCACTCGCTCCTGGCCCCAAAAAATGGAAAATTTTTTTTGTAACCAGCCCTAGAACATTCACAGTCAACAGCTTGTTCCTATGCATTGCACAGAAGATTTGCAAGCTTAAAATGGGATTCCCTACTCAAACAGCAACTCTACCAATTTGGATGGTACTGAAATGTCAAGTGGCACAAATGGCTGGCTTACTGAGATAAGCACTAGTATGTGGCCAGCTGCACCTGTTTATTCATTTTGGATTCCCAGTGGGCTAATTGTTTAATATTTTGCTAAGGAATCAAGAAACTGATTTCAAAATTTTTACTTTGATGCTGTGCAGGATTTTCCTGCAGACTGAGTGCTGTATTTTCCATGTAGACCACCCCTCCTAGGGTATTTTCCCAGTGTTTCTTTTATTAGCATAAATAATTAAAAACTTACAGCACAAGAAAAAAATATTCATCATCTCACTGCTTAGGGAACTTATAGGAAATGTGAGTCTTTCCTTCAATAACTTTTGTAACATCATGTATGCATGCATTTTTCTTCTCCCAAAGCCCCACAGTATCTTTGTGACTAAAACTAAGCAGTCTTCAGGCACTTTATTTCCAGAATTCATTTTAGTCATATTTTAGCTTTAGGAAGAATTTTATCCTCCTTATTAGATTAACCTTGTGGAGGAAAGGTATTGCAAGTTTTGTTCATCAGTGAAGGGAGACTGTGATGTTTGGTTTAAAAACTTTATTTTACCAACTTAGAAATTACCCAGTGTACATAATCATTCAAAAGTGTTACAGCTGTAGTGGGATTCCTGAAAGGTGGTGTACAGAAATGATGTCAACTGTTTGGTACATGTAAATTCCTCTTCCAGTTCTGGCCTTTTGGCCACTACTCATGGGGCTGGAATGGGATGGAGAACTGCAGAGCAAATGTGCCAGCCACAGACCTGGAGGTACGCTGTATTTCCACAGTACATATTCTTCACAGAAAGTAAGAGAAAAACTGAAGAAACAACAGCAATCAAACAGGAAAAGGGCTTGTGCTTTTCTTGTATTTGATGGACAAAAATGAAGAGCAAGGAGATGATATATTTGTATCAAATAGCATGATTAAAAAACATATATTCTGTTCTGGATAAATGATTGCCAGAAAAAAATATAATGTCCACCTAAGATAGTGAGAGTTTAATTAAGTTACTAACTATCACTACTCTCTTATTTTTCACTTTGTGGTATCCATGATGACTGTGTTGCCAATGCACAAAGAAAAAAATAAAATAAAATTCAGTTGTATGGTTTGGAAATAAAATCCGTATTAGATTTGCACCCTCTAACTCTGCAGTTCTGACTGCAATAAAATAGATGAGGTTATTTTATAGTCATTAAAATGAGCAGATTTTCTTCATTATACACTTAATAGAGAGTTCTTAATAGAGAGTTGAGTAAGTTGTCATTAAAATACATTCATTCTGAAAGAAATGGCCCATTTAATTTGTCACTTCTCTTAATAAGAAATTTGTGTGGGGACCCTTGAACAAGCATCCTGAAGTATTTCTTACAATCTGTATAAATGAAAACACCAGAAGATGAAAAATTATATACTACATAAACATTCTGCTGCCAAAATGTATATGGTTAAAACCCTTACACCAAACTATTTCCTAATAGGGAAATCAGCCACACACCAGTGATTTTTATTCTTGAAAACTCTTCATCCAACCAGTATAATCAAGAAACATACAATCATAGAATCATTTATCTTGGAAAAGACCTTTAAAATTATTGAGTCCAACTGTAAACCTAAAATGGACAAGTCCACCACTAAACCATGTCCCTAAGTGCCATATCTCTAAGACTTTTGAAAATCTCCAACAGTGGTGACTTGACCACTTTCATTGGCAGCCTGCCCCAATGCTTGATAAAACTTTCAGTAAATATTTTTTTTCTAATATCCAATTTAAACCTCTCCTAGATAAACTTGAGGACATTTCTTCTCATCCTAGGTGCTTCATGCCTATCCAATATTGACATTCATAAACCACAGAGTGGTATAAAGTACATATTCCCTTAAATTTTTAACAAAATTACAATGATCTTGATCTCTTTAGCTGTTAAAGAAAATGAAATCAGAGAAAATTTTTTAAAAAAGAAGAAGAAGAAGAAAAATTGAGTAGATGTAATTCAGTGAAGTTTCACTCCAAAGTAATCATCAAGGTGGCACACAAGAGAATAAACTGGCTGATTAGGGAGAAACTATTTACGAGAACATTGTCTCAGTTTAGGGACAAATTTAGGAGAAAATACTCTGGAATTAGTTGTCGCCTCTATAAGGGATCCAAGAATCTCTTTCCACCAATAGAAAGTGAATACTAGTGCATGAAAGTGAAATAAAAACAACACTATATTGACAAACAGAATGTTCACGAGGCATGGGAAAAAGGTGAATAAATGCTAGATATCAAACTGTCAGACCTTACACACCACACACACACACACACATACACACACACACACACAGAGGAATAAAAACGCAAAATACCAGGGAAGAAAACTCTGGCTCATAACAGATAGTAGAAGATGATGTGGGCTTTTCACTCAGGGAAAAAAAACAAACAGGAGATTCATGCAGCAGCTCAGGCAAAGAGATGAGAACCTGTGGACTCTCCGGCATCGATTCAATCTCCACAGCCGATGAAGCAGATGGGCCAGAGCCTCTGGCATGCCCTCTCTCCCCTGCACAGCCTCCCAGAGGCATGGGGCTGGGATGAAGGACATCTCTCCCACCCATCCTGACCAGCCCTTCTCCCACAGGTCCTGTTTTCCCTGACCCCAGACTAAACAAACTGTGCAGTTAACCTTGAAAAGTTGCCAAAGGATTGCTGCTGCAGCTTCTCCAAGGACAGGGGAGGGAAAAGCTTCTTCCTGGGGTAACAAAAACCAAGCTAGCCAAGTGAAAAACCCCAGACCATACTGCACCCCCTCACACCTGGGGAGTGAGACCTTCAATGAGCCCAAGGCTCCTCAGTCCCCCGGACACACATTAAAGATACAGAAACCATTTTGGGCATAAAGCAGAGGTTCGGAAAGTAGACTATCACCATAAATTGCCCCAAGACAAACATTAAGACAAGGGTGAATGAGGAAGTGGCTTTAAACTGACAGACAGTAGATTTAGATCAGATATTAGGAAGAAAATCTCCACTTCCATGGGTAGTGAGGCACTCAAATGTGTTGCCCAGACATGCTGTGGATGCCCTGTCCTGAGTAATGTTCAAGGCCAGATTGGATGGGCCCCTGAGCAACCTGATGTAGTGGAAGGTGTCCCTGCCCACAGCAGGGGAGCTGGCATTTAATGATCTGTAAGGTCGCTTCCAATACAGATCCTTCTATGATTATATGATTAAAAGAAGATTTTTTATCTTCCAGCTGTGGGACTACAGTTGTTAGCAGACACCTCTTCAAAGGTACTTTGTACAAGGGCAACCATCTCATAGCATGAAACCTTTGTTTACTTGGATGTGGTCATTAATACAGAGATTCAAGACATTTAACACAAAGTAAAAGAGAGTAGGTCACAAAATCTGCAGCAACAAAATCATAACAATTGAGCAAGAACAAATTTTTAACACATTGTAGTGAAATAAAGACTAAGAAAGAAAATCTTAGGGGCAGAACTAGAACAAAAAGGGATATAAAGTGATCTGGTATTTGCAATAGCTCTATTTCAAGCATGATGTTTTCACTAGGACTGAGATGTTGTTCAACAACGTTGAAATGAGGAAGCACATAAATGCTGGATGCACTAAAATCAAAAGTACATTAGAAGTTGCATTACATCTTCACTGCATAGGCAGTGATGTAGAAGACATGATTCACTGAATAAGTGGCAGAAATGAAGATGCCCTTGAAGATGTCCTTAGTATTTTAACTGACCTTTCCTCTCTAGGAAGTAATATGGTTTACGAAACATTTGTCTACAGCCAAGGAAGACAAAAGGAAATGAAAAGCTGACCAGCTTTCCTGCCAGATCATACCAATTGGCATGCATATGGAGTGTTTTGAGCTGGATCTTTCAATCAAAATGTAAATCATGTGTCATTACTTATTATCCAGGCTCTGAGCAAGCTTTCTGCAAGCCAAAACTCATGGCTGACAGATTTTTGAACACTAAATGAGTAGTGATATCGGCAGAGACACAGACTCAACACAGGAAAACTGATGTGCAATTTATTAGCATACCGAAAGGAAATGAGACCATATTCCAAGGAAGCCAAGCCTCATAAAATTGTGTGGATATTGAGATATTTACAGAAGCTGAAGCAGATAACCTACACTGGAAGAGACATTCCACTTATAAAGCTTTGATAGTAGTAAACATAGAAAAAGACCCAAAGAAACAATCTAACAAACGTTTATGAAGATCATACTATCTGTAATCAAAATTGAAATCACATAGGACTATAGAAGAAATGCCATTGTAAATTTGAAAAAATTCAAGTCATTTAATCAAGGAGTATGGTAGCATATTATACAGATTCAAAGGAAGCAAAATATAGGATGGAAATCTTTGGGAAGTACAAAATATATATAAAACCAGAAAGTAAGAGATAAAACCAAGGAGAAATACTCAAGAAATATAACATTTGAGATATGCTTTTTCAGTAGAAGACTCTACAGAAATTAACTAAAAAAAAAAAAAATAAAAGCCAGAATATGGTATATGAAAGCAGATTTAACATTTCAGGAAACTGGAGGTTGAAAACACACAGGATGCACAGGAGAAAATGGAATGATTTTCATAAAAACAGAGAACGTAACGATCTGGCAGACTAGAGTGTAAGAAAGGATGCATTTTCAAAAATAACTCAGAAAAATATATATACTGCTGGTAAAAATCTGAATACACTTTGATAGTAAAGACAAGGAAATACATACATACTAACCTGCTATTCTGAATATATCAAGGATTTCAGAAAAAAAGAGACAGGATGATTTGTAAGGAAGAGAGAAATCAGAAAAGAAGTTGACAGAATTCTGGAAAGTTCAAAGAGAGCTAGAATTCTAGAATTATTAAAATTATTTCAACGAACAACAGCTGGAAGATGACATGGTTTCTTTCCATGAAAAGCACCTCAGTGCAGTGTAGCAAAGATGTCCACTTAATATTTCTTAGAGATAAAATTCATAGGTTTATGACACAAGTATAATACCATAATAATATGATCTGGTAAGTCAAGCATTCACATCAGAAATAAAAGTGTTGCATGTCATTTTTATAATCTCATTTTCCATGGCACAGCCCATCAGACCCTGTGTTATAAATACATATGGTATTGGCTTTTCACAAATATTAGGTGGATACTATATGTGTGGTATTGAAATAGTTTTTAAGATATACTTTTCTTTAGGAGTAACATAGGCTGATTAAGTGTCTTTGTAGTAAGTGAACTACCTGCTTGGTTGGATAACACCCAGCGAAGACACCTGCTACTGATATACCAGTTAGCAGCACTGATCATCTGTAGAAATTGAAGACCACAGCCCAAATTAAGACTGATAAAAAAATAAATTAAAACCACAGCCAAGAAACATGCATGCTCTAAAAAGGCAGACTCGAGTGGCCAAGTAAAACAGTTCCTGGAATATGGAAAATAGTTTATAGAAAAGTTTGAAAATGTATGATAGGTCTCTGAACATGCAATGGGCTGATGAATTTAAGGGGTGTCTCCAAAACAGCAGGTGTGCTCTTGGCTGAATGCCAAGCACCTGGTTGTTATAACCTTTTGCTTTATTGTTTGTCTCTTACTGTCTTTGTGAGAAGTTACATAGTTATTAGTGTCATTATAGAAACACACCATGGGATCAGTATAAACAAGAATAATGAACTTAAAGTAAAGCATGGACACGAGACAAAGGAAAATATAATAATTTCATTATATTTGTTAATATCACTTCGCTGTAAATTGCTGGCTTTTTGCTATTATGTATTTTTGGCACTATGATTATTAATTGTACCCACTTTTTATGTATAAGGAAAATGCAAGCTTGTGCGAACATGAGGACTTGTCACTGCTGTTACCTGCTTGCTAGGAGTGTAACCTGACAACATGTTTGAGTCTTGTCCAGACCTGGTGGGGGCTTGTGGCCACTGCTGCTTGAGTGCTAGCCAACATGTTCGGGCTTGCTCACACTTGTACCCCAGCACAGTGGGCATAACAGAGCCCATGAAAGGGGCAGAGACCCTTTTGGTGGAAGGACGGACGTGTTGGTGGAGCATAGACTCCCCACGTCCCCAGAGCTGCTTGCCTGTTCCTTATCAACAAACTAATAAATTGCCTAATTGATTGACCTACCCGATTTTGTTGAGAAATTTGTAACATCTACTGATTCCAATTAGAGCCCAGAAAACTAGAAAGTTTTGATTGTTGTGTCTTGGTATCTCAAATTCAATATTTAAAATGTTACCACTATTGAGTTATAAAACTTAGTTAAAACTGAATGCAAGAGATCACAAGAAAGCAGCAGATCAAATCCAAGCTCTCTAATAGATTTCAGCTGCTTTAACTATGACTCAATCTTTTCTCTATGTATTTGGCAGTCTTATTTCAAATATGACTTGGAACATATCCAAAAAAAATGAGATACTCTTCCTAAGAACACTATCCATCCATAGACAATATTGTCTCATATTTCTGTAATTTATAAATTTTCACACAACTAATTCCTATATTAAAGAGATGCCTGTGTGTCTTCCTGGGAAAAAGAATGTCAAATGAAACATAAGTTTAATAAACCTGTATATATATATATATATGTTTTAAGTGATGCAATTTTATCGGTGAAATAAATTTATGTGAAAAAGCTAAGGCATTATTCACAAATGTGAAAAAGATAGTTTTAAAAAATGTGTGCACCTGAAATTTTAAATATCTGATAGCTTTTACAAAGAAATAAAATATTTGTCCCTTAGATAAGAAAATTATATATCTGCATATATATACACAGCCAAGAATTTGCTATTTATCTAGTAACGACTTAGCAACCACATCAAAATGCATCAATTAATAAAGTTACGACAGTTCTCATGGCCCAGATCAATACATAAAAGTTTCATCAATAGCACTCTTTAAATGTTTATACAAATAATTTCAGTTTTTCTGCCCTTCTTCTTTGGTTTTAGCCTCATGTTTTCATTGTCCAGACTCCTGTAGTCAGCAGCATCAGTTTTCTTTGTAGGGGGGAAATGGTGGGATGTCTAACTACTCAACTGTGTAACATGTCTTATGCAAAGAGGGATTTTAAAGCTCTTGGTGTTGTCTCTTTCCCCTTGAGCCTTGAGATCTTTTTAGTTTTACAATTCTTCACTACAGTTTACTTTCTTCTTACTGATTCCCATCTGAATTTTGAAAGTTATGTATTGGCCTTTCCCAATTTCAGCTGGTATAAAGGGCTGCTGTTTGTTTTAAAATTATTACTAGGTTTGTCATGCATACAGCATGTAATCTACTCACAGAGCTTCAGCTAGTCAGTTGGAATAGTAACTTGACTACTAGTCAGTTGTTAAAAACATATAAAACAAATAAAATCATGCCAAGCTTCCATAAAAGTCCTTAAAATGAGACAATTCGGTAAGAAGCCTACAGGTTGTTTTTTTCAGCAACAGCAAAAATAATATTTAGCAGTCTATATAGTAGCCACAAAACTACAAAAAGTATGAATGAAATTTCTAAAAAATGAAGTCTATAAGAATATAATTTATATTTTTTTGGAAGTTATTTTAATGTTAAATTGTTTTGTACAGCTGGTCTCCTGAATTTTGTTTTCTACTCTAACATCCACCTGCTCTGTATCTCTTAGAACAATACATAGGGAAATAGGATTTTTTTCTACTACTGCAATGATTCCCTTAAATCAGTAAGGAGAATGTCAGTAGACAGGACATTTAGAAGAAATATATTACTGAAACTGAAAAAATGTGACACGGAACAAGTAGTCATGTGAGTTCTAGCATCTTTCTTCTGTTAAAATATTGCATCTTTAACAAGGTAGGCTGTGCTTTTTGATCATAACTAGTGATATAGACTGATTTGTAAATGCTTTGTGACAGGGTCTCCTATTTCCTGGGAATAATGCAGTTTCTCAGCTTTAACTACAATCACAAATATATCTCTAACCGGGAGAATAATGGTTTTCCTCACTTTTTGCAATGCCCCTGCAGAAGGACTCCAAACATCTGATGCAGGTCAGCCAAGGTGACACTGTCACTCTGCCTGGCAGGTCTACAGAAGTGTCAGGTATATTTCAGTCACTCATATTCTGCAGAGGTACTTCTGTGCAAAGACAAACAGTTAGTTTTGTTGCCTTAAGAGAGGAAGTGATTGCAGCTGGGTATTCTGTAAAACCAGATTGCTTTGAAGTGGCGAGCAAGGAGCACTTAGTCATAGCTGCTTTGAGACAAATTTTTTTCATTCATTAAAAAAGATGACCAATAGCATTTTCCTGTCATATAGCAAACCAAAGGTAGCTGTACTGAAATACCTGAGCAGAATCCTAATTGAAAACAGAAAGCACCTTCCTCGCAAAGCACAGACAAACCAAAATCAAAGCCTTAAAAAAAGGCAGAATCACTGGAATATGAGTTTAGGGAAATGCCCAAATTTGGAACATGCTGGTTTTTTCTCTAATCTTCTTAAAATGCCCTGAAATTCAACACTGACAATTCTGGGGGTAGATTTGGGCTGATTTTATTTAACAATTATGTTAGGACATTTTCAAAATACTTGTTATATTTGCATAAATAATCAAAATGTATTTTGCTTTAAAAGGACATTTGGCTAGACTTAAATCATAGAAATTGGGCACTTCATTTGGTGAAAAAGTTTGGAAAGCCTTGTTTGTGATTTGTCTGTAGTATCAGAGAACATCTGCAGAAAACATCTGCGGTGTCATGCTGTTCATCAGAATTGTCTCAGTATAGCATCCTTAGACACTACATTTGGTAAGTTTTATAAACTCAATTGGTGTGATTTTTGATTTGAAATAAATGTTCAGGCATGTAACAAAGGTGAATGCCTCTGTGATGTGATATGGTGAATAGGAACAAAACTACCTAGCATTGCTTAGGGCAGGGAATTATAATACACAGTTTCCTCAGGTTTCTTCCAACCTGAATTACCCTATGATCTTATGACATGCAATAAATTGAGATTATGGTGATAGTGGAAAGCTGAAGATGCTGAAGATAAAGACAAAATGTGGCTCAGTCATTAAAGTATCTCATTTGAGCTCTGAATCTCTTAACTTATTAGCATTGGGAGAGATGTGGTGAACATGCACAAACTCTTATGTTCTGCTTAATGCTTGTCTGTAATTTCAGGATGCAGCATACCTTGATAATAGCACTTAAAACTGACAATGTCTGCATGGTTGCTTAGTATCTTCTTTGGAGTGAGCTGCAATTTTTTGTTCTTTCCTGTTAAAAGAGGCAGATTCTGAACACTGAAATTTAGTCTCCAGGCAACCATCCAGCTCTTGGGTGGCTGGCTAGACACCACTTGAATCATCTCTCTGTATGCAGCAGTTAACAAACAACTGTCTGATGCAAGTCATGGATTGAAATTACAGCAATGAAAGAGGCATAGATTTTCTGGTTGAAACTAAATGGTTCCATCTTGACCTGTGTTAACATTATCCAGGACAACACGTGCTGATGAAAAAACATGGTGGAAGGAGTCTTACATGGCATTGTGTTTAAAAATTCATATGCAAAACTTACTAAGTTCTAAAAATGGAAACTGTTTAGAAATGCACATGTGTATCTATATCATCTGCATAGGATATAAATATACATGTATGTGTATACATTTATGCATAGCTACAGATATAGTTCTGTGGGTAAATACATCAAAATAGTAGGATATAACTTATGGCAGCAAGGTTCTGAGGTATAACTCTGGCATTTATTTTTTATATGCTACATCATAAAGACTGTGAAACTAGTTCAGGAGATATTAAATTCATATTATCATTTAAAAATACCTATTATAAACCTTTCAAAGCATGACATATTTAATACCCTTAATCCCTACTTATTCATCTTAGGTTTTCTGTTTTCATGTACAAATTAATACTGAATCTCAAGTAGAGAAATACTAATGGAGTAGTCCTAGGTTCAAGTCCAAATCTGTGAATATAAGCATATCTAAGCTTAATTTTGTATATGTCAAAGCTTTATTTTTCAGAGAGAGTCTGTTTGCTACATTTTTTCTGGTTTTATGTATTTACTTCTATTAATTTTATTTTTGTGTCCACAATATAATTGTAGACTTTTTAAAATCTGAAATTAGGATACGAATAGTTAAAAGGCATTATATTCCCAATATGGTACTTATGTACTGTTAAAGTAATGATGTTACACAAAAAAATTGTGTTTGCTTTCTTAAGAACTCTTTGATTTTCTTGTTCACTTTGCAAAGTAATCTAAAGAAAAAAATGTAGTTTTTCTTAGTATTTTTGGTTTATTTTTGGTACCTTAAGACTAAGATATCTGAGAATCCTTTTTTGACTGTTTTCTATAACAAATGATAAACTTCATTATAGAAATAAATCTCTGCAGACCTAGTTGTAAAAGCAATAAAAATAAAAAAAAATTGAGCAAAATACATCTGGGAGAAGTGACTTACTTACTCATCTGTTTTTCTTAAAGTAAATATAGGGACTCTGCTTTCACATCGTTGAAAAATTATATGTTAAAGTTACGGAACTACCATTCAGTCTGTTTCTCATGCAGATGCCATTAAAATGTACAGGAAAGGTTAGTAAGACTTTAAAAATGGCTGAGGATTCAAGACAAGCTCCAACAGAAAGTAACAAGAGCACAGTAGTTCTGCATAGCAAGAAACAGAAATAATCTTACTCAAGTATCAGGGACTTACAGAGGAACTGCCTAAGTCATGGAGAAGAGGTGTAAAGCTGAGTCTTTGGAGTGCTGGTTCACTTTCTCCTGGTACCTATTATGAAGGAAAAATTCTCCACATAAATCATATTGTGTTGATCCTGTGAAGACTTCCAGTTGCTAAAAGATGCTCCAAGCCCTATACCTATTTTATCTTCTGATCTCTTGGATTTGATGTCATGTGAAAGTAGTCACCCTCCAAAATTATGACTACACATGTTCCCCTACATTGGAGCAACTTAGTGTTAGACTGTAGTTTGTGCTGTCAAAACATGTGTGTGTGAGCAGATGCCAGATTTCCACAGAGTTGATGCACAAAGGGAAAGTGCTAGAGCTCCAACTGTCAGCACCTCTATTTGTGAGCAGATGCCAGGTCTCGGCAGAGTTACAACACAATGGAAAAATGCTTCAACTGTCAACACCCTATATGGGAGCAGATGCTGGGTTTTGGCAGAGTTAAATGTAAGAGAAAATACAGCATTAGCACCAAGCTTGCAAGGAAAGTCTGGGCTTTGCCAGAATTTCTATCAAAGAATGAAATTGCCTAGGATCTCTCCACTGACCACTGCCTCAGCTCATACATTGAGAATAGATGCCAGAAGTGTTTATATATTTGTTACCCACCATTAAAATTTTAAATTAATGTAAATTGGTAGTACAACTAAATCAAATCAAAATAAACAGATCCAAATACTTGTCTGTTTTCCTGTGTAGAAGTTAATTTGTGATAGCAAGGTGTTGCTATACAATCAACATCTATCATTGTAGCTTGTAACGGTGAGACTGAATATGCTTCATTAGAAAGGCTAAAAGACAAAAAATTCTACAGTCATGTAGAGAGTTTCACAAATGAGTGATTTAGATGACTCAAAGAAATATCAAAGAAGTATCAGCAATACTATTTATATTGAAATATGATATTATAAAAATGTGATTTAACAGTTTTATTGCTATGTTCACTGTATTACTTCACAGATAATGTTAAAATGATATAAAACTACCAAGTGAGAATCAAAGTTATCAGGACAAAATCAAAGTCATCAATACAGAATCTTAGCACACTATCATATAAGGGTCGATGTGATGTCAGTCACTGACCAAAGATCCACAGTTTGTAAGAGGTGCTTCTATTAATGAGCAACCTTGAGAGGTGTCCCAGCTTAGGACGCAGCAGCCAGCTCAGAGGCATCTCCCAGCTCAGATGCAGCCAGCTCCTGAGCAGGAAGAGCTCAAAGAAAGATTCCTTAGGCTGTTGTATTTATGAAATAAAGTCGTTAGCTTGTTGATAAATTATGTGTAATGAGAAAGGTATGCATGAGACTCAATTTTTTTCCTTGATAAATGAGCCTAGGAAAACCATTCACAGGTCAGTCACATGACTGGTGCTCCAAACTCGCTGCGTGACTGTTTCTTCATGGGTTTTCAGAGAACAGATTGGAACTAGATATGCACTTTGCCCAATATTGGCTTAGGCCTCTTTCTCTTCAGAGATGGTACAGAATTACTGCTAGATTAATGACTTGAGTACACCCATCACAGAGGGACAGTGTTTTCAATACTTACTTATCTAAGTATCTTTATATCCTTGTGTGTAGTTGCAACCACATGTTTTGGATATACCAGTGTTGCTAAGAAACAAAAGGATCTTTGTACACTTTGATTCAGAATGGAATATAAAGAAATATAAGAATAGTATTCTTTGGTTCATCCCAAGTGATGATAAACTGAGGAGAATTTTAATAGATAAGGTTTCTTAGAGCTCCATCCAATCTGACCTTGAACGTTTGCAGGGATGAAGCATCTACCACCTCTCTGGGAAACTTGTTCTAATGCTTCATCACCCTTATTATGAAAAAACTACATATTTACATATATTACATATTTAAATGAGTTTTCTAAAAGAAGATTATATATTTTTTTCCATCTTGCTATGTGCAAAGAAGTGCTTAGGGACATGATGGCGTGTAACAGCTGATGTGGTTTGTTTCTCTATATGTCTAAACTCAGTTCTACATTAGGGTTTAAGCTATTTACATCTTCCATCATTATAATTTATCATATAATCATTATATAATCATAATAATTATTCTTTCTCTCTTGTCAGTGTCGATAAGGAGTTGAATCTGGTTTGACTAAGAATGAGTAATAACACTTCTAGAAGTATATTCCAAGAACTTCTTCAGGAGAAACAGATTTTTCCACTTTTACCATACAGTTAGATGTGATGGAAATAAGGGGTAACTCTGGATGATGTCTCTGGAGCAGTTTGTTAAATACCTACTAGTCACTGACATGATTAGGAGTAGCCAGTGACTTAGGAAATTGAAGAATGAGTAAGCTATTGTTCAGTGTATATAGGAAGCAGGTGAACATGGCATTGTTCAAATGCAAAGTGGATAAACCTGCATTTATTTGAAAGTACACCAGTTATGTCAATATGTCTTATGCCAGAGTCAAGTCAGAGGGCAATGAGGAAACTTTAACTGGATGCATACTGTAGAAACACTCCTTATTAATTGCTGACCTTAAGAAACTGGAGCCAACATAGACTAATTCTTCAGTCACTCATAACTTTCTGAAAATGTCATCTGTCAGTCTGAAGTTGTCTAAATTTATCTCTGTTCATAAGTAAACAAGGAGTTACATTTTTCATTTTACTGCAGAATAATGAAAAGCGAAATGTTACAGAATTTGCTGTGTCTTTCTTTTCAGGTTGCAGCTAACTAATGTAATCAAGTCATTTAGGATGGAAATGCCAAAAGTAATAGACAGGAAAAAAGTATTGTAAAAAAGATAGAAAACTCAGTTAGATATGTAATAATAGATAAAGCTTATTAAAATTATATACTGGTTTATTTCCTATATTCAACCTAGAACTCTCAAAGGTCACCTAGAGAAACTTTCTTCTGATGTATAATCCAAGCTTTACCAAAGTTATAGACTTATTCAAAATAGATTAGACATGTCTAAAATTTGGTTTTATGCAAGAAAAGGGTTTTTCTCATAAAATTTGTTATTAATAGAACACCTTGTACCTTGTTTTCCAGAAAGCTTTAGACTTATTTTTGGGTAACTCACAAATGAAAATATGAAGAAATTACTAAATACTTTAATCAAATAGCATGTATTTTACTGACAAAGGCTGACTGTTCTAACTTCTGGAAAAAAAAAACAAAAACAACAGGTCCTAGCCTGATTAGAGATATTCAGCAAATGGATAATTACTTGCTGTTATTACATCTGTTATAGTACATCTGTTATAGTACATCTGTTACTCCACCTAGCCATCCTATTACTAAAACTGGGGAACTTGATAACTCTACCTGCACAGGGCACCAGATGTACTCCAATTTAATTACATGCTTTTAGCTGTGTAGTTGAGAAGCTGTCTCCTACTTCAATTATCATTGCTAGGCGAGGTTCTACTATATTTAAAAAAAAAAAGAAAAATATTAAAAAATTAAGATATATCTAAAGTATTCCAGATACTAAACCAGCCTGATAAGAAAATATTCAGACATTTAACCATACTTCTCAGTATACCAATTTTCCTTTGCATGCAACAATATGCTTGTACAAACTCCCAGCATATTTTCATAATTAACCATACTATAAACATTTCAACTTTTATTATCTCACTCATAGAATGCTATGAATCAATCTCTGTTGAATCACCTACATGAAGTTTATAAATGTTTAATGGATTACATGTAAAGATTATTAAGGTACAACATAGCCACCAGATCAATATCTAATCTAATTAAAAGTTAATCTCAAGTTATGTAAAAATGCAAGGTTAGCATTACAAACTGTCTTGCTTTACAGTATTTCTGTAAAGAAGGGAAGAGAAAAGAAAAAAAGAATTGTAAAAATCTCACATAAGATTTTCTACAAAATTTCAGGTCAAATGTTTGCCAAGCAGTTTTGCAGATAATTAACAGTCTGTGTTAAAGAAAAAAAATGTCTGTATTGTATGCAGATGATAGTTCATATTTCATACCTACTTGTTTTCTGGGGTATCTAATTAATGATCACTGCATTCCTGTTAAACAAATCAGTGTTATTATCAACACATGACAGATAAAAAAAGGATGGATGGCAAGCCATGTGCCACCAGATGACAGGTGATTTCACCAACATCATAGAGGAATTTTGCAGCAAACCAGCAACTAAAACCATGTAACTGCTGAGCTTTGTGCTTTTGAGTTCCAAACAACTCTGTGGCAAAACAAGTTGGTTTCAAGACTGTAGTGGAGACAATTTCTGCTGCATTTCTCAGAATCCTAGTCATCCTTTTTTTCAGTTCTATTAAATTTAATTCTCTCTATGTTCATGACACAGGTAAATTTCAATAACAAATATATTTTTCCCACCAAGAAAAAAAATCATTAGGCAAATGGGAAACGGATTGACACAACACGTGCAGTTTCAGGTCAGCTATTTTCATGACCCTGACTATGTACAGAGAAGTCTGCTGTTCACCTTCAGGCTTCTTTGCTACAATTAATTTTTCTAGGAAATGTTGTTACATGATATTGATACATAATATTTCTAAAATGATATACGCCTGAACAAGGTTGATATAAAATGAATTTGTAAAGGTAAATTGGTATGGAGACTGATGCAAAAAGTGCTACTGAAAGCATATCTGTATAACCAGATCAGGCAGGATATGAATACTTTTAAAGCCATAAAAATTCCCTTGTTAAAGAACAAAATACAGTGGATCCTCTCATTTCCATTTCATCAGTTCTGTGGTTTATAAGAACACCTCACTGAAGTGAGGAACTTCATTTGCATCTTCTATCACTTTAGAACTTTAGTAGTCTGTTGGAAAATCTACAGTAAGACACATCAAGTTTTCTCTTTCTTGGCCACACAGATGTGCTCAAACCAGCCCTAACTGCCAATGGGTATGCATGTGAACCACTGCACTGGGTTTATCTCAATATATTTGCGTTTCTGTAATGGTTTTTGCTAGTTTTTTTCCCCACTGTCCTTTAGACAATACCAGGTAGAAAACAGTACATGAATTTACTTGTTTATTTCTGATTTCCTATCATGACTTTTTTTTTTTATCAGCTAAATAATGACCTGTGCAGGTCAATGTTCTGGAAACAAACTGCAAGTGTAAGATAAAAAGTTTTCACCAGATTCAACACTACTCAGTTGTGATAATCCCTATGAAGGTAATTCTCCATTTTCTTGCAGCAAATTGGAAAAAAAAAATCTTCTAGCCTCCTATCAGTGAAAAAAAACACGAAACCCAAAAAAACTATTTTTTAAATCTCATGATACTTTCAGCTGAAAAATATTTTCAGCTGTTTACAAAATGCTGCATTTTTACCTTATCTCTCTTTTTTATCAAGTCAAGACTTGTACTATTGCTTGGCCACCAAGATTGTAGATAATCAAGTTTTAGGCTCAGCTGTGAACACTCTCCCTACTAAAACTAGACTAGATTTAAAGGAATCTTCCCCCACCCCCCCAACCCTATCCTATTTGTTCCTCACTGATATCAGGCATTGTTCTCAGTAGAAATTATTACTAATATCTATATTCCTGCAACAGAATGAAGGTTGTTTCAAGAAACTAGGATGTCTTCAATGAAATGCATCCTCTCTTGTTGATGTTTGTCTAATTAATGCTTTTATCCCATGAGGACAAGCATGTTTCTGTGTAAATTCCTGTACAACACATTAAACATAAACAAAAGGAGAATGGGGTTTTTTGTTGTAAGTGAGGTGGGTTTTTCCCCAAAATATTGAATAAACTGTGGCAAACTTAAGCATAAAGGTATTTCAAAGATTTTCAAGAAAGTCAGGGATGATAGATACATCCCTGAAATATCAAAACCTGAATGCAATTTATAGATAAAGAAGATCTAAATTTACCATTTCCCAGGCAGTAATAGAGATGGCTCAGAACAAGGCTTCAGATGGCTGGAAACCTTATTCTTTTTCCTCAATTCTCACTACTAATGTCTTTCAGAAGAGGAATATTTGTTTCACACTTTGTAGTGATTCATAAGTTTGAATCTTGCTTCCATTTCACAGTCTTAAAGATACTCAAATACTGGTTTGGTTATCCCTACATAGGTCTATAATGTGACAATGAATGTAAAAGAAGTTGTTAAAGAGTTATAGCTCCATATTTATGTAGACAAGATATTAATAACATAGTAATGAAATGACAGAATGGATTTATACTCAGTTATTGAATAAACTGTAGGCAAATTGTGCATTCATGCAGGTCTCTATGATACTGCGGAAACATAGCAAGTGTAACATGCAACATGTAGCTCTGGATTAGCTATAAAAGGTAAGGCTTAGTAACAGGGGCTGAGGGTGCCATGAGCCTCCCTGTGCCAGTCAGAGCAGGCTCTAGATGACTCTAAAAAGGATGGAGACAAACCATCATGCCTGAAACCTCCAATCAACCAGAAGAGAGCACTGTGCCTCTGGTCAGATGTGCTTGAGGAAGGGTGTCAGCTGCTAGTGGTAGGAGACAACAGAAAAGAAGAAAGGTGAGAGGAGGCTGGGGAGGAATATCAAAAAAGGACCTATGAGTAGGTAAGTAAAGAGGCAGGTTTGGAAGAATGTACAAGGGGATATTGATGGGGACACAGCCGAAAATGGCCTGGAGGAAAAACTCTTGAATGAGAGAGGGATGCTCTGAGAAACTGCAGCCCATGGAGGACCCATGTGAGATCAAAGACATCCCAAAAAGGACTGTGGATTGTGAAGGACATGCTGAGGCAGGAGAACAGTAAGAAGCAGGGAACAGAAATAAACCAGTGTACAGTGACCACTGCATCATCAAAGAGCCTGGAAGGAATTGAGTGTCATGTGTGATGAAAAGAAAGGGAATTAAGTTGAGCAAGTGAGAGAAGTGCTGGACTGAAGCAGAGCCTGGGGAACACGTAGAAAAGTAGTTTTTCTAAGTGTTGGTTTAATTAACTTCCCTTGTTAATACCTGAATCAGTAATTGAAGTTACAGTGAATTAAACTACATGAAGTTCCTCAAGTCAAGGCTGCTTTGCTCATGAAAAGTTCATATGTGTAAATTTTCATTTTCAGTGTATCTAATATACAAAAAACTAATGCACACTTTAAAATTAATATACACGTAACATAGCTATCATGTCTTTGCCATTAATGCATATCAGTTACTGCTGTGGTTTAGCCCCAGCCAGCAACTGAGCCCCACACAGCTACTTGCTCACTCCCCCAACAGTGGAAGTGAAGAGAGAAGCAGAAAAGTCAGAGAACTCGTGGATTGAGATAAAGACAGTTTAAAAGGTAAAGCAAAAGCTACATGCAGGTAAAGCAAAACAAGAAATTCATGATTTCCTGTGGGCAGACAGGGGTTCAACCACCCCCATCACACACAGTGTTGACTTGGGAAGGCAAATGCCATCCCTCTGAATGTCTCTTTCCTTGTACCCCCAGATTTTTATTCTGAACATGAGGTCATATGGTATGGAATATCCCTTAGGTCAATGGGAATCAGGTGTCCTGGCTGTGTCCCAACTAGTGTACCCCAAGCCTGCCTGCTGGTGGAGTGAGGTGAGAAGCAAAGGCCTTGACTCTGTGTCAGCCCCTCAGCAGCAGTTAAAACATCCCTGCGTTATCAAATCCAAAGCACATCCCCATACCAGCTATATGAAGAAAGTTTTCCCAGCATAACTAGTATACTAACCTTAGTATTTTCTCTTCTATCAGGTCTCATAATCAAGTCTTTTAATCCTTCTCTTGCAGGTTTTTCCTGATGAGCAGGAGGAATGCTCAGTCCCTTGACATTTACAGGTTCACATGTAAGTGCTTTCTGGCTGGATACATTAGATATTCCCTTTTTTTAATAAACTCATAACACTTTGTCATTGAAATTATGTGAAAATATGACCCCAAAAGGTTTAAATTTTTCATACTTAAGAGCAGCTGAAAAAATACCAGGAAGAAAAAAATGTAAAGGACAGGAGATTTTACTATATAATGTCATCCCATTCTAGTTATATGAGAAAGGAAATGTAAAATAATTATCCTACTCATAGAAATTACTGTCTCCTCTGCTTATGCATGTTATCCTAAAACATTATTATGTTGTCACAATGATATTTATTGTTTTTTGATTAAGTGTTGACTGCATGCTAAATATAGGAGCTGCATTTTGATACTTGAAAATGTTTTTATTGCGTGCCAGGAATGTGCATTCCAGAGTGTGATTAGGTAATTAAAGTAAGTGAGGTGGAAGTTGAAATCAGTGTCTCACATGAACTATTGGGTTTGTTTGTGTATAAATACAGTTTTTGAAGATGAGAGAAGTCTGAAGAACTGTTCTTGAGAACAATGAAACTCCATAATTTCTCTTAATATCACATTTGACACAACTTTTTAGTTTTTGTATATATAAAAATCTTTCTAACATTCTAATAAAAATAATTCTAATTCAGTGTTCATCTTATACTTCTTATAAAATGTTGTTTCTTTTTCCTTAAAAAGATTGAAGATGCTTAAAATACAGTGAGATTCATCTTTTATAGCTTTTATACACCTAAAATTTTGAAGTAAAAAACTGAACAAGTGTTTTAGGCTTCCTTTTTAGTTGGTGGTGATAAATAAATATGTATCATGTTTTATTTAACTCTTCAACAGATATCTATAGCAAGTCAGTTGATCAATTTTATAGGATTCTATTGATCTTTGGGATTGCAGAGGAAATCTAGAGTATTAGTATGAAGAAGGCACATGGATTACAACTTGTTTTGAAATATTGGCTTAATAATAATTTCTTTAGAAGACTAGAAAAAGGTATTCCCTTTCCAGATTTGCTGCCAGTTCAGACACCTCCAAATACAGAACATTTTGTAACAAAATTAGCATAAAATAAGTATTTTTTCTGTTAACATATTCATCCAACAGCATAAAGTAAATGTTTTTCTTTCTTTCGTATGTTTAACATTTCAACAGCTGAGGAATAAAAAGAACCCTTTGAATATTTTTTATTAATTTTTCTGTATTTCAAATAAAGGTTAATGAAAGTGTTTTATTATATTTTATTAAAATAGCATTTTACAGTTGCCTTTTTTTTTCCTTATTAATCAGGTAGGATTAAGACTACTTTGAAGAATAGTAATGCAGGAACAGGAAAGCGAAATATCTTCTGAGCTGTTAGTGAATTACAGATTACCAGTCTTCTTCAAGCCATAAAAAGAAATAATCTCACTTCTGCTTTGAATTTATTGTTAGTTAAAAACAAGTTATTATTATTTTGAAGCACAGTATCAATATTTAATATAGCATTTCCCATCAAGAAACAGCCCCAAATGGGGCAGGGAATAGTGCAGAACTGTATAACAGAGTCAGCAAGTACAGCCTCATTTCCTCTGTGTGAAAGTTATCACCATAAGCCTTTTGCCAGCTTTCTTCTTCCTCTATTATATATACTCTCTGGTGGATATCATACTAGAGACTGCAGCCAAAACTCCCTCCATTCTTCACCTATCGGTGCATGAAGGAATCTGTGACAGATGCTGCAGCATCATGCAGTATTCAGAGACCAATGTATTAATTTAATAAATGTTTTTGCAGCCTTATGGCCTTGCCAAAGATTGCATTCTCAGTTAAATGGAAAGATAAAGATTGCCTCCTACAGGAACTGAAGCTGGTACTTAATATAGTGATTCCAGATTGTTTTTATGGCATATATGCACAATGAAACAACAACAGAAAAGAAAAACATAGATAAGAAATTTCCATCTTAATGGGATTAACAGTATTAAAAAAAAAAGAAGTACAGCAATTCTACCTAACATGGTAGTTAGTAACTGCAGGGAAAAATATATTTCAGGCTTATAATGTTCCCTCTTATCTTACAGAGGGAAGTATAATCTGAAAACTGAAACTTTTGAACCAATGATCAACTTTAAAACATAAAATTTGATCTTTTTTTTAGATTTTAGAATACTTTTCATGTGAAAAATTAGTTATAATTTCATAAGATGGAAACATACATCTGTTGGTAGTAAATTAAAAAGAAACTTTTCTTGTTTATCTTTGTTCTGAATAAATAACCGTGGGATTTTACAGAGACTTGATTTACTGGAATTTGTTTTCATGATTTTATGATCCAGATTTGGGTGCTTACCCTTGTTGGAATAATCATAGAAAACGAGCAAGCTCTGGAAGAAAAGGCTTAATAAATGTCATTTCTCTATAGAAAGGCAAAAAAAACACTTGAGATCCTGAGGTGAGCTAAGAAACAGTACCTTTGAAAACTGTAGGAGTGTACACAAAAACCACTGAAGAATATTTTCCTAACAATTTAAATGGCTAGAACTTAGTGATAGATGTTGTGTTACACAAACTGAGGCAGGAAAATTTAATTTTATGAGCTATTTTTAACAAGAGTGAAGCTGTATACTTGGTATCCTTTAGTGATATTCTTTTTCAGACATAGATTTACTTAAATTCAGATGCATGCTATATTTAATGCTGTGTCAGCTGGGGTCATTTATGGGAAAGGAAAAGAAGTTACAAGCATGAATGCTCTACTTTATTTCATACAACTCAGAAAATGAGAACTTTTATTTTTAGTCAGTATTGTTGTCTTGTACTGAATATGCTTCAAATTGGAACAAATAAAAGGATATTTGTAAATGAATCAACACAAAGACAAGACTAAGTCTGTGGATAAGCAACCTGCAATTTGGAATTTATAGTGTTGTGCGTGGTTTTTTTAAATTATAGAAATTCATGGGTTAATTTTGAATTAATTTGTTTATTCAAGTAAAACATATATCAATGACCTTATTTATTTTATTTATTTGGTCTTACTAATTGAAGTGATGACAATTTTAGGTTTTCTAAGTAATAAAATCACATCAGTAACGAATCTTTATAAGCTACTGTATAGATATTATACTGTTAGTCATAAAGATAAAAAAACTTAAAGTAGAACATAAATTGATTTAAATCTTAATTATACAGATTTAAACTAAAGCTATACTATTTATATAATCAAAACACAAAAGCAAGTGCAATTCTTATTTAGCGCAGCACAACTTTTATTCCAACAAATGTAAATTCCCGGGGGAAAGCAATTTTTCTTTTTGTATTAAATATATTTTCTGTAAAACATTGGGCAATTTTTTAAAAATCTATCAGAATTTGTATAAAGTTTTGTACTTGAAAATTATAGAGACTTCTTACACATGTAATGGTGGGGGGGAAAAATTCAAAAATATTTTAAAAACCAAGGAATATTTTAACAACCAAACAAAACTAAATTTTTTAGAATATTTATAGAACTCAATCTTCAACTTCATACTATTTCACTATCAAAATGCAGGACTAATACAGTAGAATTAAGGTTCATTATGTCTCCTGGACCTACTTCACTTTATTTAGAACCAGACTGACTCCATTGACATTTTGTCCAGGTTTCCTAACCCTATACAATCTTCTCTACTTTACAATTTACAGGTGTAGGCACAGAGATGCACTAAGTGGAAACAAATCACTCCTAAGACCCCAACAAAATGAGTGATAAAACCAAGAACAGAATAGAGACTCCTGAAATCTTTACCATTGGTCTAATGAATAACAGATTTGTTTTCTCCAACTTTACAGTTTCTGTCAGGTTATATTTTCTGGCCTTTCTTCTATATACAAACAAAATCAAAAACCATAATGACAAACAAGCAAACAAGAAACCCAAAACCCAAACAAACAAAAAAAAGATGCTCCAAAGTCTTTTTCCGTGGCATTTTATGGTGATGTTAGTTCAATGTGCACATACACAGAGTATAAAATCTGTAATTTATTCTTTACAGATCACTGAAAGTAAAAACCATACCCTTCCTTTTCTTAGATACGTGCACTTTCCACTTGAACATTTAACTGTGTTACAAGTCATAGTTCTTTTAGAAAGAAAGTCTCCAGACAGTTTTATAACAAAATAAATTGTCTGTATTGATATACTTGGTGTCAGTTCAATGACTAATTGTGAATTTAAAAGGCTCAGAATCATGTTAAAATTCAAACATCCTGTCTCTACATCTGATTAGTCCATGCCACGGGGCAATGAGCAGTCAGTGGGAAAAATACTGCTCCATTAAACTGTATTTCTGGGCTTCCAAAGCCCATTTTTCTTGACAGCCAATCTTTTTCTTAGAATCGGAATAATTTCATTCTTGAGAAAATATGTTTTGATTATTGTAAATGATCAGGTGTTCTTTTTTTTTTTTCACTTTTCTCACCTCAAAGTTTAACATAAAGACACACCCTGATACACTGAGCTGGACAATAAAAAACTGTCCAAAATAAAGACTATTCAGTACTGAGTCTTTGAATAAATCTGTTTCAAATTTGTAAGCCTGACAGTCATATGCTTATGTCCATCTTTCTCTCTGTCTAACCTCTCAGATGCTAAGATTTTAGTGGCCTGAATAATAACATCCAAAGCAGAGTCTTTGTACACTGGTGAAATACAAAGATAGTTTAATGACGTTATTTGTCTCTTTTTACCATATATGCTAACATCAAATGTTTGGTTTGGTTTCTGGTTTGTTTTGTTTTTTGGATTTTATTTTTTTAAAGCTTTTTAATTTTAACCTATGGCTAACACCAAAACTGTATTTTTAGTTCAACAGCTCATAACTGTGATAAATTGATTCTGATTGATACAGAACATGAATATGTGTCATGTCATGGTGTGTCAGTCCCAGAGAGTCAAAAACCTATGTCTTCTGTGTTTAGAGATCAACAGCCACTGTGATAGCTCACTCCAAGATTTCTTAACAGACTTCTTACATTCAGGTATATATATCTGCCAAACTATCTGAAAACTGTTACCTTTGACAATGCTTCAAGAGAGATATGCAAGGATTTGAGTCACCCAGAGCACTCTTTCTGAACATTTACATCACTGCCTGCTCTTTTCACACTCTGTATGGCTGGACATATTTTTCTGATTCTTGTTTTTATTTCAACACATTTCAGTTTTTCTCCATTTCCCACCAAACACAACTTTCCACCAGACTTTCATGGTCAACTGTTACTTTAATCTTATATATACTATATATATGTATTTTCAAAGAGGAAAAAAATAAAAGGAGGATGGACAATTCCTGTCATTATATTTACAAAGGAAGCGCCTTCTAGACCTGAGCTATGCTACACCTCTTCAAAATTTTCAATAGTCAGTGGTACTGTAAAGGAAGCTGCTGGAGTAACTGCAGTAGTTCAGTGTTTGCAATTAAACTTTTGTGGTAGTTTGTGGTATTTCCTCATAGAATCAGGGAGTAGTTTGGGTTGGAAGGGACCTTAAAGATCATCTAGTTCCAACCTCGTTAGTGACAGGGACACCCGCTAGACCAGGCTTCTCAAAGCCAGGCCTTGGACACTTCCAAGGATGGGGCAGCCACAGCTGCTCTGGGCAACCTGTGCCAGTGATTCTCCACTCTCACTGTAAAAAATGTCTTCCTAATATCTAATCTAAACCTGCCCTCTTTCAGTTTAAAGCCACTGCCCATGTAATGTCATGTCCAAACTGCATTTACAGCACCCAGCTGCCGCTCCCAGCCCACCTTCTACAGCTATCCTCCCATCTCAGCTTTCACACCACTGCCTCCAGCTATAACATTGTTCCTGGCTTAAAATATAAAGACACCCAGACAACTTGTTTCTTCACTCATTCTGTCCAAACAAGACTCCCTGTTAAAACCAAAGTGTTTGTCCCAAGATCTCCTGGGTTTGGTTTCTTTTTAGATTTACTGAAGTCTTGATATATCTACTGATTTGGTTTCCCTAATTCTCAAATTCTGTTCTGTCAAACTAATTCACACCTATTCAAAGAGCCATGCTGTCTTCCTGAGCTACACCAAGTACAACCCATTTTTCAGGCAGATTTTTCTATTTTATACCTCAGTCTGTCAGAAATGAAATCTGTGTATAAACACATGTGGTATGTGTGTGTATGTACATATGGCCAGGTCTGATTATAAGCTAAAGATACCAAAGTTGGGTGCAGTTCCCTTCTCAGCCATTTGCACAACTGTTTTCCCAACTGAACTAACGTATTAAGAACTGAAACCACGAGAAGCAGAGAAAAATTGTATTTATCACTTGGAGGATCAGATCAGAGGCAATCCAACAAAACCCATGAAGCGTAACCACACAGCAGCAGCTTTCTTCTTAGAGTTTCCTGATCTTATTTATATCTAGAGGTGAAATAGACTTTCAGACATTCAGAATGTCACACATGATTCAACATTCACGTCACGAAGTCTGGTACCAAACACACAGGCGAGCAGCTGCAGTTCCAGCAAGAGGCGGCTCGGGCGGGACGGCCCCGGCAGGTGAACGGGCGGGACGGCCCCGGCAGGTGACGGTCCCGGCAGGTGACGGTCCCGGCAGGTGAACGGGCGGGACGGCCCCGGCAGGGTGAACGGGCGGGACGGCCCCGGCAGGTGACAGTCCCGGCAGGTGACGGTCGCGCCGGCTCCGAGCAGCTCCATTGCCCCCGACGGACGGGGCGGAGGGCCGGGCCGCGAGGCGATGCCCGGGAACGGCGCCGCCCGTCTCCGTCAGGGCCTCTTCTCGGGCGCGGGGTCCGGCGGCGGCGCGGCGGGGCCGTGCGGGCCCGGGGGCGGCTGGAAGAGCGGCCCGTAGATGTAGAGCCCGCT
>JANRGV010000084.1:51597043-51611421 GCA_024734035.1 Alethe castanea
GAAATTCTGCAAAAAAAGTATTGTTTTTTTTTATTTGGTTATGATTTGGTTTATATAAGTGATCAGATATTGAAGGCAGTGGGCAGATGATGTAATACTACATAGGCAGTTTAAAAGATTTAACAGACTTTTTAAACATGTCAGTTTTTTCACTTTGATGAATATTAGAAGTCTCTCAAAAAATTCTGGTTATCCTGTGTAATCTATTCTTGTTACTGGCTTAAATGCATTTCTATAAGTAGAAGTGTTCATACTGGTTTAGGTTGGGAAAGTCTGATTCTTGGATTATATATTTTGAGAGATCCGTTTATGTTTTTATAATTTTACACTTTTTGTGACAGAGACGGTTGCCATATATCTATGTACAAAATTTTGTGTGAGAGAACTAAATTTTTGTTCAGTTTTCAGAGCAATGCATTTTGTACTGTATTTTAATAAATTTCATATCTAAGCTGTATTACCTGTGTGATTTTTTCCCACTTAATCTAAGCCAAAGTAATTTTTAAGTGATTAAGCAGAAATGTCAGAAAACCTATGAGTTATTCATAAAGGAAATATGAAGAGTCTGTTTATATAAGAACATACCCTATCCTACCTGGTTTTATTCCGGCTAATAATAATGAAGATAGAAGTCAGATACCAAGTCCTTCTGTTGCTGGATCAGAAAGAGACAGATGCAAGAGCTGGTTCATAAACCATGCTGAGAATTGATATGAATGCATGCAAGCTTGCAGAGACCAAAATAAATACATTCAGAAAACACTTTCCAGAGGCAGAAATTATTATGATTTATAAAGGCCTAAAGAGTGTAAAGACATAATAAGATGGAGGTTTGAAGAACCTAAACATAAGGTATCCTGCTATTTGAATTCTCCTCTTATTCCAAGATATGCTAAAATGAAAGAATAATGCTTATTATAAAGACCAACAGCAACAAAATTCTCTAGGAGAAAAGGAAACACAAAGGAATGTCCTTATTTATCTACTTTTGAATGGACAAAAAAGATAACCAAAATTTGTGTTGCAATCATAGCCAGTATAATAGTAGCAGTAACAATATACTGAGATTTACCAGTAAAATGCATTTTTTCTTTCCTTAAAGTTCTTAAAAGATTAGATAATAATTAAGAGGCTGACATGTTACTCAGGGCTTACAAAAATTTATCAGAAAAAATGTTGGAAATATATTCTTAATTTTATAGAACAAGTGTTGTCTAAAGAGATAAAATTAGAACTCATTTATCATTTTCAGAATATATTCTGTAGATAGTTTCTGAATGCTTTGAAGTAGGATAATATATTTGTCTTTTGAAACTTAGTTTAAGTAAGCAAGAAAATGTTAGAACTAGCAACTGAATATAAGAATCATATATATTCTTTAAATAGCTAATCTAAGTGTAGTCTATTTTATGACAGCTTCAGCAAGAAAGGAAGAGAGTAGTTACTAATGCTGAAATGTGTACTTCTCTAGGGGCTTCTTAGAAAAAAATTTACATGTAAATCTCTAGAAAAATAATTTTTCAGATAGTAGAAATTTTATAAATTTTCAGAGTAATCAATGTTTGCATATTTGTAATGAAGAATTGCAATTTCTTATCTTGCATAAAGAAGATTTCAGAAGCGAATTTCCATTTTCATAGAGATAGGAGTTTAGCAACTTAACAATACATTTCATGTAACAGTCTTACTTTGAAGCATATTTTTTACTTTTCCTTTTTGCTTTATAACATCTGTATTTCCTAACTGTACCAAAGGGTTAGCAAATACCTATCTTCATTGTAAAATAATTATTCCTTTTGTCAGAACTCATGTTTACCTGTAATAATTGCTGCCTTGATTGAAGATTATGCTAATTGAAAATGTTAATTTGTGTTCATTTAATACACATCTAAAGTATATTGAAGTACATTACTCTTTTATAGTGTTTAAATACATAGCTTTGAACACCCTTAACGGTTTTTTAGCTGGTCAGATCACTTTAAATATTTTTTTTTTGTTTCCCCTCAGTATTGCTAAGCAAGTCCTTTCTTCCATTTCTCTCCTATTACTTCAGGGAAGAAACACGTAGGGTTATTGATTGCATCTTGGAGCAGGGCAAATACATAAAACCCAATTAATTCCTAATAAATAAAACATAAAATGTCTCTTCACAGTTACCACTTTTAAGACAAAAAATAAAAAATCCAATACATAATAAAACAGAAGCAAAGCAATGAGTTGTCACTCCAGCTACTGATAAAATCTGCAGCCCTTCTCTATTCCACAAGCCAAGATGTGTGTCAATCTTAGTATGGACACAGGAGGTACAATTTCCTCTCTTTATTTAAATTCAACTACACAAATTCTAGGCTCTGCTTCAACTTTTCATTCTTTTCTTAATTGCAACCAACCATATTACAACAACTAGTAACTTCCCAACCATATTTTCTCTTTCTGAGTTCTGGGGTTTTTTTGTGTCATAATTTGTGTTTAAAAATGTAAGAGGAGTAAAGAGAGAAAAGAGTCCCATCACGCTAAGCAAGTATAGCTCAGCATAGACTATTCAGCTGACCTGCTGCAAAGGCACAACATCAGAAACCTATTGGTGAGACAGGAAGCTTGACAAGGCAGATCTCCTTGGGAAAAGAAATGGTAGCAAAAGTATATTTTCTTCTCCCAAATTTTAAGTGAAGATTCTTTTTTTTCATTTCACCTCTTGCTTTTGTCAGCTGTGAAGAAGCATGATTTTTAAGCCTAGTAGACCAATGGATTACCAAAGGCTATGCAATATCAAACTACGTTTCTTTTACAAGTGGATGTGTTTACCTTCCCCATTGGAATTACTGCAAACACTGTTACAGACTGAGACAGGAGAATCTCTTCACTGGATTTACTTATTTGTGTTTTCTTAGGTATGTAAAAGTGATGGGGAGTATGGAAATAGATGGATTGCATAAATGACACATAAACATTCTTTGAAGGGCATAGTCACCTTAGGACTGAATTTATGCTGTAGACTAAAATATCAAATTCCCAATGCAAGATGTAAAAAACTCTTGGGCACCAAGATTAATTATGACGGAAGTGTGGCAAGGACTTCTTTAAAATAAAGAACTACATATATCTAGTTCTAAAATCCATCCCATAAATTCTGATGCACCTCATAGGTGATTCATGGCCTTTTTTATTTTCAAGGCACAACTGTCATCCATTTGCAATGCATGTATACAAAAAAAGAAATCGCACAAATTAGTCAAGATTAGCATTCTAGTATGGTCCTTTTTCAAATTTATTTCCACTTTTTGAGACATGGTGTTTGGGGGTGTGAGTGTGTGCGTACCCATTTTCCATTGTACTAGAAAACTGAATATACTGAATAGACTATATTCAATATATTATCACAGCTATTTCAGTGGTATGTCTTTTGCACTGAAATTACACCAAAATATATTTTGTTTGTAGCACAGTCATCACAATCATTGGATAGTTCCTCTAAGTTCCCATAAGATTTATGAAAATACATGTTGTGGTTTAACCCCAACCAGCAACTAAGTATCACACAACCACTCTGTCACTTCCTTCTGGTGAGAAGAGTGGAGGGAATCAGGAGAATAGAAGTGAGGAAACTTTGGGTTGAGATAAAAACAGTTTAAAAGGTAAAGCAAAAGTTGCACATAGAAGTAAAGAAAAACAAGGAATTAGCAAAGCAAAACGAGGAATTCATTCATCACTTCCCTGTCCCACCAGACAGGTGTTAAGCCATTTCCAGGAAAGCAGGGCTCCATCACACATAATGGTGACCTGCGAAGACAAACACCATCATTTTGAGCATGTTCTCAATGCTCTTTGAGCATTCTTTTTCACCCAGAATTACGTACAGAGCACATATGGTAAAAAATATCCCTAGGAACATTTGGGATTAGCTGTCCTGTCTGTGTCCTCTCCTAATTTCTTTGCATCCCCTATCTCCTCACTGGTGTCATGGCATGAGAAGCAGAAAATGGCTTGACTCTGTGTCAGTGCAGTCATTATTGAGAAATAATGAAAACATCCCTGTATTATCAGCACTGTTCTTAGCACAAATCCAAAACACAGCCCCATACCAGCTACTGTGAAGAACATTAATGCTCTCCCAGCTAAAGCTAACACAGTACAACACTTGCACAACCTGTCAGGAATTGCACAGAGATACAAGTGTTTGAATGCCAAAGCAAAGATTATAGGAATATGAATTTGCTGAGAGATTTTTATTTTAAAAACATGGAAGAAAACCAATTTTAAAGCAATATTGAATTTACTAACCAGAAAAACAAACACACAAACAAAACAAAAAACCTCCACTCACAACCTCATAACTCATAAGCCATGATTTTACTTACATAAAATTTAAAGCATTTTCTGAGGTAAAAGAAAAGAATGTAGTTTGAAAGCTTTTATTTTAGATTGAGACTTTTATTTTCAATTTTTTTTAGAAAACTGATGCATTTTTCTGGCTCAACCACTAGAATTTTTAAGTATTCATATTATATATTTTTCCAAGATAACTAGTCACTAAGAAGTCTTATTCTTGAAGCACAGTAGTTTCTTAAAGAAAATATTAAAATAGATAAATATAGATTAATACATTACCAGAAAAGAGTAAAAATTAAACCTGGTGTTCTTTCCAAGCTGATAAATAATGAGACTGCTCAATTCTTCTATTGAAGTTAATGTACATCTGATCTGTTGAAATCTGATCTCTGATCTTGTTAACACAAAGAAGAGATATTTTAAAGTGGGTTCACAGTATGTGGAAAGGGCGAAGTTACGTGTGCCAATGGGAAAGGAGCAAGGTAAGTTCAAATTTTTAAGGCAAAACACAATTTCCTGATGATGATTTAAATTGGTGTCATCTTTGCTATTTGTGTTGTCCCTTTTAAAGCTTTATAACTCCAGAAATTTTATGAAGAGGATATATTTCTTCATTAAATTCTCACATTATAGTAATTTTTATTATAATAGTTCTAAAAAACTGATATTTAGGGGTTTTAACTTGGAAATAAAACTCCTGCTGAAGATCTGAAATCTCAGCTTCCCTACTACCATCACACAGCTGAATGAGTCTATGCCCAAAGAAATCTTACTCAAACAGATGCTGCCAGAACATCAGAAATGAAAAGCTTCCTGCCAACTCAGCTTCAGGATTCAGATTCCCTGCATATCCTAAAAAGAAACCCTCTCTCCATGGAGTATCCTGGCTAAAGATAGACCTAGTAGGTGATGAGATATCCAGCTTCATGGCAGATAGTTGACATTTTCAGACTGCCAGAGAGATAGGCTTGTTGGCAAGAAACATTATCTTGGGAAATCTGCCTGGATTCTGGCAAAGATAAAAGAATCAACGCCTTCCTGCAAAATTTCACAATTCAATTCATAAGTATTCAAATTAAAAGATATCTGAAAAGAAGCCCCACAAAGATATGTTCTTTTAGAAAGCTTCCTAAACATGACTTTGTTAAGGCTGCTTCTCTGAACTGTATCTTTAACATTGACTCAATTAGGTAACTTTAATGAGGTTATTTTACTTCACGGCTACATCTCAAATTTTGCATTCTCAATTAAAATATTGTTTAACCAGCACTATCCTTAACCAGGTCTGTGATAATAGCTTGCAATTTTTTCTTTTTTATGGGAGGTTAATAGTTCAGGCTTTTTGTGTTTTTCTTACTACTTCTTTGGAAAATTACATGGGACTGTTCAATTGTTTAAAGTATGTAATCAAGCCATCACATAATAAAATGCCTTTTCAATTAATTAAACTTTTCCAATACTTTACGTATTAGACTATTTAGATTCCATTGATGTCTCTCCTAACATACAGTTTTTGGTGGAGAAATGTACCCAGTTTGAATGGCTCAATTTGAATAACATGTTTGGGGGAACAAAATAAAATACAATCAAAAACAGCCAGCATAGTCCATCTGAAATTATATATATTAAAAAAAATAACATTGTAGAGATATCACACTTCTCTCAAAGCAGATTTTTCAGACATGATAAAAGTCAAAACTAAAGTTCTTTCCATGTTGGAAGAAAATGCTTCCCGGTTTTAGAGTGGATTTATTTCCAATAGATAGAAGTGAGTGAAGTTTTGAATTGGAACAGTCTGAAACAAAGAAATCTACTTACAAATACCTTTTATAAAAAATTGGCCATGCCGATCCTAGTAATTTCCTCTTCATCTCTGATTTTGTGAATCTTTAAGACTTGACCCCTTCCTAGTGCTAGATGAATTTAACATTATTTTAAGAAAATATATTGGCATGTTTCAAATGCTCCTAGACCATCAGTTATAATGAAATCCTCATAATTTTATTAAACCTGCAAACTTTTAAGATCAAAGACTAAAAACCATATAGAAACCATATATCTATCTCAAAAGAGAAAATAAAATGTGTGTCACGTAACATGAGATAACATGCTTCTAGATGATTTATGTGTCCCTTACATTGAAGAAATTAATTTGAAGTTATGACTTTAGCCTTTGTGCTGCATATATGACATAGGAAACTTAGAATACTCTGAATTTTATATAGTTTAAAAAATCTATGATTTCTATCAGGACCTTTAAGCACATAAATTAATTTATTTAATCTAAAGCTTTACTTTTGCCTAGCCACCTGTTGAGCAGAGACTGTATTTAAATTATAAATTATTCATCAGATGATCTGTCCTCTTTGAAACACTGTATTCAATGGTGTTTCCAAAATAAGTTGCTGAAATATGCTCCATGATAACATATAATTCTATATATTCTATATATTCTATATAATTCTACTAATTCTAATTTCTGCTTGTTTTCCTCTCTCTGACCTTCAACTTCATCTGACAATCCCAATACAATCTCAATTCTATCTTGAGTTACAAAGGACACTTCTGATACTTTTTGTCAATGGTAATTGACAAATAAAAAGCAATAATTGTAATTTGACCAGTTATTCTTTTTTTTTTTTTTTGGACAGGTTTTATTTTCTACTCTCCCACTAAAGAATGAATGTGTAAAATATTGATGTAGTGTGCTGACTCTTCTTGGATGCCAGTCACCAGTCACTTACCAAAGCCTTCTCATATAGATAGGGGAGAAACAAATCTAACAAAAGTCCTATCAGGAAATCTGCTTCTGTTGAACTTCTGGTCTGCCAGGACCCTGCTCCAGCACAGGTCTCCCACAGAGTCACAGCTCCCCTCAGGCATCCACCTTCTCCATGGGCGTTCTCCAGGGCTGCAGGTGGATCTCAGCATCCCTGTGCTCCCCCCTGGGATGCAGGGGCACAGCTGCCTCACCATGGGCTGCACCATGGGCTGCAGGGGAAACTCAGCCACAGTTTTCTCTTTGGCACCCTTTGATGAACTCTGTTTCTATGTGTTTCTCTTCCATGCAATTTAATCTTCATTTAAAATTAGGATTAAATGGTAAAAAAAACTTTCCAAAAAGTGTTATAATATTTCTGTGTAGTCAAGTATTCCAGTGAGAGTAAACATTACATACTTCTGCATGCAAAAAAGAACCTTTGAATTTTATTTGTGCTCCGGGAGGTGATCCTTACCTTAAAAACAAATGAACAAATGAACAAACAAACAAACAAAAGGTCTTATGTTTACCACCAATAGGAATCTGAATATATTTGATTATATTGAATATTATCATAAGCTATATTTGTAACTCTGCATGTTTGCCATTTAATACTTGGTTGAAGTGTTATCACTATATGATGTATATTCTTATTCCAAAATCTGAATTCTGGATTAATTATTTGGAATCCAAATGGCCTCATGCTGGAGCAGAGCGAAAGAAACAGGCATCAGAGTTAACAACTTGTACTGTCTTTTCTTCCTCAAGTGCCCTGGATATAGAATCAAAGAATCAGAGAATGGTTTGGGTTGGAAGGGACAATAAAGATCATCTAGTTTCAAGCCCCTGGGAGGAACAGGGTCACCTTCCAAGAGACCATATTGCCCAAGACCCCATCCAGCCTGGCCTTGAGCACTGCCAGGGATGGGGCATGGAGAGCTGCTCAGTGCAACCTGTTCCAGTGCCTCTCCACTCTCACAGTAAAGAATTTATTCTGTATAACCTGGTGTGCTTATGAGCAAGTTTCTGGTTATGGAAACAAGACTAATAAATGCTATTTTAATAAATTGTGTAAAGCACTAAGTCTTTTGGTATTACAGCAGTAGAATGTGGACAAGCCAGCATTGTCCACATGGGAATTTGACATAAACAAAAAATCAAATGCCATCATTTTATTGCATTTTAAGATCTTAATTCATTTTAATAACTAATTGTTTTTATAGTATACTACTTATAAGACAATTAAAAAGGTTTATTTTATGTCTTTAAAAATACAGCGACTCAAGATTTATTTGACTGTGAGTGTCTACCATAGCATTACTAAATAGAAAACCAATTTATTTCAAAACACTTTTGGTGGTAGTAAATTTAACTAGCTTATCAAAAGATTGATTTAATTAATGTTTATACCTCAAGTTGTGTCATTCTGGTGTTGATCTAAAATCTAATGAAGGCAATACAAAATCTTGACTGAAGAACAGTTGCATGCTTAGTTATGAATCACCAGTATGAAGTCTGTTACCGTGTTGTGTTTCTGCCATTGCGTACATTTTATATTGTGTAATTTATGTGCATGACTGGAAATGTCATTTGAAGTTTTTTGTAAAAAATAATGGAACTGATTAAAAATGCTTATATATATGTTCATATATATATATAACACCTGAACTGATAATTTTTCTTTTAGCGCATCATTTCTTAAAAGAGAACAGAAAAAGCTGTGTGTAGCATTTGTATGTATCTTCTGAATAAATGTAAAATTATCTAATTATTTATGCCTCTTTGCCTGCAAAGTTTATTCTTTCAGCCCACTTTTTTTAGTGATACAAGGCAAGACATTCAATCTCTTCTCCATTCCAGTAAGTCTAAGTTTGCATTTAAGGCAATCTTTCAGCAATATGAGTGACTATATGATATATTTATTTTGGAAGATGTATGCATTTGCCTTAATATTAATGCTCTAGAATACTATTCCTGATAGATTCCAGGGTTTATGCTTGTAAATTTTAAATTTTATATCTTGAAAACATTGCAATCAAGCATCATAGAATAAATAGAAATATTTTTTATTAATTCTGTTTGTTTTTGGATTTCCAGACTGTATAAGAAAAAAAAAATTGTAGATATTGGGAAAGTCCTTATGAAATGAAACTGTTGTGTGTGTAAAACTCAGTAGGTCTTTCAATATGCTAGCAAAATTATGAAACTGGTTTTAGGCTGCATTTTTCTCCTAGTAAATAATACTGAAATACAAATCTTCTAAATACTTACAGAAAACCTTTTTTTTTCCTTTTTCCTTTTTTTTTTTTTTTAACAGTAGTTAATTGCAAAGCAAATGGGATGTTAATTTATCATATTGTAGGAGAAAAGACCTTTTTGAGCATCTGGCTTCTCAAAAGCTGAGAATAGGGAAATTTAGGAAGTCAAAAAATTTAGAAAAAAACAAATAAAGAAAGAAAAAGAAACCAAGAAATGGTGATAGATCATCTGCTTCTTTTATACTACATCTATTTATGAAGCACAGTAATTTGAATCTACATGCACTTCATAATCTTGACTAGTTTTTTTTTTAGCAATAATATTAAAATGGAAATAACATCGGAAATGCATGGTATTGCTTTTCACTGCATCATAATAGCAGTTAATTATTAGTAATAATGTAAGAGCTAGTGCAGAATCTCTGAACTGGTGTATGGAGAGTGTGCATATGTGTCTGTCTGAGTGTGGGACAAGGGGACAAGCTAAATGTTTCTTTAAGCAGAGTTGGTCATTGTGGTGATTCATAACCCATGAAAGTTTAGAGGAAATCAGACACAGAAGGGATGGTGGACCTTCTTATTCTTGTTTCTGTTTTGAACTTGCAACAGTTCCAATAATTTTAAAAAAAAAAAATCTCAAGGAAATGTGAAAAATTAGGAAAACTTTCAAATGTCTCCATACCAAAAAACAAATGAAAAAATTTGTTTTTCTAAAATTTCACTGGATGGTTTCAAGTGGTGAGAAGAACATTGGAAATTGTTTTCTCAGTTCTTGGAAAATTCACTCTCTTTTAGAGCATGTTTGAATGTGAAATTATAGCAAATCCTTCTTTAAACTGATCAATATAAAAATATGTCCTATTTTTCTACTGCATTAGATGTTATTCTCCCATTTTAAAAACCAAAATACTTTTATTCTTTAGCATATCATCATACTGGTTTTTTTTGTTTTTTTTTTTTTTGTTTTTTGGTGGGTTTTTTGGTTTTGTTTTTTTTGTTGTTGTTGTTGTTTTTTAACTAGTAGCATCTTTATATTTTTTATATCTTTGGGCACTTTCCAACACCTTCATTAGTTTCAATACATTGTGGCACTGCATGCTTTAATAAGCTGTTCTTTGGAGGTGTTAAACAGTTGCAGCCCTACTGATTTTTGCTGAAGAAAGAATATTGTAAAAGTATATCTAATGTATTCTTTCTGTCATCATTTTCAGAGGGCGAACTGCTGTGAAGACAGTTAAATTACTCTTCATATATAAAAGCCTGATTATGAAAGAAGTACCAAATGCTTTTAAGGCTTTCTAATATACCAGTGAGTATGATGACTGAGTTTTATGGACCTTTATGAGAGCTTTAAATTTCCCTGTCACATCCATTTTGGAGACATGCTTTTGCATACCAGAAGTTTCAAAATTTGAAGCTTCTTGGTCCCTTTATTTAATATTTCTTCATTATGCCAAAAACAGGCAAGGAGAAGAACCTTTTCAATGTAATCTGAGCAAGTCACACAGTGATTTCTCTCCAAAATCTAATCTTATAAAGATTAAGTACCTTTGATATTTACTATATCTTTGATTTTGATATATCTAAATATCTGATATGCTGTATCATGAAGTTCTCTCCTCCCTAACATATTTCACAGGCTGTATTTTTTTAATCCATGCAGATTCAGGGTCCTCCAGGGTAAACTGCAGCTGGTTCTTTGTAACCATGACATTGTTCTACCATTCCATGATTCTATGACATCTAAGTTCATATTGAGGGGAAAAGGAATGGAAAGGAGAAACAGAATAATCTGAGGTTTCTTTCATGGCATAAAACATGCAATAAGATAGTGCCATTGAATCTGCAGGAGAAACAGAAATTCTGCAACAACATCTTTTAAGTGTTAGAGAATTAGGCATTACTTTAGTGGCCAGTATGTGGAAAGGAAATCATTCCATCCACACAAGCCTATGTTGTGCAGTGGAAATCATTTCATCACATATGGTTCTTTACCAAACTCTTCTCAGATTTACGCATAAAAAAACCCAAAGAACCCTCATTCATTGGTTCTGTGTTGCACAGTTCTTAGTGTTCCATCTCCTATTGGTTAGTGTTCTATTCACCTTCAATGCTAACTTCGTCCTCATTCTTTAGTTCTCTTATTGATCTTTTCCCAGACCAGGTGTCTCTGGCTGCACTAGGGGGATTTTTAGTGTCTGTTTGTCTCCTCTCCATCTTATGGCTACTCACAACCTGTAATTGTTAAACTCTCAGAGTATTGGAATCTTCTTTTTGCTGTTTGAGGCTCACAGAGCCTCACCCAGGGAAACTCAAATCCTCAGTAAACAGTCTTTTGAAGAGAAACTTCAATTCCCCGCCCCCTGGGCAAAGGCAAATTAAGCCAGGACTAAAGTTAAATAATAGAATTTAAAAGTTGCATTGTTTCCAACAATAGTATATTAAATATCTTTTAAAGATATCTTAGTGAGGAAATACTGTGGAATCTTAAGAAACCGGGTATAAACAGCAATTATTCCCAAAGGGATTGCCATCTAGCACATAATACTTTATAAACAAATGAGACAAACAGATTACAGTGAGGTGTGGGACAGTGTGTTCAGACATTTTGTAGCCAGCTATAGAAGTCACAATATATTTCTTTTTGTCAGGTTGTAGTTCATCAGTAATTTGCTCCAATTTTTGCTTTCTCAAATACTGACTTTCATAGCAATGAAAACTTGGTAACACTGGTAGGTGAAGTAGAACATTACCAAGGTCTCTTTAAATATATGTAAATATCTGTTCACAAGGTACTTATAGTTCAGGAAGGGCAGTTAAACTATGGAAAAGGAATGCCTGGAGCAAATTAAATTCAGAGTAGTTTTTGAAACAAAAGTTGGAAACCCTGCTTAATGTTAAAACAGAATTGTGAAATAGGCTTCAAATTGGTTAATTTATACTGCATAAATAATCATTGCTGAAGGTCTCTTTTTTTTTTTTCCTGTAACAGTCCTGCACAAATTAAAATTGGTCCCCCATTATCTGTATCTCATCTCCTTTCAAGGTAGAGTAAAGGTAAAAATTCTTACTGAGTCCTTAGGGTTCAATTCACCTGAAAAGTAGTTGTGACCTTCTGTACTGAGCAAGTCTATAAAAAAGCAGCAGGTGGTGTCTCTGTGCCAGTTTGACCTATCCAGATGCAAGGGTATTTGACATGCAAAGTGCACTTTTGTTATATCAATGAGGCCAATCTCATCCTTCAGAAGGGAAAGAGAAATGACAACTGTGCTGTAGGTAACTGAAGGAACAGAAGTTTTACAGATGTTCTTTAAGGAAACTTCACTGAATTATTTAATGGCACAAATGGAACCTAGGTCATGTCCACAACAAAAATAAAATACTGCCTTATTTTATAAAGATTCTAGTTCCAGCAGAGAAATCAGTATCTTTTTAATTTAGTCAACATTTCCTTAAGTTTATGGGGGAGGAAGCCCAAGTTCTCAATCCCTGGAAGTTCCTGACACCTGAATCTAGACAAAGAGACACTTTCAAGAGCTTTATATAAACATTTCTTTCTCCTGAGCTGGTAGTCTGGTAGATCTTTTTTGAATAATATTCAGTAGCTTTTTTGTAACAAAACTGTACACTTCTGTCCTGAGGGTTGCTTTGGTTGAGCCATTATCTTCAGAAAAGAAGGGCAAGACAACAAGCCTGCCTCCAGTGTAAGAATAGGAGACAGGTCTGTTTCATAGGAAGAAGTAGAGTGGAAAATTTCTAATAGAAGAGTAGGAGTTGGTATTCATAAGAAAGGAGAAATTATTTCACTAGTAGGGAGGGAATTCTTGAAGAAGCTTGATAATAAGCTAGTCTTTGGCTTCTACAGATGTGTGGTTACTGAGCTTGTGCTGTCAAAGCACCAATTAACCTGTGGGAATTTGATTGTGTATTTTCATGTTACAGCTGAGGAGATAATAAAGAAGTTTATAAAACCAAATAAAAATATCTGCTAAACTGTGTTTAGGGTTTGATTTTGTATTTTGCCTCTGTTATTTTTTTTTATTTTTATTGATTAAACAATATTTAGCAAAGATCTAAAGGAGTTTATAATTTTTTATGTTTCCACCAGTGATAATTGCTTTAATAACCATGGCAAACCATTCCAATCCCGTGATCAGCTGTAGTATAAAATATAAGGGTTTATTGATCACAGTCCAGGTCAGAATAATTCTAAGAAGCCATTATTAGACAATACATTTCTAAATAAACTACTAGGTACTTCAGACACAAATCATGTTCTGCATGAATGAATTTATTTTTAACAATAATTGTGTATTCTATAATCTTTTTTCTATAGAAAAAATTTCAGAAGTTATTTAGCCCATTATTTTTCTTCCTATGTTTTTGTTTGTTTTATTTCTGTAGAGAATAAAGTATAAATATAAAAATATTCATCTTAAGGATGTGAAAATAAAATATACTGGCATTTCCAAATGGAGTCACTCTATTGAGAAAGTAAAATATTTTTATATTTTCACAATATTGTCCTAGGTCAGCTGAAATTATTTACTGAGTTTAGCTTATTTCTTAGACAAGTCCAATTAACTTCTGGCTCAGTAGCTTTGCTTCTTATAAAACAATTAATACAATTTTAAGCTAAGAAAACCCAGATATAAGTATATATTTACCCAATTATTAAAGCATAGCAATATTTTCATATTCTTATGTTTATCATTTCAAATGTACAGGATCTCAGAACCACGGGTAAGATTGGGAAGGTCTGCAGTGGATCATCTGGTCCAACCTCCCTTGTCAAGCAGGGCCGTCCTACAGCACATGGCACAGGACTGTGTCCAGATGGTTCTCAAATATAACCACTGATGGAGGCTCTACAACGTCTCTGGGCAACCTGTTCCGTGTTTGGTCACTGCACAGTAAAGAAGTTTTTCCTCGTGTTCAAGTGGAACTTCCTGTACATCAGTTTCTGCCCACTGCCTCTTGTCCTGTTGCTTGGCAGCCCTGAGCAGAGCCTGGCTCCATCCTCTGGCACC
>JANRGV010000084.1:51611616-51627831 GCA_024734035.1 Alethe castanea
CACTCCAGATGAGCTTCCCTAGGGCTGAGTAGAGGGGCAGGATCACCAGCCTTGGTCTGCTGGCAGTGCTCTCCCTGATGCTAAAAGACCAGTACAATTATGATTGTGACTATAATGTCTCCCTGGTTAATATTTAAATGCTAATTTTATCCTGTCAGAATTAGCAAAATTTTTTATTCCTAGATATTACTAATGTTTAGCAGAGAAAAATATGGCAATATTAATAGGGTAGAAAATTTAATATTTGTCAGCATATTAAAAATATTTTAATATAATGCTTATTTTTTCAAAAAGCCTTTAGGAAGATTTATTTAATGTAGTGTGAGTCTTTATCACGCTTCTAAAATCTAGAGCACATGCATCATTATGGACCAAAATGTGAAGTACTAGGCTCATCATAAAACAATGCTGTACAGTGCAGGTTGAGCTTGACATATGAAATGTAGGCTCCTTTTCTAACTTGATGATTGTTTCTATTTTTAGCAAATAGAATTTAAGCACCTGCTTTGCTCCCTCATAATTTCAACATCTGTGGAAGGTTTCTTGTGCTTTGTCATTCAGTTAGAGGCACTAGTGACAGTCTCTGACTGCTTCATTTATCACTGTGCATTCTATTCTGCATTTGGAACTGATTGTTTCAGAGATGCAGCCTACTTTTACTTCAATAGGCAATTTTATGCATTGTCTGAAATGTCTTGCTTCATGCTAATAATAAAATCTTTTTGTAAGATATTTATCCAGGTCTAAGTAATAAAACAGTTTGGAGTAGCCTTCAGCCTCTAAATTAAGATACGTGTCCTTTTTCAACAAAGACTGAAAGCACTATATAGTGTTCATCTAAGGAGCATCTTAGTTGTTTGAACTGTAGTGGTTAATTTGCAACAGAAGTCAGAATTTCTAAATTGCAAAGAAGAAACATGCACTACAGCACTGACTGTTAATAAAATTCCTACTATGCTCCCTCTTCATAAAAATAAAGGATTTTTTATAACTTAATTGACTTTGTCATCTTTTTAAACTTCTCTAGAGGCTACTTTTAAACCTTGAAATTTTGCCCTGCAGGCTGCTACAGAGACTGTTCTTTGTATATTACGTACCACAGGAAAAAAAAATATTTTTAAATGTATAATGCAGTATTTTGTGCTGAGGTGAACATTTAGAAATATCACAACAATAACGGTTCAAAGTGGGAGAATTTTACAGCCTGGAAGCTTTTGGATATGGGAATTTAAATTCATTAACCTTGAAGAAATCTATTTTAAATTCTATCATTAATTTCATAAGCCAGTCATTATAATTTTCGATGCTATGAAGAACCTTTTCAGTTGGGTATTAGAAGGCTGTTTTGCCTGAGAAAAAAAGATGGATCCTTCTTATACGCTGCCTTTCCCTGAGCCTGGTTTTGTAAAAAATTGAGTGTTTATGATTCATTTGGTGTTTGCCTGGTCTGAAAATTTGTCAGTTTGAACAGCAAATACAATATACATTAAAGAGGGAGGATGTAGGACACTTTTTAATGTTAAACTTCTCTTTCCCATTTTTAATTATATACAGTTCTTAAAAATAAAAGTATTATTTTTATCTTTGATGGCAGGTAATTGTTTATTTCTTTGGCTTTAGGTTAGCGCCAGTAATATTTACTATGGAAGCTTCAAAGTTATTTTATCTTGAATAAATTTTCTTCCATGAATAGCTCATTATCAAACTATCGTTTAGACACTCTCTGTGTGATGTATGATTTGCTAAGAAATTAAAGACATGATAAAAAATTTGAGTAACAGGAACTTGAACTAAATTTGTTCAAGTGAAGAAGAGGATCTTTCCATATACTGTCTTTTACCTGATGTCAGAGTGGTTAGATTATGGGTGAAGAGCTAAATTAATTCTGGGGTTCACTATACATAAACTTCAGAACCAGCTGTAAGTGTTAATGAAGGATTTAATGAAGTGAGTTCAAATGAAAATGGAACTGCTAGGTTTAACGTGTAGATAATTTTTTTTTTTCAGAATAAAAGTCAAATTGTAGAAGACCTGTATTTTTCTTTTATTAATCTTTAATCCAAAGCATCGGACTTTGTGTTCTGGAAGCAAAAAGAAATAATAAAGTGGCTTCTATAGTAGAAGAATAAGGTGTTAGAGATAAAATACTTCAGTACTTTTTGAGAAGTCTATAGTGTCCTACAGACACTGGAAAAGATCAAATAAAAGCTAAACTAAAAATTTCCTTTCTTCCCCCCAGTGTTTTTGTCCCATAATTACTGAATGTATGGGACATGATATGGTGTAGTCCACCCCTTCTTGCAAAATAATATTTAAGAGTACTAATGATAAAGGAATTCTAGATGGAAAAAAAAAATCTTCCCAAGATTGTTATTGCAAGAATGAGATTAGTTCCAAAGAAAAAAGTATTTTGTAACTTTGATCACTCTAATTTGCCTGGGTTATCTCCCAAGAATCCCTCTCTTTGAGTTTCTGTCTACGAATGAGTCCAAAACCTTCTGTATTGGAGAGGCAAGGATTAAGAAAAAAAAATCCAGGAAAAGAGATCCAGGTCAGACTTTTTTTCCCTGAAACTCTACAAAACTGCAGCAACTTTAGCATGTTCCCTCAAAAGCTGTTCACAATTTTTCCTGCCAACAGGCACATAAAAATAAAAAATGTTAAGCTCTGAAGTAACAGGAACACTTAAAACACTTAAAATTTCTATATTCAAAAAATACTTAATATTGAAAAAAAGAATAAAAAGAATATTGAAAAAAACCCACCTGAAAAAAAATAATGGAGAATCTGAATACTTCTGAAGTGCGGTTTCTTCAATTATATAAGAATATTAGCAAAGAACTTCTGAATCTGTTGAATTCTTGTTATACAATATGCATTGTTTTTTGTCTTGTCCTAACGCTAGATTTGTATTATATCCACTCTCATAAATGTTATTAAGATTTTTACTTAAAAGAATATTTTCATTTTCTTTCAGATATTTCCTCAGCTGTTTTTTCATTCTTTTCTCTGTTTAATTTACATATGCTTATTGTCTCTCTTTTTATTGTTCCTTCTCTTCATGTATCTGAGTAGTCTAACTGAAATCTCTCCTGCATGCAGGTTATTGTAACTACGCTCAGTTATTAATTTAGTTTATTACAGTGGAAATGTCCTAGAGCCTTGAGTTTTTTCTATAACTTGAGGTATAGCATATTTGAATCATATACTTGGGGTGTTGTTGTTGTCTCTTGTTTGGAAGCTATGATCAAACAATTTTTCCCTGATTGCTTTATTTGTTCTAGCAGTTTGCTTTGCATTTAATGCGAATTTAACAAAGAGCTAGAGGAAAAGTGTATTAGAAAGCTTAGATGTAAACCACCTTTGAAATTCATTAATCTTCCTTGTATATAAGCATGCTCACATTCAGGAAGGAAAAAAATAAGAATTTATTGAGTCTGTATGGCATGCAAGAAGTAACTGTGACATTCTGGCATGTAGAAACTAAAACAACATCCTCTCATTTTGGTGGGTTACTGTAGCAGTCAACAACCTTGTTTTACCCTATCCTAAAGTTCTTAAAAAAGATAAAATGATGGGTTTTTGTGACAGCAGTTAGCCTTAAAATGATGTTTAAAACATTTAATAAATCCGTATATTTCCAAAAATAGTGATAGTTACCATATATAGAGTTCTTCAAAGTGTTTTCATTTTTTTTTCTGATTGGTAGCATGACATTTTGGTTCATGAATATTTCTGATTGAATGATTTAGCCTTTGTCCTTTTTTCAACTAAATATTGGGTGCTTACCTATTTTGTATCATTGGTTTCTTTCACTCTAAGGAGGAAAAGCAAGTCACTTGCTAAGTCTGTAAAATCAGCAGTCCTTCAGAAGGATTCTACATTTTAGCTTTCTTTGTTTAAATGTAACATATTAAAAAAAACCCTACAAGATCTACAAGACCAACCTTTATACCAAACTGTTATTTGTTTATCTAGATGCAGGGGTGTAAAGTTTGACTATGCACAGGTATGCAGGTAGATAGACTGGAGGAAGAGCCACACCCACACCTGTGTGTTGCCTGATTTTATTCTAGAGAAAGAGTAGGAGGAGAAAAACACAGGCCTGCAGCTTCAGGACAGATGATATAAAGAGATTTACGAGATTTGTCCAGCCCTTGGATTGTTTCTGCCGCTGTTCATGCACATGGACACAGGTGGCACTGCCAGGGGAGATGTCAACCACATCAAGAGTTTTCCACAGCTCTGGGTGGGAGAGTGAAGGCTGTGATAACCCACACTGCCTCTCTTCAGTCCAAATGGTTAAAGAGAAAGGCTTGATTAAGAGCAAATGGGTACTGAACATCAATCACTGGTTGCTGGTATCATACAGAGATTTGGATTTATATCACTCTATCTCTTTTGAGGATTGAGGACTGCAGGACAGACCTAGTTCTTAGGGTCAAAATTTGGAAGGAAGTAGCAGGAGAAGAAGAGAAAGCAATAGGAGCCCTATTCTTATATTTTGTCATTTTAAAATGAAAAATTAATAATAATTTCCAAAACAGAAAGGATTTTCCTGTTTCACAAAAAAAAGAAAAAAAAATTCCAACAATTATACTTCTGTATACAATTCAGTTTATATATTTTCCCTTTTTAGTCCTCTTTTTCACGTTTTGATGAAGAGACCTAATCTTCTAATAAATACCTCAACATTAGTGCATGTTATGTGTTTTATAAGGATTCAAGGGTAGTATCAAAATTGCCCTTGATGAACAGTGAGAAAGTCATATGTATTGGTAATTAGTGAAAATTCTTCTTCTTGAGTATATGGTAATCATAACTGCCTAAGGCTGGGTGGTATGCTGATAATGACAGGAATGTCCTTTACACAAGAAGAGAAGAAAAGCAGTACAGAGATGAGAAAGAATGCAGATTTAGAGAATTGTAAAGATATGAAGGAAGGTGCATGTTTTTATCATTTGACAAGAGGATATGTGCTTTTTTATCCTCATCTAACTCACTTTCTCTGCTAATTTGCCAAGGGAGGGTGCTTGAGGGGAGAGTCGTTGCACTCCACTCAAGGCTGTATGGTTCAATTTGTAGTTTTTTATTCAGGATATCATGATATTGCCCTTTTCATACATATTTAACATTTACAGTACAGCACCCATTTAAAAGCAATATATCTGTCTTTCTATTTGTACCCCCTAAAGAAAAATCTCTCTACCAGACCTCTCAACAGTGAAAGCCCTTGTGAGTTTTCAGTTGCAGAGGCCTGGCAGTGGTGTTTCAACAGAATATTGATGCTTAGAAGTGCCTGAGAATAAGAAAGCAGTAGGTGTGAGGAGTTATCACAGAACTGATCTGGGTAACCCTGGGATCTACAAAACTACAATATATATTCATAAAATTAGACAAATTCATTTAACAAGTAAAGATAAATGATCATGCAAAAATTGACTGAGCCACCAGAATCAAAGTGATCACTGGTTTGACACCAGCAGTGACCTGTAATAAATGGAATACCTCAAGGGTCAAATAGAGGAAATGCTGCTTTTTATTAAGTGTTCAATATCTTAATGATCTGGATGGTAACAAAGAATTCACTCTTAACAAATTCGTGAATATTACTGTTTAAGGGGATTGACTGATATACCAAATGTCAGAGCTGATGTCCTGAGGGACCTTTAAAAAGCTGACAACTGAGCCAAAAGAAATCTATTAAATTTCAGCAAGGAGACTGTACATCAGTATAGGTTTGTTTACCAGGCAGCTAAATAACAATGTACTATGTATGTAGGTATGATTCTGTCTTATCATCTCCCTGTCTCTAGTTACTTGAAATTTAGAGACTGTCAACCAATTGTGTAATCTTTGCAAAAGCCTTCTGGAAAAAGTTGTAACAGACTTCCAAGAGAAGAACTGGCTCTGGACAAAAATATATATGATATCCCAACTGATGGCTCATATCCATTATCGCTGGTTAGAAGAGGCACTATTCTAAGCTGATCTTGGGGGGAATTTCACAGAATTCTTATTAAATTGCAAATTCCTTCAGTAAATCTCTGATGCCAGCAGTCTCATTCAAAGGCCACTGAAAGCAGCACACAAGAAATTGAAGTGAATTATATTCCATATTAGTGTCAGTTCATTGTTTACATACATGGTCAGTAATCTATAGCAGTAGCAAAAAGGAATATATGCACAAGGAGGAACATGATCAGGCATCTACTGAGGAATTATGATATGAAATCAGAACAGTCAAATTACATCTATATGGCATCTCAAAAGTAACGTAGTAAACACAGGATTTTTAGTGGAAATATTTCTTCTGAGTTCCTTATCTGAATGAATTTTGGCCTTTTAGTTGCATGACAGAAGTTATTATTCCAAAGAGTTCAAACAGGCTGCTGATTCATGTGCATTGATCTATACCAATGAATTAATTAGGAAAGATAATTATGAATTATATATCTAGTAATACCTGAGTTATAGTTCATGATAGGGAACTCCACACATTGTTTCACAAAAGAACTCGGAAGTGACAGGAAAAAGTTAACAGAACGTTCCCAGTGTGACACTAACTAAAGGTATTAATACATTGTGTGAACAGGGCAATTCTGAAAATCAATATGGTGGTTATATAATCTACATATTTGCTAGCATTGAATATGACAGATTATCTGTAGCTAATATCCAGGAATGATATGGCAAAATTAAGAGAGGGCTGTAGAAAGAAGCACAGAACTGAAGATTTACTCTTGAAGTACTAACAAAATTAGTGTAATCATTATGCAAAATGAATTGGTGGAAGAAAACCATGATTGGTATGGGCTATATCTGTTTAAAAAAATGTTTTGGCAGGAAAAAAATGTATTGGTAGGTAAATGCTGCTGTTGGGTCTCATTTCATACCCATCATATCTTGTTGGAATATTTCACGTTAGTTTTAATTTGGTCTCCTATGTAGCAAGTCCCAACTATACATGAAATTCAAAGCTTTCAGAAGAGCTTCTTTGAGTGTGGGCTCTTTGGAGAATCTGTCTGGATGCCTCACTTTCTATTTTGTCCTATCTCAGGAAGTTGATGACAGCACATCAAGAGACATATCTGTTGTCCCCACCACCATTGCTTATACAAATATTAATGTGTCAAATCTTGAAATCGGATCCTGTAAAATTTTCAAGTGGTGCAATGTACCTGCTGTCTCCTCCATCTTCCCACTAAGTTTGGTGGTAATTAGCACGAGGCACCCTAAACAGGCTGTGGGAGATTTAATCTGAACACCCAGGACACAGGACACCCTCTTTCCTGGAACAGAGCAGATGGATGGTATAAGCAAGGTAACTTAAACTCAAATGAAAAACTGGTGCTTTCTTCCTGGGCTATAACAACAATATCTGTGACATTTTGGTGGTGCTTTTCTGCATTATGGTATTATGGTATACCTGTTTGCCCCTGTGCCAAGGGGTCCTGAGACTGTCATCTGACAAGAAAAAAAATATGAATGGTAGAGGGTTAACATGGGCTAACATGGCATTAAATTAATAAAGGGGTCAACATGGCATTAAATTAATAAAAATCAGGAACAGAAGCAGAAATCTGGGAGGAAAAATGTGATAGCCAAAATCATCATCACCATCATTATGTTAGCCTGCATGATTCCTTAGAAACTTAACTCTGGAAAATCTTGCCCGTATGCTTTAACTAAAGGGACAAACAATACACTTGCTGTGGTGCTAAGAATTAAAGAATCCTCGCAATTGCCACATTTTTCAGATTCAGCAGTCCCCTCTCCTCTGGGAGGTCTGAACACCTAAAGGATCTGTAAGGCTCTGTAGTCTGGGACTGCATATTAGCTCTAGATCAGGTTGATCTCCACTTCTTCCTGTTGTAGTCTTATTATTGTTACCTGGAACCATGGTTTGGCATTCTCTTACCGCCACTGTCACCTATCCAGGACATCCTGCTCCAAGTTTCCATCTGACCTCTATGTGGATCCCAAACTATTAATCCTGCTGAACATCCTGGATAACACCTGTGTTGACAAGCTCATTTGTCTCCCTCCTCTCTGTCTTCTCCTCTGCCTGAGTCATCACCTGGGTACTGGGGCACTACAAGGGACTCAGGATGACTTTTCTGGTCCAAGCTGCCTCCCTTTTCTGGTAACATGGGGACAAATCTGCAGGGAGCACATGGATGCTGTAAAACCTCTTCATCAGAGGAGAGCAGGAGAGTAAGCCTATCAGATCTTAAGTATCTTTGAAGACACAACACATTAATTTTCAGTCTAATGTCATATTTTCTGCAGATCACAGCTAGTGAAGAGCACAGTTTCTGCAGATCATAAACCTGATAAGTTCCTGTGAGGGATGGTTGAAAATGAGCTGTGAATAAAATAGGTAGATGAGGAAGGATTAGTGACACCTTAAAGACTTGAGGGCTGGAAGCATGCATGAGGGCATTTTCCCTACATATATATAAAAAAAAGCAGTTTTTGAAGTCCAGTTTTCGAGGTCTCAAGTACACTTGGGTGATGGATGAGAAGTACTTTGATATTCACTGAGTGCAGGCATTTATTGGTTTAATTTCCTCTGGAAGGGGGTGGGTGTGTGGGTAGGGGGTGTGTGTGTGAATACGTGATCTGAAGCAGCTTTGAGAATTAATTCAGCATATAATAAGTGGGGGGATTTTCTTCAAAAGCTCATTACTGCTCCCATCCAGACTGCAAATGTAGACACTCTCTTAGACAACTAATTTGATTCTGGACACTTAATATTTGTCTTCTACTTCCAGTGTCTCTAGACTGCCCTGTTTTCTCCATAGGTTTTCTATCTGCTGCTGTGAAAGCAAGAAATGATGTTTGAGTTTGTGGTTTTCTGTTGATCGCTTGTTTATGGTGAACATGGTTAGACTTCAGGCAGTCATATTCTAATATCAGGGTTTTGGGAAATGTATGAAAAACATGATATCAGACTACCTTTACAGAGAATAAACAAGTACTGTAGTTCTCCTGGAGACACATTATATTCTTTGAACTAGCTCATACTTCTAGTGTTCTGCTGGTTGATGCCTTTACTGATTTATGGCAAATATAATTAAGCAACATTTTGGTATTCAGTTAAAATGTTTCTGAAGAGAAAACAGAGAAACTTTAAAGAAAACACAAAAAAAAAAAAACAAACCAACTTCTTAAAGAACACACTTTGCTAGTTTTAACTGCTTCAGGGAGTTGCTTTTTTTGTGTGTTTTAATGTTGAGAGTAAATAAGCTTTTCCTGCAGTGAAGTTCTGCCAGCATATGTACCTATACTAAATGAAGGTAAGGTGAAAAGGAGTAATCAGAAATACACAGGATGAAATTAAGCCTGCCTCTAGGCATGTTTATATATGCAAATTAAGCAATAGAATATTTCAAGGGCTTTTGCTAAGTGTTTTGGAAAACAAAATCTTGTGGACTCTTTTGTAAGGGTCAGTTCTGAATGATGCATTTGAACACATAAATTTAGTACATTTCCAAAACTCAAAACCCTCTTTTTTCATATTTCCTTCCAAAGAATGCATATCAATTTTTAACCATTGAAATATGACAATTAAATATGGTAAAAGTGAGTTGAAATATTGTACATAGATTAAAAGAGTCAACACAATCAATGATTTGGCTGGACAGGGTGTTGGACCATCTTCTCTAGACTGTACTTTTGCAAGAAAGTTTGGATCAGATAATCCTTGAGGTCCTTTCCAACCTGGTATGTCACAGTTCTGTGGTTTGAATGGGTGCAGCTCCAATAGTATTTAACTGTATTTAGTATTTTAACAGTATTCATTTATTTTTACATTCTTAAATAATATGGTTCTCTGATAACATATTTAAGAAAGGATGGAGAAAGCTGCAGTGAAACTGTAGTCAGAGAAGAGAGGAGTGAAAACATGTGGGAGAAACTGCCCTGCAGGCACCAAGGCCAGTGAAAAGTGAGGAGAAGCAGATGCTCTACACACCAGAGCAGTGGTGAAAACCATGGTGAGGCAGCTGTACCCCTGCAGCCCAGGGGGGAGCAGAAATCCACCTGCAGCCCCTGGAGGACTCCACCTTGGAGCAGGAGGATGCTGAAAGGAGCATCCTGTGACCCTGTGGGAAGCCTGAACTGGACCAGGTTCCTGGAAAGATCCATGGGCATTTGGGAATAGGAGCCCATGCTGGAGCAGATTTGCTGTCAGGACTCATGACGCCATGGAGCAGACCCACAGTGGAGAAGTTTGTAAAGACCTGTGGGAAGGACTTCTATTGCAGAAGGTCATGGGGAACTGTCTGGAGCAGAGGAAGTGTGAGAAGTCCTCTCCCTGAAGGGAAAGGAGTGGCAGAGACAACATACGATGGGCTGGTTGCAACTCCCATTCCCCTGTCCCCTTGCATTGCAGAAAGGGATGAGGTGGACAAAATCAAGAGTGAAGAGGACAGACAGAGGGAAAGCATTTTAAGATTTGGACCTTTTACCCTACTCTGATTTGTGTGGCAATAAATTAAACTAATTTTCCTAAGCCAAGTCTGTTTTGCCTGTGATGGTATTTGGTGAGTGATCTCTCCCTGTCCTTATGTACACACTTAGGTCCAGCTGGGGTCAAACACCACACAGTCCTTACTGAACCCAATCAAATTCTTCATACTTTGAGGGGAAGGGACAAATATGAAAGTAAAGCAAGACAGTGCTATGTATTAAAAAATTTTGAAGAATTACTTCAATTGAAAAAGTTTTAAAAGCTTTAGAGTTTTACAGAGACAGACCTCATAGGCCACACAGCCTGTGTGAAATTGGATTCCATGTGATTATTCCTGGGCAATAATTCAGAGCAAATAACATCAAGAAAGCCTTGCATAAATCCTGACAGAAAAAGTGGATTTAAATCAAACTAATAGGTTGCAAAACATACGAAATATGCTTTGTACTGTGCCTTGGAGACACATGGCCAAATCCATATTCAAAAAGTAAAAACAAACCAGAGTGATTTGAAGAATAAATCACTTGTCATCGTGATCTTTAAAAATGCCAGAATTTAATGCAAAAATATAATCCTAACATTTATTGCAGCAAAAATAAATGTCAACATATTAGACTTAACTGGCTAAGCCTTGTGGTAGCATTTCTACAAAGTGAAAGGAACATGACAAGTTGTATTTCACATTTTTTTAGAATAAGATTTGGTCTTCTTTATCATAAGCAGTAGATTTAAACACTCTATTTTAATTTACTTCACAGTATTGAGAAAAACATTGACTCAGATAAGAAGTGGAATACCATATACACTTTTCTCTGAAGCAATCAATCAACTTTAGAAGCTAAATATGTAATATGACAACACTAGAGTTTTGCAGTGGAATACAAAATTTAACATAAAATGTTTGTGACATTTCATACACACTACTTAGAAACATATCTGCTGTATCTAGAACACTATAAAAGTTGTAGTTTACAACAGGTATATCTTCATAAACATGTAATTCCACATTACAACACAGAAAGATTATAACTGGGAGCATCTTTTGAGTGCTGCTAGGTGCATGTCCAGACACAATCACTGCTCTAATTCCTTCTCAAACCTCGATTTTGTGTAACACTTGTGTGCTCTTCCTCTCCTTCCATTACTCATGACATTATGCTCTGCAAGCTGTGTTCCTATAATTATAACATAAATACACATAAAACCTTAGGCAACATAGAGACTAGCAGTTTTTAAAACTTTGTATTTGTAATAAATAATCCAAATTCATTGGAAATGAATACATTTCTTCTTGTTATAGCAGTGTTAGCTTAGCCTTCGAGGGATTTTAAATTGTTTGTTGCCTCACAGGTTAACATATTTAGATAATTTTCTTTCAGACAACAAATAATATTTACATAAGTCTAGGATAATAAAGCAACAGAAATATCAACACATTAATGTGATAATTGCATTAAATATTTATTGTAAAAAAAGTTTATAATTGAAACTCTACAAAATACTTCAAATTTGTATTGAAATTTGCAAAGCAAATTAAGCACTTAGAAGATAACAGATTTGTACTTCTTCACACAATATTACTTCGACATCTCAGTGTTTTCTATCTGATCATGTTAGAGGTAGTTATCTCTTTAAGAGAAAGAGAATGACATATGTGGTCAGTGTGATTAAAGAATAAAGCAATACAGGGTTGTCAGAATACAGCATAGTTATCCATATGAGAATTACTTTTTAGTATAAACTGTCCATTTTTTAGCCTTAAAGTTTATTTATGTAGTGATACATAGCAATATAACATCTCCCAGTCTTGCTTTATGTTTTCTTTTAAATGTTCAGGGTTTGGGTTTTTTTGAAAAGACAATGACGAAAAGACAATGATGGAAAGAAATACATCTAATAGTCTCCTGATGGTTGAGGGAAGATTGTGTGTACACATAAAAGAATCTACTCTGCAGTTTGCCATCTCTCTTGCTCCAGGAGTGGCAGCAAAACAATCCTGCCTGTGGCAGAACTGGAGTCACTGATGCATCTGATTGGTGCTACAGCTGGTGCTGGTCTTGTTGGAACTCTCTGGAAAACCTAAATGATTTACCAGAGTAGATGAAAGAGGAAAACCTAATGAGAGAAAAGAGAGTGCTGGAAATGGTATGAAGTAGTCTCTAGTAATATAGATAAGTCCATTGAAAGTGTCCAGAGTGGCAATGGATCCTTTCTACTAAAGCTAATATGTTCAGATAATAAAAATGCACCAAAAGGCCAGGTTTTAGCAAGTAGGTTAGAAAGACACTACTTTAGAGAAGAGTTTGAACACATGACAAATTCAGAAATCCAAGATTATTTTAAATGATTTTTTCTTTTTTAATATCAGACATAAATATTTGTCCCAATCTTTCTACTGAAATAAACAAAATTATTTTAATTTTCACACAGTTGTCAAGTCTGCATAGGTTTGGTTAGTAAATGGTATGAGCTGACTGAATTTTTATGGATTTGTCCATGGAACTGGGTACTTTCATTATCCTATAGAGGGACTGAGGGAAGCATTCTCCTTTCTGGTACACATAGGCAGAAAAGCAGGCACAAACTAAGTGCTAGGCCTAATGGAAAGTTTACAGCCTCTGCAAATGCTTATTTTTGAGGAGACTCTCACACAGATCATCTCCCACACTGCTTTGGCAATTGGCATCGATCAACTTTGGCTCTCAGGCATTGAATGAATTTCACTCCCTTGGAATGCAACTTCTAAACTGGGCCCTATGAAAAATACATTACATCCTTTGTTGTTTGTAGGGGGCTTTAACATCTTGAAAAGCAAATTCCTCCTTTTTATTTGCATAAAATACTATATGACATAAAAGTGTATGCTATATATTTCACATACTGGTAAAACAAGAAGTTTAGTATTCTTTAATTTGAATGGCAAAGTGTAGGATTACATATTTAACTCTTAGGATGCTAAGAAGAGGAGTTGTAGCATATATTGATTATTGCATTTAAATTTGAAACCAGTTAGCATTTTTGATAATAAATAAGGTTCACAATTATTTAACTATTACGTGGCTCTTCATAAATAATAAAAATGACAAAAAATTCTAATTACATTCACTAAATTTATGCGACAATCAAAGAGTGATAAGATAGTATAGTATTCTTTTGTAGAGGAAATCAAGCTTTCCTTTCAGTGGAATCTTATTTTTGCCTAGATTTGATACTGTTCAACTTACAGATATATAAAGGTGTTTATAGACGTGGAACTGGTAGATACTTTAAAAGGTTTAAAAATTTCTACAGAAAATAATTTATTGAGCTTTTGACATATCACAAAGTACATCTGCTCATATACTTTTGTAGGTTACATGAAAAATTCTCCTTATTTTCCTCTCCAAAAAGTCCCTATTGTATTTTTATCTCCTCATAAAACATTCACTAAAGCAAACAGAATATTCAGGTAGTAATATTCTATTTTATGATTCCTGTACTTTGTAAAGCAGCTTTTTTTTTTAATTTTGATTTATGTTTCATTGCCCCCTGCTGTTTGATAAAGAAGTTCTTTTTTTCAAGAATCAACATCTCTGTCTACTTTCTTTACTAATGAAAAAGGAATTGGATTTGAAATCATGTTCTCTAGTTATGATCTCAGATTCAATGTACGCATTTTTTTAACCTGAAAGACAGGAGCATTCAAATAGTGAAGTCATTCAATAAAACTATTATGGAAATGTTGCGAAATTTAAAAAGTGCATTCAAGTGCCATTTCCTGTCTTATACATAATGAGAAGCTTTAATAGTATTTCCATATGCAGTGTTTAGTCCCTTTTTAGTCTCTGTTTTGAGATACAGAATGCCTCATGTGAAAAAGGAGTTTTCCTTACATATGCAGATCCATTAGCCCCCATTCCTTGAGAAGGATTCTCTGTTGCTTGATGAGACTTTTCACTTAGATATTCTCATCACCTCTCTTCTTAACATAGCTCTTTTGATTTTAAAAATTATTTGCCTGAAAAAGCTGAAATCCTTACTGATGTTCATTTTTTTCTTCTTGAAGTTACACAGAAATTTTGCCCAAGCAATACTTTTTCACATGGAAAAGAATATCTACAAGACTTCTCTAGTGGGATCTTAATATTACATGCCTAGATATGACAGATATTGACTGTGTCCACTAGCAAAAAATCTGTGCCTGTGCACCCTATGAATGGTTCCCTTCTTCAATTAATCTCTCTCATTGATCTGCTAGGGGAGCAATGGCTCTCTCAAAATGATTTTTTTTTTTTTTTTAGGTAAATGAGATATATAGACAATGACAGCAAAACTTGGTGCAAAAGGTTTCCATAAGTCAAAAAATCTCATCAGTGTCATTAGAATTGTGGGACTGTATTTACAGTTGTGGGTTTACTTTAAAAACTGATTTTGGAAAAGTTACTTGGGCTTCTAACCCAAATCCACAGATATTCTATAAGGCAACTGAAGCCCATGCAGAAGAATAGTGACACTTGTATCACTGCCACTACACCCAAGGGATAAATCTACCAACATGAAGGGGAGCCTGAAGACTCAGGCTTAAATCGGGTTTATCTTGTCTGATAATTCAGCCTGAATTAAAACCTCTGGTGTCTGGCTGCACCAAACAGAGAGAACATGACTAACCCACAACACCCTCATTTAGTAATATGTCATTTTATTTCGGTTTGTCGGAGGCAAACTAAGAACATAGCCACTTAATTAGCTCAGATGACTTGGATGACTTGATAATTTGTCTGAGCCCTGAGGCTTCTTATTAAATATCCACAGTTTATAATGTAGTGCAGAGCTGGAATACCCAAGTCAGATCAGATGCTGCGTAGGTGTGTTTTATCTGTATAAATGCTCTGCTCTATACAAGTTAATTTAGAATATTCCTTGCTTAAGGGAAGTAGCAGCTACAGATAGAGCCACAAACGCTTTTTTTTTTCTGCTTCTCAGATAATCATAATCACAAGTCCTTTTTTTGCAAAAGATTTTATAGCTTCTATCTGTCCACATCACAGAAAAGGGAGGAACTAAGCTGATTGCACAAAGAACTACTTCAAAATTACAAAATGCCAGAAAGATTTACTTCAAAAAATAATTTTTGTGTATTTTAGTAATGCTTTTGATACTGTCCCTCAATGTATCCTTCTGAAAAATTGTCCAACTGTGGGATGAGGAGGTCAATGGAGTGCTGGCCAGTACTGAAGGACAATGCTCAAAGGCACGTAGTGGGTATGGCTACAGCTGGCTGGTGACCAGTCGTTAGTGGTGTTCTGCAGAGTTCAGTTCTAGGGACAGGTCTGCTCCTCCTAATGGAGGAGTTGAGGGGGAACATCATTGCTCTCTGCATCTTCCTAAAGAGGGGAAGGGGAAAGGGAGGTGCTGAGCTCTGCTTCCTGGTACCCATGGATAGTGCACACATGTTGTTCAAAGGTGTGGCAGGGGAGGTTCAGACTGAATATTAGGAAGCATTTCTTTACTGACAGTACAGTCAAACCTTGGATGAGGCTTACTAGAAAGGTTGCTGATGCCCCAAACTTGTCCGTGTTTAAGACGCAATTGGATCTTAATAACATACTTTAACTTTTGGTCAACCCTGAAATGATCAGGCAGTTGGACTAGATAAACACTGTAGGTACTTCCAACTGAAATTACTCTATTCTATTCTATTCTATTCTATTCTATTCTATTCTATTCTATTCTATTCTATTCTATTCTATTCTATTCTA
>JANRGV010000084.1:51628598-51642218 GCA_024734035.1 Alethe castanea
CCAAACTTCATATCCACAAAATACAAAAATGTGCATTTACTTCTCCATAAATTCTTCCTACAATATTTATTCTAGTTAGTGTTGCTTTGTTTTTCAAATTTTGTTTAAAAGATCTTCATATTATTACCAACTAAGTATGTTTGCCATCTTTTCCACAGCTGGAAATCGTTGATGGATGATTTGAATAACAAATTATCATTGTTATTTATATAGAATGTTTTAGCATGTTAGTACAAATCAATGTTAATGTTTTTCTCTTAACATTCTGGCTGCAGCATTTATTGTTTTGATGTTTATTTTTGAGTTCTGGAATCCATTTAAGCAACAATTATTTAGCAACATAGCTATTGGCTGTGAAACTTACCTCACTTCCAGCTTATTTATAAATTACAAATTAGCACATGCTGCACAGATCTATCTAAGATAGATCCTAAGGGTGCATTTTCACATTTGGGATAATTTTCTAATGAGTTCTCCTCCTCAGTGACACACTGCTCTGATTTTTCATCCTGATCCTTACCTTCACTTACTTCGTAAATTTTTCACAACTTTTTGAAATATGTGCTCTGTTTGGTTTTCTCCTAGATATTTGACAGTTTTCCTAAGAACTTTATTCTTAAGAAATTCCTTTTTGTGCTACTTTAACATCCCAATATTTTTATCACTTTAGCATCCCAGTACTTTTCTTTGTTTCTCTTAAGGGTCTGTGCCTCTCAAAAGAGTTTTCTGTTCTTTATATATCTGTACTTATTGTTTTTACTCATTCTAGATTACAGTACAAGCGTCAATATATTGACCTATATATATATAAAATAAATTAGGTCAAATATGTCCCAAATCTGAGACTAAGCTATGAAGAGGCTTGATGTCAGCTATGGCTGTTATACAATACCACGAAGACTACTGATTAGTTTTGCAGATATGTAATTCTATACTAAAGCCATTCTTAGCTGCAAATTTTCCTATTCCTTATCAAAGTTGAATGAAGTAAAATACCTTCCTATTTTTTTAATAGAAATGGAAGAAGCAAACAGAAGAACTGCTTCTGTATAGGTTTTGTTCCTCTCAGTCATGTTCTTCTCTCTTGAAGCACACCTGAGGTTTCGTAATCTTCTCTAACAATGCCAATTGTTCCAGCTTATTGGATTGCTCAAAGAAACAATAACATAAGCTGTTTCCAGAATGTAATTTGGCACAATATTTTATTATCAAAATAATTGTGCAAGAATGCTTGTTATATACTTATGAGACATAAGGACATATCTGAAACATTTCTCAGTTTACATAGCTTATTCTTCCCAAAGGAGAAACTACACACAGTCATATACAAATATGCAAAACACCCTTGACCATATACAATAATAACAAACTAATATAGGTATTGTATATCTGCTATTGCAGGTTGCACTTCAGAGATTATTTTTCCTTTCTATTATTTGCAATAGCAAAACCACTCTTTTCAATATGTTTGACATGGTAGGTTGAGAATATGTTTGAGGCAAATCAGAACCAGTCCTTGTTAATATCTGATAATTTAGATTCTTTGAGTAAAATGCATGCATACCTGGATATCTTCATAAAATATGGCAAAAGGCAAATACATTTCTTATTATTGTTTTCCAAAAATTCTGATCCAGATCACAACCCTACTATTCTACATAAACTCAAAATAAACATTAAGAAATAGTCTTTGTTTCAACAGGCCATAATGTAATCAATACGGGAGAGAAAACCAGAGAAAAATTGTTCTTACTTTTGAGGTTAGACAATAGTGGTTCACAGAAGTCTCACAGACAAATGATAGAAGCAGCATCTTATTTCCAAAAGGGATTCAAACTTGTACCCATGTGAAAGGAGAAAGACTATCAGCCTTCCATACATACTAAGAGAATATATCACATGGTTTATTTTTTTGCATACTTATCTGCAGATATTTTAGTTCTGTAAACAAGACTAGGCTCCATTTATAGAAGCCAATCAGCATTATTTCAAAGCCAAGGGGGAATTATTTCAAATTGAAAAAAAGCAGGTGTAGATTAGCTATTAGGGAAAAATTCTTTACTGGGAGGGTAGGAAAGAACTGGAAGAGGTTGCCCAGAGAAGTGAATGTCCTGTGTCTGGAGGTGTTCAAAGCCAGGTTGGATGGAGCTCTGAGCAACCTGGTCTAGTAAAAGATGTTACTGCCCATGGCAGGGTGGTTGGAGCTAGATGATCTTTAATGTCCCTTCCAACCCAAGCCATTCTATGATTCTATGAATATTGACATCTACATATGCATCTTGCTATTATTTTTTTCTTCTGTGTGGTAGCTGTAGGGTTTGGAGAAGTAATAAGCTGAAATAAGCCAGAACATTGAAACAGTCTTGCCTCAAAATATATTGTTTGAGAGAAGACTCCCTACTCAGAGAGTGCTTCCACCAGATGATTATAGACAGATAGTCCAGATGTTCAGATTTAACTCATAGAGTTTGATTTTAAACCATTCAGGTTGAAAGATAAAAGCCAATTTTACCTGGATTGTTGTTTACAGTCACGCCTGCCTCTCTTTGCAATATTTTCAGGATGATAGCAGATGTGTGATAATAAAATATGAACCACACTGTTGTGGCAAGTTCAAGCACTGAGACAAAAGCAAGAAAGTCTGTCCAGAAATCTCTTCTTCTTGAGTTTTGCATGAATTTTTCAAGAGTTTCATTACAAAATCAGAGAATTCTCAGGTTTGAAAAGGTCTTCTGGAAATCATGTAGTCCAACCCCCCAATAAGGCAGGTTTGTGTTTGCTTGTTGGTTCAATTTATGTGTTTAACAGTAGACTTAATTAGAATTTTTTTATTTTTTTTTATTTTGGATTCGAGTGAAAAGCTGATTGACCATTATCTATGGAAGCTATACTAAATGCACAGTCATGCTATGTGTGCCAAAGGAAAAAGGAGCACTTGTGGATGTTTATATATTTATTTTTATACATACGTCTGCATCTATGCATATATGTAAAATTTGTAGGCATATATATACACATACTACTATTTCCCTATGTTTATAGACACCACTAAAGTGAGAAAAATATGGTTTCTGTACAAACATAATAAGAAATGCACTAAATATTAAGAAAGTGAGGCAGCTGTATACTGTTTCTCATTATCTTCACCATTCAATGCATAACTCTAATACATATTTCTGCTCAATGTTGAAGGTTTACCCTGAATATAAAATTATTATTTTATGCAGGAGGTTCTACTTTAGCATTATACTATATGAGTTTTCACCATATCTTATTTGTGAGCTGAAATGCTTACTGCAGTTACAAAACTGCACAAGCCTTTGACAAACTCAGTCACGCTGAGAATTAGTCTCCATGATGGTCTCATTCCAATGCCTTTATTGATTCTTCCAACTGTCAGTTGCACAGATCGTTGTCTCTACCCCATGGTTTTGTTTGTTCTGTCTTATTCAGAAGACCTCTTTTTAGGTGGAATTGACTATTCATCCAGAAAAAGGTATCACAGCTACAAATTGCAAAGGTTCCATTTTAGATTACTTGATTGGTCTTGAGGCCATGACAGATCTTTATCTTTCCACGTGATTTTATCAACTGGATCTTTCTGTTTATTGGTCAGTTTTTAACATATTTACTGCACTCTCTGTGTAGCATTCTAACTTGCTAAGGCAAACCTAGATGGCCTGTATACTGAAGTCTCATTTCACCTTAAATTTTCTCGCTGTTACATCCTGATAAAATTCCAGAGAACAAACCTGTGACATCTACATCCTTTCTTTTGTTGATGTGGTTGGCTGATCTTCACCAGTAACCTGAGGTGGGCTGACCTTGGTGGACTGCCAGGTACACAGCAAGATGTTCTAGTAATCCTCTCCACAAACAAGACAGGGGAGAGAAAATATAACAAAAAGCTCATGGCTTGAGATAATGACAAGGAAATCACTAAGCAATTACAATTACAATTATGGGTAGATTAGACTGTACTTGGGTGAAGTTTTGTTTGTTACGAGTTAATAAAAGAGTAAGATAATGAAAAGTAAGAACCAATCTAAAAAACCTTCCCCCCATCCTTCACAGGCTTAGCCTCACTCTCAATTTCTCTACCTTCTCCTCTGTGGTGGTACAGGGGGACTGGGAATGGGGGCTGTGGTCAGTTTGTCATAAATCCTGCCAGGAGCCTGTTCCAGCAAGGGCTCTCCTTGGGTGAGAGCTTACTGTGCAGATTTTATAACTTCATCCCAGCCAGACCCAATATAGTGAACAATAAGATACATGACTAGAAGTGCTATGCTATTTTGCACATGCAGCGATTATGCTCCCTCAAAAAAATAATCCTTAGAGTGTTATTTAAAAATTATATATGTCATTATTAAATTAAATAAATGATCAAGTCAAGCACTTGCATTTAGAATGACAGAACCTGCCATCATGAAATATTTTAAATCATATTGAAAGCAAACAAGGTTATTTTTCAAAAGTTTTCTGATAGGAAGAGATATTTAATTATATGAACTCCTGACAATAAAGAAATAAATGACTTTAAAAAAAAATCAACAAAGACAAAATACACCCAAACAAATACAAACAAACACAAACATGGAAGCTTCAGCAAAGTTTTGGGTTGGTTTTTTTTTTTCCTTTCCTCAAAGTACTGCTTATTTTGTGACTGTCAAGCAAAAAAGATTTTGTAAAATACTGGAAGAAAATAACAGATAGTATTACTGGTTTGTAATGATGATGTAGAGTGATCAGTTTTGGTTTTTTTTTTTGTAAATACTAGAAAATGTGAAGATCCACACTTTTCCAAAGTTGAAATTCACAAAGGATTCAAGAATGTGTTCAAAACTGTAATTGCAGATTAGGTCTTCATGTTCTAAAACCCAAGACAGAGATGCCAATAACAAAGATGGCACCAAGCTATGCCAGAGAATAGGAGAGTGAGAGACACAAAGATGCTGACAGTGACCCAAAGAGTAAGGCTGACACATGCTTGATGATGCATAATAACTGTATCTATTAGAATATGTCTAACGTTCATGACTAAAAAGAAGCTATTAAAATAGAATTACGACAAATCTAACACTTTAAGTTTCCAACATGAAAGTACATGTGTTTTCACCCTTTATATGCAAATCAGGACTTACATGGGGCAAATCTTAGGCAAAATTTATGGACTATAAATTTATGCCATAAGCAACAGGTAAACAAAATTTCAACAAACCTCCCTCCCCAAGATTAACAGGAATGTAGAAAAAACATTTAAGACCTGAATTTGTGTTTAAACACAGAACCTAAGTCAAGCGTTTCTGAAGTTTAAAGTAATTTCTCTTCATGAGCTTTCCTTCCAAGCTGAGAACATAAAGAGTGTATGTTAATGCTTGTCCACACAAAATGTATGCATGTTTGCACAAGGGAGAAAAGGGGCTTCTTATAGCAAGAATGTACATGGAAACTTCAAAATTAAAGGAAGCTTGTATTTCCTTGCCTTTTTAAGATTTTTCAGTTGAAATGGGAGTTGTTCAGTGTTTTTCCTGTCTTCTTTTTTTCTGGCTCTGTTTCTCAAGTTTGAACTTGTCATAAGTGGTTCTCATTTTGGTTAATTTGGAATACATGGGAGTATGAATGTTAAATTTACATATAACTGTTAAGGAGGAATAAAAATATTGGCTTCTTCACAAGCCTACTTATAAGTAGCACATCAAGCACTGATTCAAACTCTATATGTATGCACAGAGGAGACTGAGGGGAAACCTCACTGCAGTCTACAACCTCCTTGTGGGGGGAAAAGGAAGGGCAGGCACTTATCTCTTCTCTGTGGTGACCAATGACAGGACCCAAGGGTCCTTCAATGCTGAAGTTTTGTCAAGGGAGGTTTATGTTACATATCAGGAAAAGGTTCTTCACCCAGAGGGAGGCTGAGCACTGGAACAGGCTCCCCAGGGCAGTGGTCACAGCATCGAGCCTGGCAGAGTTCAAGGAGTGTTTGGACAATGCTCTCAGGCACAGGGTGTGACTCTTGGGGATGGTGCTGTGCAGGGCCAGGAATTGGACTCAATGATTCTTGTGGGTCCCTTCCAGCTCAGTTAATTTTGTGATTCTGTGATTTGCAAGCTGGTAGTCCCGAAACAGTAATATGCTGGTGTTAGGAGTAAAAGATAATAAAAGAAAGGAAACTCTCTAAATTTGTTTTGTAGTGATAGGTCAAACTTAAATTTTTAGTCCATTTTCTTGACTCTACCTTTGTTGACACTAATAGTAAAAGATGTAATTTTCGCAAAAATGCTTTATAAGGTTAGCAATAAAAATTAAAGAAATAATGAGGACAACATGAACAAAAATCTGAGCTTTTCCTTTTTTTTTTGTTTTTGTTATTGTTGCTAGCTTGCTTTTTAAATATTTTTTTCAATTCTATCTTGCTCTTTTAGAACATTTCTTCTAGAGAACATTCGATAGAAAAATTTTTCTGCTGGATTATATAATCTGAAGATTTCCTACTCGCAGTGACACCTATACATTCAGTAAGACTTTATGTAAAAATTAAAACTGGATGGAATTCTGTCTATATTCCTAATTTATGGAAAGATTTTCCAAATTTTGAACAATTTTTTATATAACATAGGAATTAAATGCTGTCTTTCAATTTTTAAATGGATTTAAGGTCCAGAAAGTGTTAATTCATTTTTTGCCACAGTATTTTTGAGTGAAAAAGAATTAGCCAAAGTTATTTCTGTGTTTATGAGAAGAAACCACAGTCTTTGCAACTGCCCACAAAGAAATTTTTATTTGCACTGTTATTCCCACTGAACTCTGTACTTCAGTTGAGGGATAGGTAGTCTGTGTTAGGTTGAAGTGATTTTTCAGGCCCTTGAACCAGCTGAATTTGACCTGAAATCTTCTCATAAGAGCTAATTTGCAATTTAGATTAACCTGAAAAGAAAAAAATCATTATTACTATTTAGCAAAAACAAAAAACTGAGACTTTTCCTTTTCTTTGGGTAGCAATTTTCTAGGGCAACTTAGTCACAGCTCTCATAAAAATGAGTTCTACCATTGAAGTGTTACAAAATTGGGTCAATTCCCTAACTGCAGTGAAAACAATTAAGAATTTCACATTGTCTTTTTTAAGTATTTTATTAAGACATGGAGGTTTTGATCAGAAAAGGAACAACACTTAGACTACTTGGTTTACTACATGGAATTATATATTATCACAAAAATGCACTATCAGCACATTGTTTAGAATTAAACTGACACTGGCAGGTGGACTAGTTTTTAAGTATATTTTTTCCTTAAGGTATTTTAAATTGACTTAGCAAAGCTAAAGTATGATAAAGAACTTAAGGTAATGGTTGATAAGCAGCTGACCATTTGATCTCTTTCTGCTGCTGTAACACTGGAGGCCAAGACAATTTATAAATTATATTTATTAATTATATTTAAGTCCTTTTCTATGAAAATAGCAAAGTAGGAATTTTTAGGTTGTATTACTTTTATCATTAATGAGACCATTATGAGATATATGAGCTTGAGAAATTGGAGTGTTTTAGGCAAATTTGAAATTAAGGAAACCATGTTTTATAGCAAGAAAGACTTTTCCTATATGTGGATGTCCACAAGCATCCACAAGAATCAGATTGCTGACAGCATAATCTAGAAGAACTGAACATGACAAAGCCATGGGGAAGATAAATAAATTTCAGCTTCATCAGCTCGATAAGACCAAATGGTCTAATTACAGAAACAGCTTAAGTGGGAAGCTGTGAAGACTTAATGATATATGTTATTTGAAGATCAAGACATATGTAGCTGAGGCCTGTATCATTAAAAGGAAAAATGAAAAAAATCCCTAGATAAGTCAGAAATTTGCACTATGCAGAAGGTCACTATTCATAACCATAGCAGATCTCTTCAGACTTTAAAAAATTAATAATCCATGTACTTTAATAGTCTTTGCATCACTAAACAAGGATTTTATTTTTTAGAAGTTTTCTAGTTTTGCAGTACCACAATACTTCAGTTTTTCTAGTGCTTTTCAAAAGAAAAATAAAAGTAGATACTGAAAAATCCCCATGTCATAGCTTAATCCTACATCTTGGATTTTCTGACATTTGCTGTGTCATTCTGCTTCATACCATAGCTGATATAAATAGGGTAGTCTTCTCCTAGGATTTATACACAGCTCCTCTTAATATAATACCATCTACTAGCCTCATTTGCATTTTCCGGTTAACTGCAATGTATGTATGGTTTAATGCTTTTTGACTTCTTTATTTACTGACCCAACCAGAAAATACGTTACACAGTCATAGTTTACTAGTCTTTAATGACAGCTTGTATGCATGCCAAAATCATCTTCACCACAGTGATATGTTTATAGATCTGATTTTACAAAGCATTTAATTGATTTCCTTTCATTAATGAATGAAGTCACTGTAAGTCTGTACACATGAAAAGCAATCAAGAAGTTTTCATCTTTTTTTCCAACACCACTCCATCCTGAAGGCTCCAAGTCATGTGTCATTCATCAGTCAAGTACAAACAGCTCTCACCCAGGAAGAATGGGATTAAAATAAAGATAATGGTAAAAAGCAAGATTTTCCCAGTATAAAAGTTCATAGAAATTGTGGGACAGCCTTGTCAAGAAAAGCAGGGGATTAAAGATTAAAGATTGAAAAACAAATAATAATCTGGCTGCTGTCTTAAAAGACCATGAAAAATTATTTGTCTTAATACATTAAAAACAAAAGAAAAGTTATGAAAAGTCTCCATCTTTTATTGGATATTGGATGCAGGGGCAAACACAGTGGAAAAGGATGAGGAAAAGTAAGGAAATTAAGTAAGGTAATGAAGTAATTAATTGTTTCTTTGCCTGAGTCTTTAATAGTACTACCAGTTGTTCTCTGCCCTGAGCTGGAAGACAGGGAAGAGGAGTGCAACTAAAATAATCCAAGAGGAAAGGATCAGTGACTTGCTGCACCACTTGAACACCCACAGTTTTATGGGGCTGGATGAGATCCACCTGGAGGTACTGAGGGATCCGGCACAGCTGCTCACCAATCACTTATCAGCAGTCCTGGCCGTGCAGGGAAGTACCCCTTAGCTGGTGGTTAGTAAATGTGAGTCCCAGCTACAAGGATAGCCACAAGGAGTGTGCAGGGAGGGTCTCCCAGCCTGACATGAGTTCTCAGGAATGTCATGGAGCAGATCATCCTGAGGTTCTGCCATGCAGCATGTGTGGACAGCCTTGGGATCAGGCCCAGTCAGCACAGGCTTATGAAAGGCATCTCCTGCTTGATCAACCTGCCCTCATTCTATGACAAAGTGACCTGTTTAGTGGATGAGGGAAATGCTGTGGTTGTTGTCTGTGCTGTCTGTGTTGTTTGTAAGCAAAGCCTTTGACACAGTCACCCATAGCTCCAGTTCTGGGGAACCTGGCTGCTTAGGGCTTAGACAGGGAACACTCCTCTGAGTTAGCCTTGAAATAGTGATATGCATGAGTTCAAGAAGAGTGATTTTGCCTCAGTTGCTGACTCAACAGCATCAACAAGACATCTTCCTTTATCTCCCTTGGCTTTTAGCTGCTACATGACTTGTCAGCTAAAAAGTGCCATCAAGTTCCCTCCTCTGCAAGTATTTCAACAGAGCCTGACTACAATGTCTCCTAACTTCAGTGTGCTCCATCCACTGTTTAGTCCTCCTTGGATTGTGTGTGGGAAGTTGGACATGGTGACTGCATTCCAGCCAGAGAGTAGCAACCACATTTTCCCCCTTAGCATACATTTCGTGTGGTCAGTTGGACATACTGATCTCAGTCTCCAACTATTAAATTGTAATTTTACCCCTAGTCTTTTTCCCATGGGGTCTTTTTCCAATATTAATGGTTCTGATTCTATGATAACTACTCCTCTCCCCGGTATATTCTAGGTTGGTTATGTGATCCAACTGCTGTGGAAAATACTAAAAATGTTTTAAGGAAATATATTAGGTGACCTGATGCATCCTACATCTGGTGTTCAGTTTGGTATTGAGGTCAATATGGACTGGTGCTGGCTCAGAGCACAGCTGATTTAGAAGTGTAACAGTTGATATACTTTTTGCTCTACTGTTAGCTAGAAAGCTCTTAAGATAAAAACAATACTGATTTTGCTGAGATGAATCTATGATAGCTTTCACTGTGACCAATAGGAAAAATTTGACCTGTTGTACTAAGCAATTTCAGAACTTCATATTCTACAGAAATTTCTTGTTGGATCAGTCTGAAATCCTCAATGAGGCAGTGCTCTAGAAATGTAAACTGTTATTTTTATTTTCACATGGAAATACTGAAACTAATTAACAATACTTAAACCACTTAATATAAATGTCTGTTGTGGTTAAAGAAAACTAATGTAATTGGTCAATGGTCTTTAAACCTGCTAGAAGCTGTTAATTCCAGTTAATTAAAAGCAAAAATAAAAAGAAATTGTCTGACATTTAACAATGGAGAAAACAGTGGAAAGCCATTACAATTTTTTCTTGACTTAAATACACATAATGCTTTCCTATATGCCGAATATGGAAGAAAACCCACAGTAACATAACTGATACTGAATAGACTTGTGCTTAAAGTAAATAAAGAATGTAAAAGCTGCTTTATTACAGCTTTTATTTAGATAGACTTTAATATTGTTTTCAAATGGATTAATTTCATCCCAGTATCTTTGGGATGAAGTCTCAAGTAAGCAAGGACACATCAACATGTATTTCTTCATTGCACACTGCCATGGTTCTTACAGAGTCAGTATTAGCCTTCTTAACAAACTCATTATGCTGTTACTCCTCTCTGGTGCAATGTCATTGACACTATGCTTTAGACTTTCACTATAATTTTCTTGGTGCTCTACAGATCAAATAGCTTCAGAAAATGCTTCAGAACCTCATGTCAAAATTCTTAGTTGATATAAGTGTATTTATGCTCCTTGAAAACGAAAGAAAAACAAACCCTAGACTAAAAGAATCCATTCCAGCCAAGTTAGATTAGAGACATTTGTTTTCAGAATTAAATATTTCTCTACATCTTACAAGTAATATCCTTTAAGCTTCAAAACATATTAAGTTTTGAAATATTTGTAGACTATGGATTACAGTGTACTCATTCAGAATGAGGAAACAATGACTTATAAACGTGAGGGGTTTTTTTCTTAATATAAACTAGACTTCTATTAAATGCCATGAGATATTTTACAGGTGGAATGGGAGTGGTGGAGCACAATGTCACTCCACCTCTGAAAAACTATGTTAACACAGAAGTTTTCTAAAAATGCTAGACCAGAATCATTATGATGCTTTCTCTGAGCTCAGAATACATCTGTGACTTTATAGTTGCATAATTTTAACAATATTTTCTTTTCTTGCTCAGTAGATTCTGGAGATTCATATTAACCCAAGGTTCTTCTAGCTCACCCTAGCCATGTGCCCATTACATTGCAAATGGATCAAGGTCAGGTTTGCACGTTAGTCCTGATCTTTTACTCATTCATGCTGTATTACCATAGCATAACTTTCAAGCATATACCAATGTGCCAATCCACATCTTGCAAGCAATTGCATCCTATATTTTGGGAAATTCTGTTGGCTGGTGTTAAACAAATCAATCACTTGGGCTTCTTCTTTGGAAGTTTCTAAATTGTGTGATGTGAAAAAATGCAGAATTTATTTGTTGATGTAGACGCATAAGACAAAGCTGAGAAGTGCAAAATACTGTAAGCCACTTTCTCATTAAGGAGATGGCATATGGCATAATTATTATCTTGGGCATGCAATTTTTATGCAATATTACTTCTCTTCATTGTTCAGCTTAGCATCCAGTGAGCTCCCATTAACTGCAGAAGACACCTATGAAGATAATTTTTTGGGGTGTATACAGAAAACATAGTGAGTCCCCTTGCACACGTGAGATTGCAGTTCTGAAGGTAAGAAAACAGAAGTTTAAAGGACACTGAAATATTTAACTTTCAAACAAAACTGAAAAGCATAGTTTTTAGGTATTGCAGCCTTTCAGATGTGCAGCTGTAGAACAGCTGAATTATTACAGGATGCCTCTGGATGACTGATTTGAAACTCCTCTTGAGACTGAACTAAAATTGACCGTGATATATAGTTGTTTGGGCTTGAGATAGGTAGGTGATTTGGAATATGGTACTGTTCATAAAATTGCCATCTAGGTCTGAGCTGTGTGCCACTTTGATAGTTTAATTATAAATCTATCACTTAAATCTTTCTGAAAGATGGCTTGTTGTTCAAGCAAATTCTGATTTAATCGAGCAGTACAAGATGAGGTTCTATGGTTTATAAAGGAGAACAGACTTGATTGTTATAATGTGCTAAAGATGCTTTATTTTTCCCAAATTTGAAATGCAAAGTGCGCTCCAGCTTAAGAAAAATAGATGTGCCATAGATCAGACTGCTTTTTAAAGTGTAGATTAAACAGCTTTTGTATGATCTTTAAAATCTATATTTCCTTGGACTCATTTTAATTTGCTGTGTCTCATAGGACTAAAAAATAATATAGTTCTACACCTAGTGATCTGGCATAATTTCAGCAAAAATTCTTGTTATTTCACTTTGATTAATATGACTTATTTAGAGTCAGATTTTTTACATTTGTGCAAAACTAGGGCTCAGAATTTCCATAAATCTTTCAAAAGGATCTGAACTCCTGAAGGTTTTATTTAATAATTTGTAGCTCATACTATCCTTTAAGGAAATCATTATTTCCTAGGTTAATGAAGTTAAATTAGAACTTTGAACTGGTACTAATTAATATAGAAAAGATAACGCATGATAACCTGGATTCAGTTCAAGTGTGGTGGACTTGTGTTAAAAAATCTGGGTTACTGAAGAAGATATGCTTGGATGGTGCATGCTATTCAGTACATATGACCAATGCCTCAAAAATTGTGGATCTGGTCAAGGTGACTCAATCAAAACAAGCACTAGGGAAGTATTTACTACAATAAGAATATGTTTATAGTATTATATATATTTCTTTATCTGTATATGTATATAATCATATTCATTTGTATACATACACTTTGAATTTTCATGTGAATTACTTTTCTGAAGCCACACTTCCCAAAAGCAATCTGTTAAGGGCCTACTAACAGACAGCTCTGCTTTTGTCTGTCAGACTGCTGACAGCTCTGCTGTGTAATCTGTGTGCCACACACAGTCGTGCTTGGGAAATGGTGTAATTGCCAGAATTCTGTTGGCTGAGAACTTTGATCCCAGCTTTTCATTGCATCTACCCAATTTGCACAGGTGCTTTCAAGGCAACATTTCCAAGTCTTCTAACATTCTTTACACTTACAGGGTTTAACAGGCAAGCAGTTACCTGGAAATTTCATTGAGTCTTATACCCAGACCAAAACTTCTTAAGCTATTGGATTCTTTTGAGGAACTGAGGCAAGTCCTAAGAATATCTAAAGTGCCAGTGTCCCAGTACCATATTTGCAGTAATCATCAGTAGAAATTTTCTAGGACAGATCTTCACAGAATAAATTAACTGAAGGAGATGCAGGTGTATTTCTCTTTGCTGAACTTCATGAGATTCCTCTCTGCCTGTTTCTCCAGCCTCTTCCTGTC
>JANRGV010000084.1:51661697-51718746 GCA_024734035.1 Alethe castanea
TGACCATTTGAGTCCTGGGGGTCAGCTGTGGTCTCAGGGGTAGGGGGCTGGAGCGGAGCAGATGCAGGGCAGTCCGACAGCAGAGCTCCTGGCTCCCCTGCGTTCTCACCTCGTGGGCTGGAGACGGGGACTCCTCTTCCTCCAAGCTCACCGGATGAGTGAGTAGCTTCCCCCTGCAGCCAGCTCCCACCTACCCCTTTGTCTAGTCCTCAAAAGAGCATGCGTGTAACCCAGCAGGCCCCCTTAGCATGATAATGGGAAAAATTCTTTAAACTGAGACCATGAGAGAACAAAACCCAACCCCCAACGGGGAGTTGAGTTCAGTGTTTAGACTGAAGAAAAGGAGGCTCAGGGGAGACCTCCTTTCACTTTTTACAACTCCCAGAAAAAGGTTGCAGCCAGGTGGATGTTAGCCTCTTCTCTCAGGCAACTAGTGATGGGACAAGAGGAAATGCCCACAAGCAGTGCCAAGGGAGGCTCAGGTTGGACATCCGGAAGAATTTCTTCACTGATGGGCTGTCAAGAATTAGAACAGACTGCCCAGGGGAGCAGCAGAGTCACCACTCCTGGAAGTGTTTAAGAAATGACTGTACCTGACACTTAGTGATATGTTTTATTTGACATGATGGTGTTTGGTCAAAGATCTCGGATGTTTTTCCAACCTTGCTGTTTCTATTAAAGACTAGATATTTATTTGCAACTGTAACAGTTTAAAACTTATATATAAACAATTATCACTGTTTAAAAGACATTTAAAGTTTTAAAATATATTGTTTTATATTTCTAATTCTAAGTTACTCTAACACGTAGATGGTGCAAGATAAAGCTTTTAACACTTAACACGTTCAGAGAATTATTTTCTTTTTCACAGAGATATTTTTTTTTAAAAATACAGAATAAGAAGGAACTATTTCAGAAAGTATGTTTATCACACAAATATGGGGTGATAGATTACCTTCTATCTGTGAGGCTTTATTTTTGAGAGAAAGTGAAAACTGTGAAAGAAGGTGTATCATCTTAGCCAAATGAGTGGTTTCTGAATAAAATTCATTCAACACTAGATTTGCATTAAATGCTGCACTACTTCATTGCATGTAAAAGTCTTGTCTTTGCTCAGATTTTTAGATATTTTGAAAAGTTTAGAGGCTTTGTGTAAGCTTTGCCATAACTGACAACTCAGATGAAATAGAAGAGATGAACAGTTTTCATATGCAACAGGCAGAACTGCTGAATATGGGTGTTTCTTTTCTGAGGAGAATGGATTGGCAGCAGAATGAGAAAGGGACTAGAGGGATCTATACAATGCAGGCAGAGAAAGGACTCATGACTATAGAATATAAAGGAAATACAAAACATCTTTATTAGACCTTAAAGTCATTGCACATATTAAAATTCTTCCTAAGTTACAGTATCAATTTTTTAATCTTATTCAGAATATTGCTTAATAAATGAATTTTCTTACATGAATGGCATTACATCTATTCTTTGGCAAAATTTGAATATACAGCACCAGCTACAAGTAGCAGTATAGCTATATTACTGAATTGTGTGGTTCAAGGTAATTACTGGGAGACACTGTAAGTGAATCCAATGAAATGTCTGCATTCTACCTCTGCTGTTATGGCATAAGATCTTTTCCTGGGATGGTGCTCCATTGCACAGATGCAGCAGTTCACTACTGGAAGCACCAGAATTTGTTGCTGAATGAGTCTCGAAGTTACAAGTTTGTTGTGTTTGAATCCTGAATAGTGATCATAAATACTGAACACAAGGTAAATATTGGCTTATCCTTTAATTACAGAAGCAAGGAGGTGGATGGAAGAAGAAGCAATTTGGTATTATCTTACTCAAATGCTGAAGTTTTTACAGTTTTATCCAGTCCCTACATGGTGTTTGATTAGAATTACGAAGTCACAGTGTTGATTTTTGAAATCCACTCTTTCTAAAGATCATCTTAAGAATTGGATTGCATTGTTCATCCACTTTGTCAGATAGAAATTTTATGATCTGAAGACAGACACTGCTGGGAAGGCTCCGTCAGCTTCCCTTTCACTGGGCTCAGAGATCATCTAATGTCACTTTAAATCTGGAAGGAAACTAACTCAGGTGGGAAGGGAATCCAGCCTTATAACTAGTAATATGAATTGAATACCTTCATTAATAGAAGATATTGTACATATAAATGTTGGTTTATTGACCTGTGAAATGTTTAATTCTTTTTTAGTTCTTATTTTCAGATGCAGCTTAAGTCTTTAGTAGGCTCATCAAGTTTGGTAATTTTTATTCTGGAGAAGATGCATAACAAGTGTTCATAAAATACTTCTGAGATTGTCAGAATGTGTTGCAATGCAGTCTCTCACCTGAATGTCTAATAAGCACATCCTAAAAATGTCAAAATCTTACACTGAAGATTGGAATAGCTTCAGGCAACCTGCAGCATTTTGGGAAAAGGCATAGAGAGAGAAATGGAAATAGCTGCATATAATTAAAAATCACAAAATTAAATAATTAAATAGTAAACATAGTTAAATATTGAATAGATTATTTTGAATCAATTAGGTATCATAATTAAAATTTCTGTATTTATGTATTTATTTATTATACTTATATAATACATTAAAGTTTCTAGAAAGCCTCTTTTTCAGATATTAAAAAAACAAACAACTGCCAAAAGCCAAACAAACAAAAAAACCAAACCAACCCCACAACACAGTAAAAATTATAACTTTGAATTTATTTGGTGATAATGCCGAAAACAGAGATTTCAAAGTGATGTTCCTTTTTTTTCTATTTCTCATACAGATGTGGAAATATAGACTAATGTGTTTTGCTTTTTTTGCATTCTTGTATCTTGTTTTTTTCATGTTCTAAAAATACTGAAATAAAGGATCTGTTTTTGAGACATTGAATTTAAGATAATTGGGGCCTTACAAACTTGTGATAATAAGCAAAGGGGAACAAAAATGATCAAAAGATGGGAAAATCACCATCAAGGAACAAAAATAACTTGCACATTTAGTATTTAATATCAACAAGCATGCTAAGGAGATGATAAATAATTAAAATGGCGAAACTTAAAAAACCTACAACAGATAAAAAGCAATCTTACCTGGGAATAATTAGCGATGATGCTAGAGTTCCCACAGCAGTACTTTGTGTTTTGGGGTGGTTTTAGTGCATATAGGAGGAATAAGTTTTAATTGGAGAAGAAAAGAGAAAGCAGACTTGAGTAGAAACACTTATTCACATTAAATATTGCTTCATTATAATTACTTAATTAAATAAATAAATATAAATAATTATTAAATAATAAACTATTATCTTTTATCCAAAAGAGAATATTTGAAAAAAATTGTATAACATAATATTTATTATTTTTTTTTTACTATTTAATACTTATTCTATTTCTTGACTGACAAAGGAATTAGTATTTGATGGCTAGGCAGTTAATAATGCAGATCAATAACTTGAAGAACTTCTTTGTGGCAATATATTTTACATACAAACATTTAATTTTAAGAACGGCAGCAATTTTTTAAGTTGAAGTTCATTAGCTATTTAACAATTTAAGAATCAGTTCATTATGGACAAAACCACAGCATTCTTATAGAGATGTGGAAGGATAAAATAAAGCTCCATACCTGTTTTGAAGGTGACTATGATCATTTCAGTGCAGCTTGTGCATGTTGGCTGAAGGAAAAGACATAATGACTGCAACCATTACATCCATTAGTAGTAAAAACTGTGACAAGGCATGATCCTAGACACCAAAATTCAATTCATCATATAGCTTTGGCTCAGAGCCCTCTCTAAGATTAATTGCTGGCAGGTTTAAAGGTCTAGAATGCCTAAAAAACTTTTCTGTTTACATGACGCAACCCTGTTCTCACAGTTCAGTTTCAAAAGCCTGGGAAATGGTCATTAGTCTCCCAGTACACCTGTCACTAACAAAGGAATATTGTATTCCTATTGATTAATAGTGCTCCCTACTGTTTATTTCAAAGTACATGTACACAATATATACCCATATGTCCCATTCTATTAATTACTGTGGCAGGAATTCTTCTCATCTACTTTTAGATACCAAAGAGTGCTTCAGTCCATATACAGTCTAAAGTCAACAAATCAGCCACCCTAGAGTATAATGTGGTGATGGTCTTGATTTACCTGGGCAGGTATACTGCTCTATTGTCAGCATTAGTTGTGCAGAAATATCTATGCACTGCTATCTAAAATTGCAGCTCAGTTTCAGCTGAAGACATAATGTGGATCCTTTTCCACCTGAAATTGGTCCAAAACAAAAAATAAATATTTAAAAAAATATGAATTTAGGAAGCTGATTCAAGAATACTGACAATTAGTCTGAAATATTTTCTGAATAAGGGAGATATTCATGCATATTAATGACTGTACTTAGACAAAAGGTTCTCTTATAAATAAGAGTTTTTAAATGACAGTTAAAAGCACGAATCAGGTAATATTGATTTTTGGGGAAAAAATATGTTTTTCACTATGTTTCCAATCTTTTTTCAACTGAAATACTTCGTAATGAACTTTTGTCAATCTGTAAGGGATTTATGCAAATGTAGGTCTTATTAAAAAATCAGATTTTCACAACTTCTGTGTTTATTAATGTGTTTGCAAACAATCTACTTAATAAGGAAATTATAAGTATGATCCTTAATAAACTAACAACAAACACCTGATTGCTGCAGCTGCGATGCACTGTCTTTTAGGCTCACAATTTTTACATTGAACAAATAAGCAGAATTAGGAAAAAAAAACCCTCATAGACCTCTCCTTCAAATTTTCAAGGTTTTTCAGCTTGTCTTGTCTCATTCTTTTTCCTTTGGTTTATGTGCATTTTTTTCTTTTTTGTCTCTCTTGGTATGAATAACATGTTTTGAGGTAAAAACTGTTAAGGAGACTCTGATCCAGGGATCAGTATGAGTTGGTTGTGAATTCAGATCAAATGCAATGTCAATGAGATACTTCAAAACAAGAAGTCTGGAAGCTTAGAAAGGAATATCTATTTTTTTTTTTTAATTTTATTCCCAGGTCTTCTATGGCTTACTTATTAATGTGCATAATAATTTGGGGGGGGATGAAGAAGAAAAAAGTCATTGTTGTCTGTCTATTGACTAATTAAGTACTCCATAGCTGCACTTTTAGATTAGCCTTAAGACTTTGAATTAAGTCTTTGAATGGCTGGAATACATAGAACTCTGGCATGCAACCAGCCCTCATTGTAGTGAGGCTCTTTTATGTAAAAACAGCTGCAACTTTCATTAAGTGTTTGGACGCAGCCAAGCAAGACAGAACAGTCAAGATATAATGAAAAAGTGATAGAAATTATGATCTCCATTATAAAATAATCACCCGGGAGAAGAAGTTGTCTTCTGCTTCTGTGGTGACATTCACTGCAATATCTGTATCTGAGAGTAGCAGAATTTTAGAATTAAATTGAGGTTACTCATTGTTTTCACAAGTGCTTGATACTTTCTGAGAACACAATACAAAGAGATAGGAGCCTTAACTTCAAAGTACTGGTCCTTTTTGGACAACATCAGGTCTTCGCCTGGTCAAACACGAAAAAACTGTAGCTGCACAAACATTTAACACAAATACAGTAATGAATCCTCATAAAACTGAAGTTACAGTTTAAAACGTAGTTAATTACTTGCAGTAAACTATGTCAAATAAATTTGTCTGTTCCCAATATTTTGTAATGATAAGTTATTCAAAACTGGATTTTTTCTATTACCTTATTATATTATCATAAATTCTGCCAAACAGTATTTTTAATTTCAACTTCATTATGTTGCATGTATATTTTCATCAATAAAAAATGTTAGAATAGCTGAATGCCATATACTCCAGGTGGTTCCTCCTACATAGATACTACATTCCTCCTACGTAGATACTGTGGAGATTCCATGTACTGTAGAACAGTCAAAATAAATGCCTTCTACTGCAGTGAGAAACCCTTATTCATTACACTGAGCTGTAATAAGCAGGGATCCTTTAAAAAATTTCATATATTTTCTGGTTGATTATGATCAATTAAATTCACCACTGAAAATTGTAGCTCTAGCAGAAATCAAGAAGAGAAGTTTACATATTTAATTTCAGAATCTGATTTCACTCTTATGAAGCATCTCATGTTGCACTCCATGATCTACAAAAGAAATTGCTTTCCAATATTAAAGGTATCATCTACCTTTAACAGGCTGTGTGGACGTCACATTATATGTGTTATGCCATCTTTACCCTGAGTATTTCCACTGTGGTGTTATGGACTTTAGGAGTTTGCTGTACGTTAAACTCAGTTCTAGAGCACTTCCTTGAGTTTGATTTCATTTGAAAGGGAATTAAGTCTGCAGGATTCAAGGCTAATCCACAGCAAACACCAAAATTAAGTAAAAGGAATGATATTGAAATCCTACTCAAAAGCACTCTCTAGTTCTGAATTAAAACCCTAATGTGACCATTTTACTTTGTGACTTTTATCTAAACAAAGTAGTGTAGGTTTGTATTTAAAGAGAATAAAGAAGAAAAGCACAATTTATAGAAAGTGTCATCTAGGCCTCCAGCTATTCTGCTACTGAGTGAAATGGTAAGATACCTACAGTAAGAGAATAGTAAAACTGACAATACCCAAACTAATAGATAGAGATTTAGTTGAAACAGTAGATCATGTGTAGGTGAGTAAGAATATTCCTATTCATGAACTTGAGACGTGTTTTAGGACTTTTTTGAAGAGGTATTTTCAAAGATGGCTTTTTTTCCTTTATGCTAAGGAATTGTGAGTGCTTTCAGAAAGTATTTCCCACTCTGTTGTTTTATTACTTTTTGCTTTGATCTGCTATGGTTTCATTTGAACATAAGTACAGAATTACAGCAATAATGTTTCCATAGTTTTTCATAGGGAGTACCAATTTGAACGGAATAGAATAGAATAGAATAGAATAGAATAGAATAGAATAGAATAGAATAGAATAGAATAGAATAGAATAGAATAGAATTATTTTACTTTCCACATGTATCATGTCAGTATATTTAGTAAGAAAGGAGTTCATTCTGTTTTCATTACCAAAACTCCTGTATAATCAAGCTGAAAGTGTCTCATGTGTCCCATGCATCTTCACTGTAGAGTAAAAATTCCATTTAATCTCTCCATAAAGTTTTAATATATATTTCCATGTGAGTTGCTATTAACTGTAGAAGACTTCTATGAAAAAATAAAAAAATAGATCTACCATTGTGACCTTGACATACTAAGAAGCCCACAGAAGTTTCATTGCATTCAACACTTCTGTGATATACAGGCAGGCACCCATTTGTCACATTGTTTATGATTAATTGGTTGGCCATTGTAATTCTTTGATCTGTATCTTTTATCTTTTTATTTGAAATTAAGATAAAGTAACATAAAGTAATGGTATGTTGTACACAATAGCATTCCCCTTTGGTATGCTGTATTGAAGATTCTGCATATATTAATGAAGTGTCTACTAAAAGTAGGTTACCTTTATGTACTATGATAGAGTCACAGAATGTTTCAGGTTGAAAGGGACCTCCAGAGATCATCTTGTTCAACTCCTTTGCTCGAGCTGGGCCACCCAGAGCAGGTTTCTGAGGAGCATGTTGTGAGAGACTGGGGCATTGCTGGAGCAAGACATTTAGGGTGGATGTGTGAGGGGAAGGGGTCGGTCAGACCTTGCTCTGGTATGACCATGCCCCATCCTGCACACCCCACTCCCCAGGCCTGTATCCCAGACTGGCAGTGGCCATCAGTCCACAATGCTCCACAACTGCCTCTGGAGCCCCCACCTAGCCCCAGAGTGGCCAGATGAATGGAAGTCCCATCTGGGAGAAGGAAAGCCAAAGGATATTTAACCCATGACTCGAAGCAAGCACATGTTTTGACCTTACCTCTTCTTAGAATTTCCATCAGCTAAACACCACCAGGACTAGGAGTGGTAGCTGTACTTGTTCTTTTCTATGCATTTTCTCTCTTTCTAATTCCCTCTTCTCAGAGTTTTGAGTAACGTAATATCAAATGGGCTTGGAGTTTTCCTAGATGAAATGGGCTAAGCTAGTGCTTTGTGGAATGTCTTATCTTGACTGAATGCTGCTCTGAGGTTTTTGCCAAGGTTCCCTGATCTCCTGAATTTGCCAGTAAGGCTTTCTATTGTTTTGACTTCTCGAGAATATCTTGTTGGTGTTTCTATAATGCATCTAATTCAAAGTGCATGAACAAACAGTAAGCTCTTTAAGAAAGTCATAGAACAAGTTTTTAGGTTCTAACATGCGTCTAGACAGCTTTTGCATTTCTCCAAGAACAGCTTGTAGTTTTGCTTAGCTGCCTGAACATCAAAGGATTCCTTTATGTCCAGGTAGAACGTCCTATATCTCATGTTTTGACCATTACCTCCTGTACTGTCACTGGATACGACTGTCTCTGTATTCTTGTGGTGGGTTTGGCTGGGATGGAGTTAGCTTTTGCCATGACAGCCTATAGGGTGCTGGTTTTTGCATTTGTGGCTAAACCAGTGTTGATAACAGTGTTTTGTCTGTTGCTGAATACTTAAATGGATAGCATCAAGACTTTTCACTTAATATCTCTCCAACCTCTCCTTCCCACAAAAGCTAGTAGGCTGGGGATGGGTAAGAGGCTGGGAAGGGACATAGATGGGGCAGCTGACCCAAACTGACCAAAGTGGTATTCCACACACTATATAATAGCCTACAACATAATCATAAAGTTTGAAGGGAAAAGGGGAGGATATAGAGATTTTTGTGGTTATTTGTCCTCCCAAGAAACTGCTACTCATGTAGAAGTCTTTCTTTCATAACAAGAGGATGAGCATCTTGGTGTTGATGGAAAATAGTGAATAAAATTCATTTTTATATTTGTTTCTATGTGCAATTTTTGTTTCTCCTTTTAAATCGTCTTCATCTCAATGTCTTCACCTGTTCCATCTTATTTTCTTCCTCTGTCTCATTAAAAAGGGGTAGCAAGAGAGAAGCTGGTTGAGGTTCTCATAGCCAAGTGCCCACTACAATCTGCATCCTCCCTTCAGACATTTGTATACATTGATATGGTCCCGTGAGCCTTCTCTTCTACAGGCTGAATTAAAGTAATTAAACAAGCAATTTATTGTGGTTTAAGATTAAAAAGATTAAACTTTCAGAAAGGATAAGCAAAGGCTCTGACCTCAAGGACTTCTCCTTGAGCAAAATGAAATTGACTTTCCCTTGTGCAAGAGAATTTTTTTTGTTTACATATTATTTTCTATACACACAATTCTTCTGTGCCTTCCCAAGTACAACACCTGTGTGACAATATGTAGAATTACTGTGTATTGCAGCAGTTTTTTTCCAGGCAATATTCAGGAGTGTTATATTTTAAAAAATAAACCTTGAGAAATATTTGCTTTCCCAGTGCATTGAAATGGAAATCTAGTCAGAAAAGCATCTTTAAAGCAATCTTCAGGAGACATTGGCAGAGAACACATGCCCCTGTTCTTGTGTTAGGTGTGAAAAAAACAGGTTTAAATTAAATAAACTGAACTGGAGAAAAGGCACATTACAGGAAAAGGGCTTGATTCCTGAGCTACTAATTTTACTTGTTTGCTTTCAGCTTCTATTTTAAGATGACATAGGTTACCTGCTGAGATTGTAAGCTGGAGTGATCAAAAGGAAGTAGGCTACTACTTAAAATAAATTCTTAATACTTGACACCTTAAGTAAAATCAGAAAATTATATCTGTCTAAATGTTAGATTAATTTAGTAACTGCATATACCTGAACCTCATATTCAAAATTTAAAAATTGCTTGGAGGTTATAGTAGGCAAAAAATAAATTGTGAACAATGACAGAGGCCAGGGAGCTGCGTGTGCAAATGTTCAAAATAGAATTTCTGATTTCTCAAGCAGAAACCTGCTTGCTAGCTACAATTGGTTTAGGCTATAAATTTTGGGTAAAATGTGAGCAAGGAAACAATCCTTAATCCTTCAAATAACAAAAAATGAGAGAGAACTGTCAATTAGAAGGCTGTTTATAGGTTCTCCACATACACTATTTAGACAGAGACAACACTGATCTTGAAGTCCTGGGAAGGAGGTGAATATCTCTGTTGAAGAAAGGGGTCTGGGAAGTGGCAGAAGATCTGCACAATCAGGGAGACTTGTCTGGATATGTCCTGGAGCTTAACTAGTAACACCTGGGACTAGTAAATGCAAACAGGTGCCACAACAGAAGCCAACATGACTTTTTGCCTGACTGAAAACAGTCTCTTCACTTGGGGGAGAGAAGGCTGGATCCCATCTATGAAGGTGAACAGCCGAGTAGAATAGCCTGGTTTCAGAATGTACTCTCTTATTATTTCTGTACCCATATCTACTCCATTTGTTTTACTTTGCCCCACCCATGACAGGTATCAAGTTTTGTTTTTAAAAGAAAGAAGATTTAAAGAAAAAAAAAAAGGCTAAGCCACATATCATGGATCTTCTTTAACAATAATATCAAAGGTAGACTTTATTGTTTGATAAATGGTGGCTCCTCCTTACACATTCTTTTCTAAGACAGATACTTCCATTGAATTGACAGAGAAAAAAAAGCATGTACTGAGTTTGTACAGAGTTTTAGGGACTAAACCTAACAAAGTGACTATATAACTGACTCTTGGCTGGCCTGGATAGATGTAGGGCTTTATGAAACCATTATAATGTATCACTTTCATATTCTGCAATTATATTAATAAATAATTTTATAGATTTAAGATAGTGTCACTCCAGTTGTTTAGGTGACTGATTAAAGGTTTTTTTTGTTAGGGAAATGCTTTTTTTTAGTAATTGTGTTCATCAACCTGTTGCAGTTAAGCTTTCAAAATAGGATGTTCAAAAGTTGCTGCTGATGACTTGTGGCACAAAAGAATTCTAGACTATTCATTACATACAACAATATGACTTAACAAAGGAAAGACTTACTAGATGTTTACCTTTGTGAATACAGAATATTCCTATTTATTTATTTCTCTTCTTTAATAACTTCTTCTCCAAAGTAATATTTCTGACTGATGATTTTACAAAATTTACTTCATGTTATATTTTTTGAGAAATCATAACTGGAATTTAGCCTGATATCTGACTCAGAAAGAAAAAATAAGGAGTACTTGACTTCAGTCTTAGTACAGTTTTTGCAATCATAAATTGTCTATTAATATCAAGCATACTACGCTTGCCAAAAAGGACTTGTACAAATTCTTAGGAGGAAAAATATAAAGGAAATACAAGAAGACAAGCAGGGCTAGGAGGAAAAAGGCACTCTCTAAAATTGCTGACTAAAAGCACTTTGTGAGGGAAAGAGCCAGAATTATGTTCTAAAACAAACAAAGAGAAAATATAGCGGAACAGTTCAAAGCAAAACACTCTGAAAGAATTTACTGCCTTGTGGCTAGAGGTGACATTGAAAGTAACATGGACACAAGTTGATTAAGCTGCTGTCAACATATTTGGCCCCAGGAATCAGTTACTATTGATTTACAGCTTACAGTAAAGGAAAAATGCAGAAACTTACAAAAAGAGCTGTATTCAGTAAATTCTATTAGCATATTCACTGCAAAGAGTGAAAAAAACAAGTTTGAATTAGTCTAAAGAAAATTCACATCAAAAACTCGGTTAGAACCAAAAGTTCCTTTTGTTTTGCAAGTCCATGAGAAAAATGAAAGCACAACAGATATTTTTTTATTTTTTTATTTTTTTATTATTTTTTTTATTTTCTGCACCCTTAAAATAGTAGACTTTTTAAAAACAGTATTTAGTATATTAAATCAGTGTTTTTCTATAAATAAAACATGACTGTTTCATTCATAAAACATTCACAGCAAGTGTTTTTAGACATTCTGAAATGCATAACGTGACCCCCCCTTCCTTGATTGGCTTCTCAATTGTTTAGACCCAAATAAAAACAGAAGCCAGTCAGACCTGCAGAACATGTTGTGACTTCCACATGGGGAACTATAGCTGCCAGGAGATTTGTCAAAGAGTATCATAAAGCACCTTGCAAAAAAAGAGATACAGATAGTGCTAGTGTAGAAATAGAAATACAGGAGTTGTTAACAGCCATAAGTCATGTAACTGGGCTATCAACTAAAATGAAACTAAAGTACAGACAGCCTAATTTATAATACCAAGACTTGATAAACTGATGTTTTAGTCAAATTCAACTAGGCAAATTCTACAGACAATCCCAGGGAGGAAAAAAAAAAAAAAAAAAAAAAAAAAAAAAAAAAAAAAAAAAGCCAGGTGCTTTTTTCCCACATGATATTATATGGAAAAACACTTTCACTCTAAGTATGTATCTAAAGGAATCATCTACCCAGTTAAGCACACCAGAGATGCAACCCTATCTGTAGTTCACTTTTTAACAGCTACAGATAGCAGTACATTTTCTTCCTTCTTATAGTTTTTGTTAGTTAGATGTTTGACCTACAAATTATGTGCTGAATCATTCCATAAGACTTTTATTATTTTTATTTTTTTTTTTAACAAAATAGAGGTAATAAAAACTGTTTTGATGTTAAGTGTATGTTGTGTTTCTTGATTGCTTAATGTAGTCTCTAATTTATAATTTTGCTTCATTTTCTTTCCAGCCCAACACATGCAGAAGAAAGAAGGAAATGTAGAAATGTAGTAGTCCATTCTTTTCCTGAAAACCGAAAAAGTACCTGAAGCAGCAGAATCTGCTCAAATGAGAAGTTGTAACAGACCGGGGCTTGGAACATCAACCAGATATTTTTACATGTTTAGGACAGACAAACTCAAGCTAGATACCATGAGCTATATTAATAAGGTGCCCAGGAGAATGGATAGTCTATCATGCAAAAGAGTAAAAATACTCATTTCATGAAGCTAATAAATAATGAGTGAAAGAGGATATAGTAGCCACTCTGGGATAAATGAGGAACAATATGGTTTTATTAAGCTTCAGAATAGTACAGTGGCAGCACTGTCTTATAAGATAAATAGTCCATCCTGAAGTTTATCAGCCTACCCTTCACCTAGTATGACATGTCAGATAAGAATAAACGAGTGTCTCTGAGGAGGGGTAGTGAGCGTATGAGATAGGAAGGTGGCTCCAAGTATCAGAATTGCAGTGGCACTATCTTGGACCACACTGCTTTCTCAGTTACTAAAGCTGAGCTGCTTTGATAAATATAGCCTCCTAGAGAAGTGAAAGTGCTACATAACTCAATCATTTTACTATGCTCTGGAGATTTTAGGTAGCGTGAACTGAGGAGATTTTAGGTAGTGTGAATCATGTGATCTCATCCACATATGCAATCCTACTCCACATAACCAGCTGTCTGAAGTAACAAGTTGCTTTAACAGATTTATTAAATAACATGGTTATAAGTTTAGCAATCTGCTTGTTTGTTCCTGCAGTCTTGGTTCGCACTATTTGCTGAAAAGTTTTTACTTCAGAAACTTGCAGCTGTAGGAATGATTTTTCTCTTTCTGCAAACTCAGTGAATAGTTTCTGCTGATCTTTGTAACTCTACAGAAATGTAACAGAACTTTCATCCACTATGCAAGTTTTCTTTTATGTACAGACATTTTATTCTAAGGAATGTTAAAGTAACTTGAAATCACTCATATTAGCAGAAAACAATTAACTCAATGAAATGCAAGCATAGAAATTCAGAAGAAATTCAACCTAATACTAGAGGTCCGAAGATAGTTTTAATTTTAGTGTTCTCACCTCTCTAAATAAGAACTGTTAAAAAGCAGGAGAATTATCTCAGGGAAATATTTCTGTATCATAAATTTTCACATTGCACTGCCCTATACAAAAACATTTTCACAGTTCGTGTGTGTTACTTCTGAAGGCACAGTGGCACATACAACTATAAAGCTAAAACAACCATGGAGCATCTAGATACCTGGAGGGTAAAGCAAAATAATTAACTTATCAACTGATAGTAATCATATATTTTCCTCTCCATGAGAATTAACAAATAGTTGGGTTTTTTTGGTTGTTGTTGTTGTTTTTTTGGGTTTTTTTGTTTTGTTTTTTGTTGGGTTTTTTTTGTTTTGTTTTTTTTTTGCAAAAGCAAGTGTGTATTTCAAGCAAAAAGGGAAACCAGAAAATTACTGAAAATAAGAAATTAATTCCAGGTTAGTGTAAAGGAATTTTTTAAACTTCCCTTTTAGTGTTCACTAGAGACAGAGGCTATCTCCACTGAGATCTGAATCCATATGCCTAAATTTGTTGTTTTCTATGATTGTAAAGGAAGAGAGAGGTAGATGGAGTTCTGCTCATTGTTTCTCTGTAAAAATTGATATTATTATGCAAACTCATATCAATTCCTCATTTTAAGAAAAAGGTATTTTATTCAAATAAAACCCATTTTATCAAATCACAAATAGTCATTAAAGATTGACTCTTTTTTGGTAAGTGATGCAGAATGACTTCTTTGCTTTTTGACATATAGCTACATCTGCTTTACTAGACCTAACTTATCAAAGAACGAGTCTGTGTTATATGATTGGTATAGTTATTATTTTATTATCATTTACCAATATGGTTTTCTGCAGATAAGTTTTTGGTTATGGAGGCTACTGACAAAAATTTTGCAACATGTTTGGCTTAGTAACCATCCTGGCAAAATGCTGTTAGCAACTTTTTTATTTCATTAGAATCTTTTATAGACAGATATTTCCTGAATTATTGTGGTTTGTCTGCTTCTAACTTATATGTCAATATAAGTTAGGTATGCCTTGAGACTGGGTTTGTTCCAAGACATATCACTAAAAGCCAGTTGGTGGGATTTTCTGGAAATTATGAGATTGTTTGGACAAGTAGTGTGAAACTAAGGACATCCTACTATTTTCTTCACATTTACCCTGGATTTTTTTCATAGTTGGTCACAGTCATTTTGAGCTATTTTATACTTGACACTAAAACAAAATGAAAGGCCAGTTTATTATTCCAAGCAGTGCAATGTGTAAAATAAGCTTTAAATTTATTAGAAAGTGCATCAAACATTCATAGAGATTAATAAAAAATGTAATCAGAATACATGATGTATTAAAGAATGCAATTTCTTGTGAGAAGGCATAGATGAAAGTTGTGTATTGGACTCATTAGATTTGGTACACCTTGGCAGATGGTATTTCACTAGTGATGACAACAGCATTGACTTTAACAATAAATTTCTTATATAATATTTTGAATGTAAATTTGCACAGTATTTTGTACAGGTAGTGGCAGAGCATATTATATAGATATGTATTTTTTTTAGTTTTTATTGCTATAGCAAAGCTAAAGTTCAATGGAAGCCTTTGCCATTGCTTTCAGAGACTTTGGACAAACCCTAAGTGAGATGTTAAAAGTAGTCAAAGGAAGAAAAATATATTTAATGCAATGTCATGATTGTTTTAAGGAATATTGGCAAAATAAGACAATAAATTATGGTGAAATAGAATGGGCAGGTAGGACTAAAATGTAGAAAACGTTTGGAACAGAATTAACTCTGCAGAGGCAGCTCAAGTAATAAATGTAGAGACAGAGAGGGAATGTATAAATATGAAGAGGAATTTTGAAAGACATGCATTGAAAGTGTCAGGTTTTTAAATTTCTGATGATCTATGACATGGTGAAGAAAGACTGCAGAAAGTAAAATTTTATACTCCTGGGTGATGAGAAAGGCAGTGAGGCTTTCAAACACCATTACTGATTATTGTAATAATGCTTAAAGCCTACAAGTCTGTACTTTTCATCGTACCTATATCATAACTTGGGCAAATATAAGCAAGAAAGGCACCACAGTTCTATAATTTGAACCTGATCACTAAATCAAACATTTTCTTCATGTCAAAAGAGTACTTACTTCAAAATCAGTGCATTGCAATTTAGACTTGCCTACAGTGTGTCATTATATGAAAGTCTGCCTTACTGGTGTCAGAAAAAAAGCTCACTATTTATGAAGGAGTGAAGTACTTAGCATAAGAATGAAGCAATACTTTTCATCATCAAAGATAATCACAGGACGATTAGCAAATTTTTTTAAACTGTGTTATAATAAAATTATGAAATATATATTTTGTTACAAGTTGAATACAGAATATATATATAATTTCAGGAATAATTATGTTAAAGGAAAAACTCAAATCTCTATGTGATAAGTTTTCTTGCTGATTTTGTATAATAAAACCCTAAATAGCTTTGCCCTTGAAGAGGCCTGACTCAGCAATGTCCTTGTTTATATCTGAAGATCTAATCAGAAGGTACATATTTAATAAAATATCATAGTGACATGTTGCATACAAAGGGACGCAACCAGTAGTATTAGTACTTGGCTAGGTATCTCCTATCCAACATGCAAAAAACCGTTGATGTTTTGGTTTTTTATTCCTCTCAATTTTAAGAGCTGTTGATAATTTTCCCTTCAAATTAAATAAATAAATAAATAAATAAATAAAAAATAAAAAAAAACCTAAGCAATGAATCTGGTTCAAACAAGGTTACACACACCACTCACAGATCAATATATGTTCATAGTTCTGATAGATCAAGATATTTCAGGATAAAAACCATGGAGTCCATCTTGACATCTTAGAAATCCAGTAACATAAAACTTGGTGGTGCATTAATGATCTTGATGGGTCATGATGCTGTTTCTCCTTTATGTGGTAATTTTATTTTTACATGCAACATTTTTTATAAACTGTAGTAGATCTATGTGAGAAAAGAGGTTTCAATTGAAGCATTATTCTCTCCAATCAGTTAGTCCTAATGCTCTAAAGATCCTCCTGTGCAACTACAGAATCAGAGCTACTACATACATCCTCCATTGATACAACTGTAGAGAGCAAAAATCCCTAAATGTATAACTTTCACATTCATCTTACAGAACTTTAATGATGTAGAACTTCAGATAATCTTCAGGTTTGTGATAGTATTTTCTCCACAGTTTTGATATTTTCTAAAAATCTATCAAAAAGTAGTTGAAAACAAAGCAAAATAAAGCGTCTTTTGTACTTGGTATTTCTTAGACCATATAGATTTCTGTTGTTTTTCTTTCAAAAATTATTAATTTCTCTTCATTTAAGGTTCTAGCTGTGTTGATAATCTATTTTAAGCTAAAAGGTTCTTAATTCTTATTTATCCATAGTGAAAAAAAAAATTTAGAAATAAGTAAGAAAAATAATAATCCCTTTGGGGCACATTCGTGGCTCATATTAATTAATTTTAAAAGGCTAACATTAGATCATCATCTTGATCTATTGATAGGACAGAAAACAAAGAGCCACAGTTACAACACATTCAAAGAGCAATTTCTTAGGTGACAGCCTTACTTATTTGTGTTCAATGCATCATGAGGGACATCTTCACACTAAGCAAAGCAAGTAATAATATGAAATGCTTCTTGGTTGCAGTTGTATATTATGGTTCATATTTTTATATTTATTTCTCTGGAAAATGTAAGCAAAATCTTTTATAAATCTCATGCAGAATTATAATTTATGGTACATAACTGTTCTGTGAAAGACTATTAGAAGAATCAAAAATGGGAATGAAACCACATTCCTTCTGCTCAAACTAAAGAAACAGATTATTAGCAAAATTCTGAGAATTTGGAAAAAACTGTAGTTTATATATAACCTTTTTTGCATTTTGTCTTATTACTAGCAAGAGCAATTTATAAATGGAGGTTCAAAAATAACTTTACTAGTATTGGTTTTGAAATATGTGTTTCTGCATAAGAAGAATGATGTTAGATGCGGTTAGATGCTGTCCATTTTCTCATCTTAGAAAACTGCTTGTACCAAAAATGTACATTTACTTCTGGAGTGGATTCATAGAACAAGTGATAGCATCATTCCCAGAATTTATTATTGAAGATTATTTTGCCTGTGTTGAAAATAGATACACGAGTGAAATGGCAGAATAGTCTTAATAAGGAAAGTGGCATATAGCATACACAGCACAATGGACTAAAATCTCTGTGTATCTATATGCCATATGATCACAATTCTATTTTTCAGTGGGCTTTTCTTAATGTTGAACATTCTTCTCCTCCGCAGTTCCTTTGCACAGGAAACTGTTCTCCTGCAGGGCCTGAGATGAGAACCAAAGTTTATAATCTGATGGAGAAGTAGAGCAATTTTTAACTTTCAGATCATCTATAAGTTATACTTTTTGTAAGTTATTCTTTTCACTGATAGCGAATGCAATTTAGTCTGTCTAGCTTTTGCTTTTCTCAAAACTTGTATTAAATATTAAACTAATACAGCCATATAGCAACTGTAAATGATTAAAACTACTATAGTAATTCAAACATCTTATTTTTTCCAGCTGAATAAAATCCTAACTCTAAAGACTGCTATGAATCATGATGTATTAGCATTTCAAAACAACAATAATGACAGCAGTGAAAAATATTTCACAATTCACTTTTTTTGTAAAACAGATATGGCTTTAATCTTTATTATAATGTCACCTACTGCTGCCAATATGCTTAAACATCTTTCATAGTTTCCCGTATCCTCAAAAACTTTTAGTCTTATGCGTATCACTTGTGAATGTCATTCCCAGCTTCACAGGGATATGAAATCCAGTGCAAAGCAGAAGTCATTTTCTTAGCCTGTTTACTAAAGAATTTTATTTAATGTCTGTTTTTAATAACTTTCTGAACTAATTGGTCAATTTCAACTATACCAAATAAAATTGCAACAAAAGATGCTAGAAAATGACTACTTACCTATAAAGACCCAAGATCAGCATCCCTGAAAGAGAGAGGGCAGAAATCTGTCTGCATACTTTTTAGGATCAGCTGTCTGTCCAAAGGCAGACACATTCTCATCATATGATTATCTTGAATTTCACTGCAGACTAGCATTGATGCAGCTGTTTATTGTCCAGGAGGAATATTCCTGAAATATGGAAAGACATGTGGAAGGGCAGGGAAAAGGTTTTGACAGAACAGCTGGCTAGGTGAGAAAATACATGAAGTCATAGGTACTGCTTTCATCATTTAGAAACAGTTTGGTTTTCTCTTCTGCTCTATTTTAACCATTATAATTTGGGGTAGAATAAAGGAAAGATTCACATCAAGGAATTCCTTTGTTTGAGTGGTTTTTTATCCTGAAAACAAAAAAAAACCCTCTTGAAGATAACATGTAGTGTGTAACTACATGAAAAAAAATACATAAAAATTTCAATCATTAAATGTGAATTTGACACTTTTGAAAGAGATGAGGGATCAAGCTCCTCACATACCTAGATTCAGTAAAATTATTGCCAGGTTTTCTAGAAATACATGAATATTCTTTTAGCCAGAACATTCTGAAACAGCTGCATAGTGTCATACAGCTCAGATTCCTCGTCTCTGTCTTAACCAGGGTAAATCATGCTTGTACACACTTATCACCAGCTAGTGCCAGTTAGATTGGCAAGTTATATTCTTTTAGTAATACATGTACTGTTAATATCCAGAGTTTACCCAGGATAATCTCTGATTGAATGGTAATTAAAAATTTATCCATGAAGTTATCTTTGAAATATTTGATACTTTGTATGTGAACCCAAATGAAGTGCATGGGTTTGTTGCTGAAATGTAAAGTTTAGCTGTGTGGAAAAAAATGTTGCTCTCAAGCAACATTTTATTATGGTAAATTTTAGAATTTCAACCTATTAGAAGCCCAGTTAGTGAGGTAAAGACCCACTTGCTCCCCTCAACTCTCAACCAAAAAAATTCAACCTAAATTTTACTTTAGATGTTGCAGTGTGTTTTTTAAGGTTCATTTGTTTTCTATATCCATCATCTTTTGCACATATACAGATGAACAGACATCCTTAGAACTGTTTTGAGTTCACATATGGTCACAATGCATAAATTAAATAACTTCTCATCTAAAGCTAATAAATATTCTCTAGCAATTTTGCAATTTTAACCCATTAGAAAATTCTGTTGAAGTAGAAAAACATACTGCTTTCAATCCTTACTCAAAGCAATTAATCCTGTATAGAAACAACTGAAATATCTTGAACTGTGTCTCCTTTCAGCAATGAGTGGGTTAATCTTAGGACAATTAATTGTTCTTATCATATCTCAAAGGCTGAAAAGTTTTCACCACTTTTTCATAAAGTATTTTTCAAAAAGGTTCAAAAAAGTTTTCTCCTTTTATTTTCCCCTGCAGGGTAATGAGAGTAATGATTGTTTACAAAATAAAGAATTTTCAGTAATTAAAAAAAAGACAAAGAGATATCAACTACTTAGCAAAATCCTTTCTTATTGTTCAGTTAGATCAACTGTAAAAATAGCTACCAATTTCATAAGAAGGGAAATAATCAAGAGGAAAATGGATGTGGAATGATAAAGGAATAGAATAAAGATTCAGCCAGCATAGATATAGATCACTAGATTAATTTCAGAATCTTTTCATGGTCTCTTGCATCTAATAAGAAATATGGTATGTAGAATTAAATCCAACTACAAACTTAAACAAATTCCTGATAAAATAAAATTCAATTACAAACTATGAATACATGACTCATTTTATACTTCTGTGTTAACCACTGAGTTAATGAAGGCACAGCATTATGCTTCTTGTTATTTATATTATGAAAATATATATCTGGACCACAACTAGTATTTACACAAACACAGCCCTATTTTCCAGTGGAATCAATTGCTTAGTGGATCATGGAACAAGCCTTATTCATATTTAACATGCAACTGGAAGTTGCATTTGCTTTCCAACTCTGACATATAATGAAAATTCATTGTACCAAACAGCTTTTCTTGGATTTATTTAGCAAGAAAGATTTATTTTTTTCTTAAAATACATCTCAATTGCAAGTATATGAACTTAACTAGGACTCAAGGATACCTGGAACACAACCAATGGTGGTTGTTTGTACATTCAACCCAGGGATGACCTGAATGTGCAAACATAGAATAAAGACACTCTGGATTCCGAGATGCAGCTCCACCAAAAGGATTTCCTCCTCTCATCCATTCTTACTGACATCTTACTACTAAAATGCAAAGCAGATGGTCCTATTTGATAGTTTTATATTTGTAGAATGCAATCTCCTATCATATAAAGTGTTTTAATACTTGCTAAGGTGTGTTTTCAGGATTTTCTAAAGAAAACTGTCCATGTAAGAGTCAGTGAGCCCAGGATCAGATACATTGCTTAAAGGAACTAATTAATTAAGCAAGGTTGAATAGAACAGCATGAAACAGAAGAAATATAAAGTACCTTTTTTCCTCCCTGTTTCTGCACTGTGGTGACTAATGTTTATTAAGTCCCCATAGTGAGATGCTGAGAGATTTTTCCCAAGATCTCATGCTGTTTTAAAAGGAAACAATGGTTTGTGGTAAAATCAACTCATGTTGAGCTACATTAACTGCACCGTGTTATCAGCTGATAATGGTGTTATTAACACATTACCCACTGTGTATATTTGTGAATTAGGATATTTCCTTCTTAATGGAATTGAGCCATTTTCTTTGAAATGGCAAGTATTAGGCATTTTGACACCATTTTGGAGAGGTCGAGAATACAGCCTCATTTGTTGGGTGGATTTTTAAATTTTTTTTTTTTTTTTTTTTTTTGTGGTGAATCTTTGCCCTTTAAACTTCAGGAAGTATATTTACTTTTACTCCATTGTCTTGCTTTGAGATTTCATTGAGACTATTAAAAGGGCATAGTTTTTTAAAATGAAATAAAAATATAAAAATATGTTATGTTGGAGAATACACTATAAATTCTGAACATTCCAAAAGGTCACCCACTAATACAACAGTAAGTAATGGCTCTTACACTGCATTATGGAAAAGCTGTTGCTGAAGTACAGCAATTGTTTATTTTTCCTAGTTAGGTAATACAAGCCAAACTCCGGAGTGTAGTAGAAAGTCAAGTTTCTTGCTCATTAGAGGAGAGTTGGAGGTAAACACATTTCCTGTAAATTCAACATAATCAGTAAGTCTACTCAACTGCAAATTTGCTACACACGACCAAATAAAACAAAATGTACTCTCCCTAGAAAGAATGAGTCAAAATATCTTGCTGTCATTTTCATGTTTATTTGCTTCCTTCTGAACTAAGACCATGACATGAATAATGATGTAATCATTATATAAATACAGGGAAGCAAATGGCAGGACAATTATGTGATTAAAAATTACCTTTATTTTTAATTTCCCATGTAAGGAAAAGCACATACTGCTCAATTTGTAGACATTGGCAAAAAGAAAGCAATGCTTTTCACTATCATAATTTCATGAACTTGCAATAAGAGGCAAACTAAAGCATTTTTTAATATTTGACAGGAAAAAAATCCAAGGATTATTATTCCATATTAGGGAACACTGACAGAAAAAATATTTCTTCTATGTTTCATGAGATAATGAAATTAGCTCTCTGTTTATTCACAGATTCATAATTTTTTCTTGAAAATATTTCCAGCTGAAAGTAATTAAATAGACTTAATGAAATAGATAAAGATACATCTTGCTAGAAGCTGTAAATTTTAAGGGTAATCAAAAAGTTACAGTCTCTTAATTTTGTTGGGCAAAGAGGGTAAAGACTCAAAATCACACAACAATATGTGTTATGTAATCTATGTCATATCATAGAAGTTCTTCATATTTCAGTAACATAAACATACAACCATAAACCAAAAATGTCTCAAATATGTGACTTAATCATTATCTTCTAAAGGTTTTGTGAATTAGTAATAATTGATATAAAGAAAATATTAAATTATCTTTCAAGTTCTGTTATGCATATTCTTCAAGCTCTTGGGTTCCTTCTTTATCCTCTCTGCCTAAGCTCCTAATTTGTTTCATGGATGTAATATTTTTTTCATTTGTCAGACCCATCTGTATTTATATTTACTTTTTAATTCAGGCTTCTGCTTTCTATATACTTGGATAGTAACAATCACAGTGCAACTCATCTCTACATAAGTTTCTAAATGATTCTGAAAGAAAAATAAATCATGACAGAATATAATTTCCACGGCAGACAATTATATCTAAAGGTCTTAAGTTTACCTGGAAGCTCTAAATCTCCTTGGATCTCCTGGACCACTGAAAAGGAGGTATGAAAACACTCTTTATACATTTGAGAAAGCTTCAGCTAAAGTATATCAGCCCTCCTGAAATATTGATACTAAATCTGACCAAGGGAGAAAAGATATTGTTTTAAATAGAGTCTTTTCTGGTTTCTTCTTGTTTGGTTTTCCTCTGCATAATCAAAATAAACCAATGGATATTTTATGCAGATAATACAACTACTGAAGAATTTTCAACCGATAACTTAGGTTAGCATCAGTTAGATTGTACATAGTTGTTATACCTGTGAGAGGCTGTGCATCTGTAAGAGTTTCAAGCAGCAAAGTAATAATTCAGCAACTATTTCACAGTGAGCTGACATCCCTCTCAGGTGTCCACCCATTTAAGCTCTTGGAAAAGGTGTTACCTTTTGTCTTTGCTCCACACCATTTTGCTAAATGGATTTTACATAGCATCTTTAGACACTGCTCTTTTGTCCATTCTTAGAGCTCATAGATACTGAATACTACACAAAATGAGCTTTCAGTTAATGTTAAAAGTTGGGTAGATAATTCAGAGATGGAAATAGAGTTAGGAAAATAGCCCAAAATAAGAGACTATCAAGGCTGACATTAATAAAAATATCTGATGACATAAAACAAAAATAGTTGAACTCAAGTGACAATGATTTCACTAAATATATATGACTTCACAGCCTACCTTTGTTTATTCATACATTTTGGTAATCAGGAAAAAAATGTCATTTTTCATGCTAACAAATAAATGGAGGCCAAAGTAGCACAAGTGCAATGCTGGGAGTTTGCTGTATATCTCTTACCCTATATAGTTTCTTCTTGGAATGCTTTGTATGAAAATCCACTGCCCACTCAGGAAAGGTGGAACAGGAGTTGCAGGAAATTTTTTATTGCCATCCCTCTTTGCTTTTGTGTTTTCCTTTCCCTGTTTTCTCTACTCATAGCTGGCAGTGAACTGGAATGATAAGACAGTGTTTTGTGCAAAACTACACAATAGCATTTTTAATAAGTAGACTAGAAATTCTTTTGTAATAAAATATTTATTTCTAAATACATTTATTTGCAATAAAGCAAAGAACAAGAAAAATATATTTAGTTTGCAATTGAAACAATAGAGTATTGTTTTCTAAATGTATGATGCTAGTTAATTTCACTACTACATTTCCTTATTAATTTATGCAGCTCATTAAGTTTAACTGGCATCTACAGAAAAAAATGATCTTGCAGTTTGATTTGCAGCAGGGGGAGATGTACTCATAATGAATATGTTGGCTGTGCTTTCCCCACATATTTTTAGCTAGGAAAACTGTATTTCTAGATGGGTCTCCTCTGAACAACAAGAACAAAAATTTTCTCTTTGCATTTTTATTAAAATAAAAAAACAGTCAGGTGATAAAGAAACAATTATGTGTTTTAAATTTTAAGTATTGAATAGTTTATTTCTAGATACAAGTTCTGCAATTTTAAAGCTCTTCTGAAATGAAAAATAAATGTAATTGTTTTCATAACAAATTTTGGAGATTGAGGATTAATAGGAAGAAAGGGGATCCAGTTGAGTAAGAAGGTCAAGTGACCAAGTATGGGGACTAAGAATTCCTCATATCAGCTAAGGAAAAACAACAACCAATGTGGAACTGGTTAAGTCAAAGTATGTATTTAAAGAGATTGCTATAGATGAAAACTGTCATTTCAACTCAGTTTCTTTCTTACCATACATTTTTCTTAAAATCACCTGAAAATGTATTGCTAAGAATTACCTGTGTCTGTGTATGTATTTCAGTATGACTGCTAACAATGAGACCATGAGGGGGAAGCATGTCATGCAGTAACAAATGACATGGTAGTTTTAACTGTATTATTTACAATTGTATTATGAATAGTTAAATATGCCTTTGTTTTGCTAAAACCTTTATGAGTATATAAGCAAGGTAACAGTAGTTCAGTCAAGAAATGTGTGTAGTAATAGCAGAAATCTGGCAAAATGGGCATTGTTTTGAGATTTAGAAACCATGGCAAATCTTGTGTGAGAGTTTCTCCAGAAGCATTGTGAAAGATGCCAGTTTTAAAGTTGAAAGAGTAAGCATTGGCAAAGCTAATATGCAGCATCTATATCGTTATCTTTTTTGTAGCTAAAAAGAAAAAAACAAATAATAATTTAAGATAAAATTTCTTTTTAAATGAATACTCAAATTTTTTGCTTTAGACATGAACAAATCAGGAATAAGACAATAGAAGAGTGTGCCTTAGGTAAGTCAGGTGGAACTAAGTTTACTTAAAAGTCTGACACATTATTATTTTATTACAATGTAAATATGTTTTGTCAATATCAGACACTTGATGAGAAGCAGTCTCATGTCAACAAGTGTTACTCCTGAAAACCTCTGAACAGTTGGTGCTTGAATGACATAAGAATCTGGCAACACTAGGACTGTTCTAGGCAGAAAGAGAAAATGTTTTATAAGTGAAAAAAAATTAATTAGTCAAATTTTAATAGTGTGAGCAAACACAAATGGCTATTACTGTTGATTCATTCACATTGGTACAAATACTCACTATCTAAATATAAAAGAAACCTCGTTAGGAAAGCTACAGTTAGCAGCTGTTGTATCTTAAGGGGAAAAAAAAAAAAAAAACCTAAACAAAAACCCACAACAAAAAACACCAAAAAACACCAAACCCCTGTGAAAGCTAAACTTGTTCCTCCTTTGCCAGGTTCAGAGACAATGACCAGCATCAGATCTGGCCCCGTGACTGCACCAGGTTGTTGGTGCCAAGGCAGGATGAGGTCAGGCCAGGACTTCAACCCCACAGCTCAGGGTCTCTGTCTGGATAAATGAGATAAGTGGCCCAGTTATGCTGTTAAGGGCACAGGACTAGTCTCAAATGAAAGCAGTAGGCACAGGCAGAAAGACCAGCCAGAGTCTCCCTACTGGCTCTCTTTGATCTTCCACTGCCTCCTCTGCTAGATTGTTCTTTCAAAGTCACCACTGCACCATCTCTAAGCTGGCCATGAACCTCAGCAGTCAAATCCACCAGAGGAAAGATGTTTTCATGGCCATTCTCAGTATTCTCAGAGACCCCAAGCCAATTCTTTAAGCATGGGTTCTGAGGTGTCGTGATAAGCTGTTGGCATTCTCTCAGGATCCAAGGAATGGGATGACAGTCAAGGGGCTGTCTTCTCCGTCTCTGTCAGGAAAAACAGTTGAATTGATTAAATGAGTGAAAAACACTTGATTCTTGAAAGAGATAATTTTTTTCCTTGTTCTAGGGTCTACTTGGGACAATTTTTTTCTGTTTTCTAACAGACTTTTCCTATGCACTTTTTTTACCCTTCTGTAACTCTGTGTTACATATGACTTTGGCAAATGGTGTCCAGTGCATATGTTGGATACAGTTGCTTCTTTCTGTTACCACTAAACACTTCTGCGTTTGTATTATCAACAGAGGAGCTGTCGACATACTTATTAAGTCTAATATGATATTTTGTACATACTCTAAAGTCCTCTGCTGTCATCTCAGTTCTGTACTCTTAGATGTTTTGTGATTATTATAGAGCCATGAATAGCACATTCTCCACTGAATAACTAAGTGATGTTCCTATCTATGTAGAATTTGTTAACAAATTTGTGACACTCATGTAAAGCCAGAGTAAACAAAAATTAATTAATAGCCACTTGGTCATTAGATAATTGCTCTTTCAGCTTAACTGATTAAAACAAAGCTCCAAGCAAGTCAAAATTGAGTCCAGAAAAGGTAAGCCTCACAGCCCAGCCCGAGGCTCTGCAAAGTTAGTAAAAACTCTTATTACCAATACAGAATTCGTATGCTACTTTTTAAACTAAAAAGTTACATTTAAAAGTTAGCAGTCTTGCTTATATTTTCAAAGTTTAAATATAATCATTTAACCTGTCATTTACCTTCTGAGAAGTTCATGTCAATGTTATAGTTTTAATACTTCTGGTTTTCTAGGACATATCTTAGTACCATGACACCACCTAGCTCAAAACCTACAAATGTGAATGCAACAACGTAACACAGTAAGTAGCACATGTTGACTATGTTTCTTTTTTTGAAGTGTTTGTTGTTGTTGAAAACAGGACCAAAATGGAAGCAGATAAATGAATTATTAACTTTGTTAAATAAAGATTAATTATGTAGTAATATGTCTATGATAGATTGGAAATAGGGAAATTCCACTTGTCTTGAAATATTTCTGTGCTATATCTAGGACTTGTATGAATCATTAACATTGTTTATCATTGATAGCATACATGAAGGGTATTTGCCTGATCTTTTAAAATTTTTAATATTTACTATTAATAAATACGACACTGATCCATAAAGTCTTCATAAAACCTTTCTGTATTTGTGATTCTGTTTTGGACCTATTGTTCCACTGTGTTGAAACAATAGTGGCAAATCTTTAAGGCCAGTTATTGGATCCAAACCTACCTAAAACCAGGAGTTTACTCAGTTCTATAAACAACATCATAAAAATCACTCCTTTTGATATCAGTATATTCTTTATAATTCACATGCATACAAAAACAAATAAAAAGCAGTATTTGTTAACAATCACATGTATATTCCAAAGTTTTCAGCTTCAGATGGTAATGGATAAGAGATTAGCCTCAGATGGTAATGGATAAGAGAAAGTGTTTAAATATGCATACAGCAGTTCCAGCTCAGAATCTGTGATCCTGTGAGACTAAGAAAGTATCCAGGGGAATTATTGCTACATATTTTTATAGTCTTGTGCTTTCTTCTCTGTGTCTGCTTTTGGCTATTATTGGGGAAAATCTTGGATTAGATGTACCTTTGAGCTAAACTAGTGTAGCCATCCTATTTTTCCATATTACTTGCCACAAAGGTATGCCTCATTTATAATCATATGTAGTTATTTGCCTGAAACTCAACAATGTGGGAGAAAAAGGAGTCTGTAAAATATAATAAGCACTTTCTAGTTCCTTATCAAGTGGCATTTAGCACTTGACTTTTGAAAACCAGATGAACACATTTTAAATCTAGAGAAAATATCATTTGCCGTCCTATAATCTCCTAAATTAGAATCATTACTGGTATGCTAATCATCCTCTCTATCTCCATGGGCCATTTGCAACATTCTTCACATGGAAGACTCCAGATAGAAGATACAAGAGAATCTACAGAAGATGCAATGTGCCCTCTAGAAATAAGATCTATTCCAAGAATTTCACAAGCAGCTGTTGCCCTCACGCATCCAAATATATATATATATTTTTTTTTTTTTGACTGGGAAAGAACATGATATGAAAAATCTGCAATAAGACAAAGATGGTAGCATAAGTGATAAGTGTCAGTAACAGGAAGAGTTCACATGCAAACCCACAAAAAACCACACTGACCAAAGAAAAAGAACCAAAAAAGTTAGGACAACTAAGAAGTTGTCACATTGATAAGGTCATTGATAGAATAGGATGAAAAGGGATAAATTGAACTTAAGACATTAGAAATACTAAGCAGAGTGAAGAATTACTGCTAGAGTGGCATGGGTGCACAAAAGAAGAAAGAGTGACTCCATAAAAGGAAGATGACACAATTTATTAAAAAGATATTATGAATTAAAAAAAAAAAGCTCGGGATTTTAAGAACAAGAGTGGAGGCTAAAATTAACTAAAAAAGGAGAAGTGGAATCATTGGGATGGACAGAATTAGGTAAAGTATTGTGGTGGTCCTGTAGAGCTGCACTGCTGAGAAATATAATTTAGTTTAAATTGATTACTAATATTCAGTAAAAAAAATCATGTCTGATCCAGGTGTTAAATCCTGTTGCAGGGCAACTCCATGTTAAGGACTTCAGAACTGCTATTTGAGTATAATTATTGAATATTATAGGAACTGGACTGGATTATTTTTATGCATGTGTGAGAAAATAACAATGTGAAGAAATTAAGGAAAAAATGAATATCATAACCTTCATAGAGAATTCATTAAATGTGGTAGCTCTTGAGATGCATAACTTCTTTTTTGTGCCTCATTGTGTACCACATTAAGGAAGTGATGGCTGGAATTCATTTTGTAAATAGATAGGTAGCAATGGTCAATAAATTCGTTTCACTGCTTGACTGTGTATATGCATCTGTGACACCATTAATATATAATTTTACAAACAAATGATGGAAAACCCCAGAAGTTTTTCTTTTGTCTTTTTCCTTGTCTTCTTCCCTGCTTTTCAAATGTGAAGTTTCAAAATTGATTTTGTTCCAACATAGTAGGGTAGAAGGGAAACCATCATGTATCATCCAAAAGCGTTGCCTAATTTTAAAGACTGTTCCCCTGGCAGTATCCACCCATTATAGTGTAATATTGCCTTAAACATGTGTGTGCTTTACAAAAAAGTTCTTTAATGAGACTGTACTACTGCAGATATGCAATTACTGTCGGCACATTCTGTGACTCTTTCGTAGAGCACCTTGAAAAATTTACATCACCTGATAATGTGAGTTATATTCATTCTATCTACTCAACAAAAATGTGCCTAAATAGATAAAAGGATATAATGTAGCAAAAATGGCCAAGAACTCCATGTCCATGAAAGATAAAAGTATTTTCTGCCAACTCACATATTTGGCAATTTGCTTATCCAAACAATGGAATGCATGTGCAATTTTAAGAAAAGGGAATTCAGCTGTGCTAGGCTCACATTTAAATTTTAGATCTGTCAAGTCCTTTTTACAATGATGTTACCCTGTCAATTGTAATTCTGTTTATATTTCTCCAATATGTTTTAAGCATAAGTAGTTTTACATGCCAACATGCTTTTTTTTAAAACTTGTCTGTTTTTAGGTAAAAACACAATCTAATTCTGGAATTATTTCTTTTACTTAATATTTTCTCAGTGTGGGTTTTTCTCTTCTTCATGCTTCTTCATTTAATTTCATAAAATAATTTGAAACACAATTATACAGAATATTGACTGGTATTTAAATTTTAATAATGAAAATGATAAAACTCTCTTTTTCTTCCCCTCTTGAGGAAAGGCAACTGGTGCCCAAATCCCATTCTCAAACTGAGATCCCTCAGTTTTGCCACCTACTCCCCTTCGACTTGAAAAAAATTATCTCTGGTAGCAATATAAACTATATTTTTTGAATCTTTTATTTTTCCCTCCATTTTGTGACCTTGTCCTTCCTCTCTTCATAGAGCTCTACTAAGGACCATATATTTGTTATTGTTTAAGACAGTGTTCAGAGTTGCCTGGCAGAAAGTTTGTAATATTCTCAGTAATCAGGTCATGAGAATTGGGAGACAGAAGAAATGGATCTTTGCAGCCCAGAGGGAAATATGCTAGAGTCTGACTGATTCCAAGGGTTTGGCGAGGAAAACCTGTCATTTGATGATTAGTTTCCAAACCTCTCTTATGTCAAATAGTGTTGTTCGTCCATAAAACATGCTGAAATGGTCTCTCCCCAAGGCTAACTAGAACAAACTATGTGACAACAGAAAGTTGCTGGGAATATCAGTAATTGCAGTCAGCATGATTTAATGGGTAACACAGTTTAGAAATTCTTTGCCCAAATGTTCTTGTCCTGTTCATATTAGTGGAGCAGAAGGCCTGTAATCAATATGCATGTGTGTGTACACAAAACATATATATGTATATTTAAACATTATTATATGCACTATAAATGTTGAGATATTTGTTTGAAATATAGAATAGGTCTGGAAGTTGTACATATGTATTTTATAAATTTATATATTAATGTAATCTTAGAGATCTGCTACGCTAAGGAAGCTTCAGTATTACAGAGTTCAGAAATAACTTGAAAAATATTTCAAAGGATTACTGGGTCACAAATTTATAAGACTTGAATAAGACATCATTGAACACTTCTTTCAGATTGCTGCACATAACTACATAAAAATAGGCTATTATATGGTAAATAAAAGTAACAAAAATCATTTTCACTGCTGATAAATTCTAAACCAGAGTATTTTCAAGTAATTCAAAATATCATGACACTTACAAACTCATCCACATAGATTTAAGGACAAAGTTTAAAAATTTAACTATGCTGCAAATTCTTTGCATAAATTGGTTCTTTCAGATTCATACCATAGAAAGTTTTCAAAAATTACAGCACATTGCTACGTTTCATATTAACTAGCAATAATGTGGGGCAAGGATTCCTGAGTACGAGCATAGAATGATAGAACAAGCCATGAAAATACAGTGATAGTATGATAACCAAGGCTGAGTAAACTTGGGTGCTACAAGTGTGAATATGAAATAATTTCTTCAGTGCAATAGAGTACAGACTAGATTCTAGGTAATTCTGATCTTGCAAACTTATCTCATGCCACTCTGTTACTGTCTCAGCAGAGATTAAGGTCTGAAACAATATCTTCCTGCATTAAGATATGATTGATGATGTTAAAAGATGACAAAGATGATTAGCCTATGTGTCAAAAAAAAATATGTCATTAGGAGCTGGAGAACCTGGTTTAAAGGGCTAGGAAACCAGGTAAAAAACAAAATGGATGCAAACTGTAGCATTAGTGCACATTCTGTCACAGACCACTAAAAACAGGCAAAGGGGGCACAATTAGATTTTGTCTGTTAATGTTCCCAGTAAAGGAAGTGATACCTGCTAAGAACTTAATTCTGTGGTGTTGTATGGTTCATAAATAATAATAAAATACAATAGTAATCACCATAAGGTGAAAGTTGAAAAGCTTTCATAAATAATAACAAGGAATGATCATGGTGTCTGAAAGCATCATATGCCTTAGCATATTTAAGGACTGATTTCAGAGATAAGACTATCATAAGAACCCTCATTGGCCTGATAAAACAATAAGGAAATATCTCATAGCTCTGTTGAAGTAATTGAGGGAATATTAGTTTATATCAGCACAGGTTATGTCACTATTCTATGTCAGTTCAAGACTATTATTAGGTAACTGATACCATAGATGTAAGAGCAGTAGTAAAAATATTACCAGTTTTGATCTTATATCCTGATAATAACAGATTGAATTGAAGAAGAGATAAAGGAAAAATAAATCCTTTATGAAATCAAAGAGTTACAGAATCATTAAGGTTGGAAAGGACCTCCAAGGTCATTGAGTCCAAGGTCCATAATGTCACAGGTCCAGTCATTTCATGAATACTTCCTTGAATACTTCCAGGAATGGTGACTCCACCACTTCTCTGGTCAGCCTGTTCCAATGCTTAACTACCCATTCAATGAAGAAATTCTTCCTGATATCCACCCTGAATTTCTTCTGGTGAAGCTTCAAGCCATTTCCTCTTGTCCAGTCACTGGTTGCCTGGGAGAAGAATCCAACTCCTACTTGTCAACACTCTCCTTTCTGGTAGCTGTAGTGACTGATAAGATCTTCCCTGAGCTTCCTTTCCTCCAGCCTAAACAACCCCAGTTCACTTATCCTCTTATCTATGCTTTCAGTCTTCAATTCTGTCACACTAATGAGTGATCCCACATTAATCTGTTAGGTTGTTACAGAGCTAAATGAAATCTGTGGAACACTAAAGCTCCTCACACACTTCCAAACATCATCATAAGGTGAAATGATGGGTCCTGATATTTCGGATGTCAGTGTGGATTGTCTGAAAATGAATGTAAAACAAATGATAACATGACCTAACAAATATAATTTTTTTCAAGGAATGTGTAACAAGAAAGTTATCTGATACACTATGTAGAGTAAATTGCCAGGCTGTAGATATCTCTACAGTAGATATCCTACTACAAATGAGTATTAAAGACGTAATACAGTAATGCTGATAGATAGGTCAGTCATAGGTATACAATTATTTGCAAATCTTCAATATTTCTAGTATATTAGCCACTCACATTCATATTCACAGTTTCAAACTTTTTATCTGTAATGGTAGTTAATGTTTAATATGTAACAAAATTGCTCTTAGATGTGTATATGACTTTGGAAGGATGTAAAATAGCTGACTTAGTTTTACCATATACGAGGCGATTGAATCAAATTTTTCTCTAACTGTTAGGAGGCACTTGTATTATGTAGTTCAATTTATAGAAAGTTCAGACAGGCGGGCAAATACAAGAGATTTCCCATGATACCGTGTTCGTGTGGGAAGAATTTGGTAGTGGGGATCCAGGGGTGGCTTCTATGAGAAACTGCCAGAAGCTTCCCCCATGTCCAACAAAGCCAACACCACCCAGCTCCAAGGTGGATCCACCACTGGTCAAGGCCAAGCCCATCAGCTAGGCCAGCAGTGTCTGGACAGTAACATGCTTAAGAAGAGAAAAAACAGCTGCAAAACAGCAGCTGGAAAGAAGAGGGAGAATACGTGAGAGAAACATCTCCAAAGACACCAAGGTCAGTGAAGAAGGAGGGGCAGGAGGAGTTCCAGGTGCTGGAGCTGAGATTCCCCTGCAGCCCTTGGTGCAGCCCATGGTGAGACAGCTGTGCCCCTGCAGCCCATGGAGTTCTACCCTGGAGCAGAGATCCACTTGCAGCCCCTGGAGGACCCCATGCCAAGGCAGGCAAAAGCCTGAAGGCAACTCTGACCTTGTGGGAATCCAGCACTGCAGCAGGACTCCTGGACTGGTGGAGCACTTATTTTTGTTGGCAGCACTTGTGACCTCCTGGGGAACCCACCCTGGTCTGTTCCTGAAGGACTGCACCTGGTGGTAGACATCCAGCTAGTGCAATTAATCAAGAACTGCAACCTGTGGTCACAACTCACACTGGAGTAGTTTTTGGAGGATTGTCTGCTGTGGGAGGGAATCCTTACTGGAGCAGGACAAGAGTTTGAGAAGTCTGGAGTCCTCCCCATGAGAAGAAAGGAGTGGCAGCGTGTGATAAACTAACCAAAACCATCATTCCCCATCCCCCTGTGCTGCTGGGGAGAGGAGGAAAAGAATTAAGTTAAGCTCAGAGGAGAGGAGTGGATGGAAGATGTTCCAAGATTTGATTTTATTTCTCATTACTCTACTCTGATTTTGATTGGCAATAAATTCAAAATATTTCCCCAAGCTGAGTGTGTTTTGCCCATGTCAATAATCAGTGAATTAACCCATGACCCTGTCATATTTCCTTGTCCAGCTAAAGTAAATTAGGTAGGCAACAGCATCCAGCTGATGTCAAATCATCACACCTGTTCAGAATATTTTGCTTGGATATCAAACTAATATTTTCTGTTCATGTAACATTAAAAAATGTGACATCTGATAGGACTAGGAAGCAACTTTTTAATTTATGGAATGACAGTTACCTTGTGCACAAAGAAAAATGGTTTATTACATAAACAAGATCAACAGAATTGCTGCATAATAAACAGCCTATTTTAAGAACTTCTATATTTTAGCATTCTCAGGACATGGTGAACATAAAATAATGAGTTCATGTTTTTAACATCATTTCAATTAGATAACATCTGGATGGATATGTTTCATATTCAGATGGATTTTCTTGCTGCTTCACTTATGAGGGAAGATTGAGGTTATAAATTTTGGGACATTTAAAAGAAAGTTTGTTGTTCAGCTGGGCTAAGATAAGCTGTTGTATTAGATTACTAGTTATCAATTTCCTAATTGTCAGCAGTACAGTGTAAAAGTGAAAGTTCCAGAGAAAGAAACCCACAAAGTTATACTCTTTTATAACAGAGTTAAAAAACCAGGAAGTATCTAACTGAAAATTTTGATGATTCTGTGTCATTGCCAGTGAAGGCTCCAGTTTTTCCTGGTTCTGAGCTATTACTGATACATACCTGTTGAATAAGTAAAAAAAATTCTAGTTTCACATCTCATAGTAAAATTTCATATAAATATTAGGTTATAGTGTTTACATTAACTTGTATTCATCATAACTTTCCAAAGTCCCTTCTTTATTACATACCACTTAAGATTAAAATAAAATAAAATAAAAAACAAACAAGGTAACATCAACATCATAAGCAGGGCAAGGTGTCCTCAGCAGCAGAATTTGTACCATAGTAGTTTTTATCTCACAGGTAGCTCATCAACATTCATTTTGTTACCTAACACAGACTGCAATGATTTTGCATTAGTTTCTTAGGTGTTTCCAAGAGCCCTGGAAGAAAGTTACAAGGAAAAATATATATGAAAGTAAAAACCAGAAAAGCAGGGTAATTAATAGATAAAACTGCTGAATAACATTGTAATGGTGATGCTTGCAATGCTAATATGTTTATGTTCTGTAATATGCAGAATTATCCTACAATTCACGTGGCACATTTTCTCCTGGCTTATCGTTTTCACAGTGATTCTCACTTCCAGGGTAATCACAGCATGCTTTAGGACTCAGTTGTTCAGGCAAAATTATTGTGAAAGACCTGTCAGAACTAGTTCTGTCCTCTCTGACATTTTTACCAGGAAAAGTATATAGGGTCTGATTCCAGTTTACTCTAATTATTTTAAATATACAGATTTTCACTGATTCAGTAAATTGAAATTATATTGCAGTTTCGCAATTATATATGATAGATTAGACAGGTGTGTTACAAGCTAGATTTCACTGTCATTTACTCATGATCAAAATCTCTTGAATATACTTACAAGTTCAGCATCTTTCATACACAAATCAATGTTTCACAATGTAATACTGAAACATGGTTGATGACAGAATACCTGACACTTTTATTTAATGATGACCATTTTTAAACTAAGAAAAGTCCCAAGTAAGCTCATGCATAACAAGAAAATTAAGCAAAGAAATAGTTTTAAAAAACCCCCAAATATCAATTATTTAAAGTTTTATTATTTATTTAAATCAATATATTTTCAGGCTGTAAATTAAATGTTTATTGCTTTTAATTGATAAAAGAGTTTCAAATGGAATGCAAATGAGTATGCCGCCTGTGAAAATCAATATGATTTACCCACACCAGTTGCATCAATTGTCATGAATATAATTTATCATCTGTCAGTATAATATACTATATACAAATTGTGAGGTGACACCCTGGCAAAGTTCTTTTTCAGATATAAACTAATGCATTACAAACTGTCAATCTAGGTCACAAAACTAAACATTTGAAGGCAAACAAGTATATAAAGTATTTCTCTGCTGAGATATTTTTATTTTGAACAGTTGCTCACCTATACCCGATTCTGTTTATTAACTTGCTTTGTTTTAAACTCATTTTTGTTTAAAACAGTATAATGGAGAAAATAAGTACAATTTTAGGTACTTTTAAGTCATTGCCAAAATCTCATTTATTTACTAGAAGACAGAATATTACCAAAGAATTTCATATATTTCTCATATGCAATAGAAAAAATAAAGGTTTTTAGAAAGTAAAGACTTAAGTCTTCATTCTTTTAGAAACTAAATACTTTCTTTTTATTCTAATTATGAAATGCTACTGGCAAAATGAACTAATCAAATAAACTATATCCATGCTTTATACTATGTGTAACAAGCACAGTGCTTTTGTCACATTATTGATGATATATAGCCTGTGCTTCAAGCATAATTGCCACTATGTTCACACCTTTAAAGTAATAAGTACTTGGAAGCAGAATTTTTTCCAACCTCAAAACTGGTATACAGTATCCCACAAAATTTAATTTTTTTCTTTATTATTCTTGAAGCATTCATTGAGGAACCTATATTCTCTAGTTTTTTATTCACACCGTAATTATTTTTCTTTCCAAGTGGCAGTGAATCGCTTTAACACAATTTATTTTAGCTCTCATTTCGTTGCTTGTTCTATCTGCTATACATCCTTTATACCTGAAGAAATAACTTTATAGGCTCCAAACAATTTAAGAGACAATGTCAACACTACAAGTATAATTTAAAGGGTAATAATAACATAGTCTATGTTCTCCCTCCTTCTGAGCACCAGTCACTATTTTGAGAGTGAAATTTGGTTTTGAGTAGAATAAAATATACCTGAGAACTGGACCTTCCTCACTTAGTACAGGGTCTATTTACTTCTTTTTCTCTATTTATTCTTTTCCACCAAGGAAAAGCTTTAATTTCACTAACTTATAGGAAAAGACAACTTTTAACAAATTTGACCTAGTGCTTTTCATGAGAGTACAAAACTAACTAGTAAAACATGGTATCTACCAGTTATGACTTTTTGTTTGGATACTCAAGCCAAAATAATGGACTTGTTTTCCTAAGTTTTCATCATAAACTATTATACCATCAAGTTTTCACAGAAAGTGAAAGGGATTTTTCACAGCTGAAACTGTGATTAGATGAACTTTATATTACTTCCTCCCCATATTCCAAGCTGCATCAGCTCTGACAGGTAGCAGAGTCCTGTCAGTAATCTTGTGTGTTTCATGCATGGTAGTGCCTAAATCAAGGTTACTGTCTTTTCTACAGCTATTTATATTGTTCCCATTTTTTTCGCCTCATATTTCCAGTATATTGTTATTTGTAGCAAAAAAAAATAGTCCTGAGATCTTTTTATGTGTTGTTGCCATTTCCTTATTTTTCCCAGCAGATACCAGCAGATTTTTTTCTGTATAAGAACAAAGGAATAGATAAGTAAGACAGTGTTCACAATACCCAGCTATCTCACCCAGCCTGGTGGTAGATGAAGAAAAAATATTATCCTGCTGGTGAGTGGAAGTGACATCTCCAGGTTGTTGGCAGGGCTGGTCTGTTAATTCTCACATGCAGCATGGTCAATGTGCCACATGATGGACCACAAAGTGATTTGTAGATCAGGGCAGACTCTGTGCAGTGTGTCCACTCTTCTTTAGTTCTAAAAAGAAATATGCTTTTCTAGGTTTAGGAAAAACTAAACTTTCTCTGGGGAATACAAAGCCTAACTCTGCTTATGAATGTCAGAAGCAGAAGCAAAGCACAGAATAATTTGTTCTGTGAAAAAAAAATCATTGACTATAAAATCCTTTGTACTTCCTAAGAACATCCTTACCCAGGTTTGCCGAGGTTTCATCTGGAATTCTGCTATGAGGTTGCTTAAAATTAATCAAGTCTAAAACGTTTTGAGAAAGGTTTATGATTCAAATAATAACAAGTAAAAATTTAAAAATCCACAGAAAGTTTCTGACCAGCTTTACTCTTGGATGCCCAGCAGAGATGTTTATTTCTCCAAGAGTTTTTAGCCATGCAAAATCTGCTAACGAGAAAGACACAAGAGATAATGCCCTAATACAATTGTTTTACTGGTTCATTATTAATTTATACTTGCTTGTCTGTTTGGGGTTAAAATTCAGGAATGATGGCACCATTTTATATCTACATTCATTTTCCTTAGTGAATGCTCCCTGAAAAGAGACTTTGGGCATGAACACTAATGGAAAATTATGTTTTGGCACTAACTCACCCTTCTTTCATTGATAGTGTTCTAGAAAGCAATTCTTACTTTTTTCTAACCAGAGGATTTCTTCCAGATTTTATCTTTACCTACTCACGTGGTGTAAATACATCTTGTTACTCAGTCTTCCTAAATTATGCTTTTAAAATAATTTTATAATTTTTATCATCTTTTTCCTACATCTATAGCTATGTTGTGATTTCACATATCACCCTGGATCCCAAGAGATATGACAGTTTAGAACAGTTAATGGTCTGTTTCATAATTATTGGGAACTGAATACTGTGTATGTTGGCACACTGCAACAAATTTAAATACCCAGAAGCTAGGAAGCCCATATGTTTGAGTTTTCTATTTAGAGGTGTATCCTGGTGGAATTTCTTTCATTTCCTAAATTATCTCAAAGTTCTGATTTTATAGGTAGATTGGAAACAATGCATTTAACCTTGTCTCAGCGTATGTTCACTTTAGTTCATCTCGTCTCCACACCTGCATCACTTTCCCTCTCTTGAGTTTGCGAACAGTGTGGAAGAAGTAGCACAGCTTTAACACATGCTCTTGAGTCTTGGTGGAGCCAGGCACTGGGCACATGCAGTCAGCTGTGAGTTCATAGAAGTGAACTGCACATAAATCAAGTCAGATACAGAGATTCAAGCTGCATTACAAACTTTATGCTAGAAAACTCAGGACATTGGAGACTGTATTTGTTGGTCTGGCAAGAGTTTGGGTCTGCTGACACAGGAGCAGCTAGGGAAGATGAATAGCAGCGTACATTATCTGAGACAGAGTTTGGTTTTCATCATGAAGTTTCTTCTGCCTGAGTAGTTGTAATATATTCTTTTGGGGGACACGATAACGAAGCATAGTGTCTGCTCCCAGCTCTCCTCCCTGTCATAATAAAACATCTACTACTAATATCCTTTCCCAGTATTTGCATATTTTATTTCTTTTTTAAATCTCGGAAGTACACTAGTGCTGGTAAATATGCTAGCTGCAATCACTGCATACCAAGGACAAAACTGTGTAAGTGTGCTAATTAGAAATTCAAGACATTCTGAGTGCTTCACATGTGAGGTTAGGCTTTCTCCCCACAGAATTGGCACTATTATCCAGCTAAGTAGAAGGGAGATTTATTTGGACCTACATAGACAAAACAACGCAACTTTTGATGTCTTCATCACACATGTTCTGAAAAAAGGTTTAATTAGTGTGTGAACTACATAATGAGAAGTTTTTATCCAAGAAACAGATAAACAAGCAAACAAAGAAACTATTTAAAAGTTCAATGAATGTCACCTTATGTCTATACCTCTACCATGGTTTATATCGTGTTAGGGAAAATAAACATGCAGGTATGAAATATAAGACTCTGTTCATACTATGTAAAGTATTAAAAAATGGAAAGTATTAAATTTCATGAATATTAGCATACACCACATGAGAAAAAACCGACAGCTGTTAAGAAATGCTTTGTTCTGAGAGATACTTTTGTCTATTTCTTGCTCATTCAATTGTTTAAATGGATAAAATATTCTGATAATATTTTTATTCTAGATTGACCTGTAATATTGGCTAAGCTTATAATTAGTCTTCCTTTTCCTATCAAAATCATAGCACAGTAAATTGACTAAAACTCACATTTTTTTCTATACTGAAGAGAAAAGCCTATGCTGAATCTGATTAAATTAAATCAAATCCAAAATAAATAAGTGGGGAAAATACTCTAGACAACAGCCTCCATATAGTTTGAATTTAACCAGTTTCTTAGTTCATTATTACATTACTTTACATTTGCTTTATGTTTTATTTTGTATGTGCTAACATTTTACTTGTCCTAGCTGGTTTATATTGATAAGATTAAAGTCATTGTGTCAGCTCTGTAAAGAAGTAGGAAACTCAAAGGGTATGTGAATCCCTGGGTTTCAGGGATATCTGGTTTGAGTGAGAGTATTGGGTGAGTAATTTACTCACTAGTAAACAGAAACAAGAGATAGGAAAAGTAATAGGTAAATACACATAATGAGTCAGGAGATAACAGTGAGCATAACAAAGATAAGAGCTCCCATGCCACCGATGGCTGAGCCACTGACACAGCTGCTCAAGTGCACCATGAAGAAACTCAAATATAACTTTGGAACTGATAGGAAGGAGGAAGCTAGGTTACCATGGGACTCACGGGAAGGAATAAACTTTTTTTGGGTTATATCAAGGGCCTGGTGGACTATCCAAAACTTGGTAGAGGATGTTTTAGAAGGAATGTGGAAATGTGCAAAACAGCTGTGGGGTGCTTAGATGAAGAACTGTAAGTGGGGAAATGGAGGGAAAAATTTGGATCAGGGAGGAGCAATAGAGACGTGGGGAGAGAGGGATAAAATATCACATTTAAGCAGGATTCTGGCAGTGCATTTTTTTGGCCAAGAACTATGTCAATAATATTAAACTTACAAGTTGTGTAACAGTTATTAAACTCTCCTCCTATTTTCTACATGATTTAGTCCCTATTTTCTCTGTGGGTTAGTTCACTATTCTGTGTGTGGGTATGTGAGCTAAGTGTTGTGTAGGAGACCTCACTTGAACTCAGGTTGCAGGGGAATACCTGCCCAGGCACATGGAGCATTTCCTTCTCCTTCTCTGACTGTGGTGTTCCCTCTGCTGCTTCTCACCCTTTCTGTTCTGTCTGCTTCTGCCTATCTGGCATATTCTGCCCTGTCTCGGACGTGTTTCCACTGAGGTGCCATCAGCTTGTCTGAGGGGCTCAGCCGTGCCCTGTGGTGTGTCCACTGGAATGGGCTGGAGCTGGCTGTGTCTGGATGGGGCAGCTCCAGCCTCTCCTCCTCGAGGTGTCCCTCAGCTCCAGCTGCCAGCACCTTGCTAGGAATTGCCAGTAAACCTTCCTAGTTTATAGCACAGAAATACAATTCTCATTCTTGAATCAGACGCCTCATGTATTGGAATAACTGAATGTGTATCATATTTAAGGAAAGCTGCAATCTTTTAACTAAGACACATCATGAAATCATGTCTAATATAGTGCTCCATGAAGTCTCACATAGTGGTCCATGAAGTATAGAGGCATTTCAAAGCAATATATAAAAGGCTTATCCTGTGTTCAAATTTAAAAGATAATTCATGAGTAAAATAGTCACATTGCAAGATTTAAGTTATTTGTAAAGTACTGTGTGATTTTATCCATAGGGACAAAAATACCTTTATGTGCTCATGCTTGGGAATTTCCAGTCAAGAAGGGATGCAGTTATGCTCTCATTTCTCAAAAGTGCTGTTATCTTTCCCCTTGTAGCTTGGGACAGAATCAAAGCAAGGAGAGGCTCAGCATACCCTGCTCAAAGTTCCTCTTTCTCCCAAAAGGAATTCTCATTACTGCGTACCTCACGTCCAAGATAAAATACTGAGATGTCATATGATAAAGTATTTTGTTGCCGCAGACAAAGTATTTTCAAAGTCCTTTATGAATGATTAAGTAGGCAGTATCTCTTTTTGAGCTGACTAAAAAGTGAAGGGAGAAATAAAGCGTTTGTTTCCCAAAGGTAAGCACCTACCTGTAGCTCCAAATAAGACCTGTGAGATTATAGCTCCAAGTACAAAGCATTCTAGGATTTAGTTGCTGAGTTATTAATAGAAACTGAAAAGTTGGTTCAGTTCATTTCCTTAAAAAAAATAAGAAAGAAAGACTACACTTGTGCCCTTGTACAACAGAAGGGAAATCTGACTCTTGCGTCTCTGTAGCCTACATCAGAGCTCTCCCCATCTGGGTCTAGAATTAGAAGGTGATTGAGTTTCTTTTACTCATTTCTGTTGATGTAGAACAACAACCTCACCACAAGCCATGGGTGTGCAAAGTCAATATTTTCAGTACTATACTTTTGTACATTTTAAATGATATTTTTGAATTTTTTTACATTTACTATGCAAGAATTTATTTTCTTTTCTCATTTATTTCTAGCAAAGCCGTCAAAAAAAAAAAAAGGCTGCTATTTTTCTTTTGAAGACAACTTTGGATTTTCTTGATTAATGTTAATAGGATATTATCTGTAAAGTAGTGTAAAAGTAAACATTATGCATAGTTGCCAAATTATATCAAAAAGTTCTTAAACCATTATTTTATGAGCCTACATTTAAAAATTACTTTTTCTTGGGTGATAGAGAGCAATAGTGTAGAAATGTTCATTCAGTACATGTAATCTGTAACATTCATCAGTATTCCTTAAAAATAACAGGGTTAACCATAACTTTGAAGGAAGTCAACATGATAAAAAAGGAAGATTCACGCACCTGGTTAAGAAATGTGTTGACTGAAACAGAATGCCTGCAAAATACAGAAGAGCCTGGAGTTTTCTTTTTTAAGTCAATTGATAATTGAATAATATTTTAAACTGTGAATAAGAAAAGTATATCTTCAGCACTTTATGTTTGCAACCTTTGAAATGATACAATTATGAAAATAAGCATTCATGTCATTGATATTAAAGCAGTAAGCAGCCAAAAGCTAGGACCTCCTTTCTCTGTCTAATAAATGTGGCTCTCACGAATAAAACCTCATAAATAAATGATGATTTTTATGTTAAAAATTGTTATTTTCAGTTACTTATTCAAAACAAAGTGCTGCATATTACAGGAGGTTTTCACAGTCCTTAAGTGACTGCACTGCTGGGATGCACTATCCTTGACATTCACCTGTCTAATTATTTGCTGGAAATGTACACAAACAGCCAAAATATTTGGTTTTGTGCTTATGTCAGTAGATGGCTTTTTTAACATTTCAGCCTAAAATTTGCAAGTTTTAATTTCTTAGCTGACATGCTTGATACAGTAAGCCATCCCAGATCCCAATGATGTGATAGAGGAAAGTAATAAGATAAGAGACAGGTGATGCAACATTTCTTTCCATTCCAAACAATGGAATTTTGTCTGATATCTAAGGTTGTACTTCCAGAATTTCTGAAATAGTTTGGATTATCCTTATGACAGTGAATTTGAAAACAAAATGTCAAATATATATAAATTTAAAATGTGAGCAAAATATATAAAGTCTGATGACTAAATATAATCTTTCACAGGTGAATTAAAAAGAATCAAAGAAGTATGATACTCTTGTTAGTCTAAGTACCTCCCAGCTACCTACATTTAACACTGATAAAACTTATGTATAAGAGCAAAGCTGTTAATAAAAGAATATGAAACTAAAAGATTAATGGAATGTCTATTAGTATAATGAAAGGTAATTTGAGAACTTAAAAACAAACTTAAGATCTTTAAAGCAAATTTTAATCCTTCATTGAAATGACATTTATTTCCTTTTTCTGATCTCTAGGCAAATAAATTATAATAATTTTGTTTAATATAACATGCATAATAAAAAACAGGACAAATTTAATTTCTATTAAAAGAAAGTAAAAATCCATAGCAAAGCTTAAAAGAAAAATTCCATTTAAATGTTTGTTTCATGCTTTGTTTATTGCTTTGCAATTTGTCAGTCTTACATATTCTTCAGTTTACTTCTATTTTATATTTGTGATAATTTAAGAATAATGTGTTCTCTCTCAGGACATGTACTGGTTTGGGTGAAGACTCTGCGCTGATACAAAGCCACATCCAATGCAGAAGTTCCCAGATGCACTGAAATTATTTTTCATGTATGGTATCCTGTGTGCAGTTACACCAAGCTACAAGACTTGCTTTATAAAATTCTCCAAGAAGAGAATCTGTGTGCTCCAGTCCTATTGAAGTCAGAGACTTCAATGATTGACTTCAGTGGATGATTACTCAAGACCCTGTGACTGTGAGACAAGTGCAATGCATTACATATCTCTCTTTAAAAATCCGTTACACAGCATCAACAATATTTTTTCTACATGCATTTCACTTTTTGTAAAACCCGCAGTTAAAAGTGAATGATAATACAGATTAGCTAAGTATTGATTTTAACTGAAGTCGAAAAAATTTCATGGAGTATCTGCTTGGCAGTACTATTGTAGATATACATGTCACAGTCAGGCAAATATTTATCTGCAAATAGGAGTTCTCAGGAGAAAAGTTGGTAAATGAGTTTACAGTGTTTAACTCCTTTTTAACACAGATTTCCCCCCCCTTTCATTCTCCATAAATAGATTTTAATGCAAAACATTAATTTTTACATTTTGACAAATGTCTTTCTTTTCATCTACCAGTTTTCTTTAGTTATAGTATAATTGCAATGTTCAGACAGCACAAAGAAATAAAATCTAGGTGAAAAATTGAGTAGTTGAATTGGAAATAACAGGTTCCTCTCTAAAATAGGACAAAAATCTGAATAAATAAATGGATAAATAGTGGATAAATTTGCCATTATTCAATTATGGTTCCACCACAAGTTAAGTACTGTAGTATTTTCTCTTTATACTATTAACTTGTGTATTACCAGCTCTTTATGATAATAAAATGGTCAGTTCTTTAATTTCAGAATATAGTGATATTTTATTGCTACACTTACTTTTCCATGAGTAATGAGTCTAATTATCCAGATAGTATATATATAGACCACTTGTGTATTTTACAACTTCAAGCTATTTCTTAATCTAGTATGTATTGTGGTTTTTTTATTATATTGCATATAAGTATTATATAGCCAATATGCTGTTATAGTAGTGACTGTGTGCAGCAGGTTGGGGAAGGCTGTCCTCCCCATCTACTCTGCCCTAATGAGGCCACATCTGAAGTACTGTGTCCAGCTCTGAATTCCCCACTCCAAGAAGGACAAGGAACTACTGGAAAAGGTGATTAGTGGGACTGTAGCATCTCTCTCAGGAAAAAAGACTGAGAGTGCTGGGCTTATTTAACCTGAAGAGGAGACAACGGAGAGTGGATATTATCAATACTAAGAAATATCTTAAGGACAGGTGTCAAGTGGGGCCAGACTCTTTTCATGGCACTCCTGCCCAGTGGCAGGACAAGGGGCAAGAGGCACAAACAGAAAACACAGGAAGTTCCATAAGATTCTGAAGAAAATGTCTTCATGTTGAGGGTGACAGAGCACTGGAACAGGCTGCCCACAGGGGTTGTGGAGTCTTCTTCTCTGAGATATTCAAAACAAACCTGGATGTGATTCCTCACAAGCTGCTCTAGGTGTGCCTGCTTTACTGGGGGGGTTGGATTAGGTGATCTCTTGAGGCCACTTGCAGCTACAGCCATTCTGTCATTCTGTGATTCTGAGATAAATGTGGATCAAATTGTAATTTGTAACTTGTCAGACCTAGTAAGTCAATAACCTTGGGTAGTGTAACAAAAAAAATATTGTAGAAGAGTAGGATATTAACAGTTTTACTTAAATTAAAAAGCTATACCCTTTAAAGGATTAGATGCTTCATAACATTTTGCAGAGGGTATATATTTCTTAATTCCACTCTTTCGTGTAAAACAGTAACAAATTCTCTATTTCAGTTTCTTATTCCAACTTTTAAATATCGCTGAGCTCTTCAGCATCTACTTACCTTCTGTTCTAAAATATCTGGAGTCAGTCTTGCTGTCAAGACTGTTCGTGCATTTTATATTAATAGCCACTGAACAAAACCAGAAATGACCCTGGGACTCCCAAAACTAGTGAATAATTAATTTATTTTAAATAACTAATTTAAATAAAAAGTGAGAATCAGCAGAACAGGTTTGCTTTGACTCACAGAAAGGAAAATGTATAAGGATAAAATAGAGAAAATGCTAATACTAATGTCAGTTGGAGTAAGATAGGGCCATGTAAAAAACTATGCCCAGGAGACAGACTACTGGGAGAGGAACAGCTCATAAAAGCATTTATTAAATTGAAAGTATTCAGTGCAAAAAAAAAAAAAAAAAAAGCAACAAATGTAAGTAATTAATCATTGTAGGGCCAACAGAACCATGAACATTTGAACATTGCATCTAGCAAAACATCATGACTGAACACCCATATTAAAGTGCATTTTGTATCTATAAATAAGACAAGAATATCAATGTGTTATAATCTGTAATGAAATATGAACAGATAACATAGATAAAACAGAATACATTTGAATCAGGACTGGTCTGAGCTTGTGAGGTGGATTAACTTTGGGTGGCCACCAGATGCCATCAAAATACTCTATCGCCCCCCTTCTCAGTAGGATGCGGAGGAAGAAAATTAAAAAAATATAATGAACCCTCCTATTTCTAGACCTAAATTAAATACAATAAGGTGTTCAGTTAACTGGCATTACTGTTCCTAGTTCCTACTAAGTATTTAATTAATCTCTATTATTTCTCAATGTGAACATTTCTGATTAACAAGATTTTTTGGGGTGATGCAAGATTTTTTTTTAAGTTTCTTATGTACTACCAGGTGACACACATTTGTTAGAATTTTCCTTTTAAAACGAACTTGTAGAGAAATTACTATATTCTAAAATGTTATGGCTGCCTGACAATCAGCATTAGCAAGTTCGTTGTTTTCAAGAAAAAAATATGACTAAAAAAATTCCAGTCTAGAATTAGGAAAATTAGATGCTATAAATTTGGATTTTAAAAAATCGAGAAAGATATTAAGCAACATGATGTTTAGGTTTTCCACAGTCTTTTCTCTATATAAGTTTTTAATTAGATTATCATCTTTATCAGGTTTAAAACATACACTGCAGAGGCTGGTCTTATGTACTCAGTGCAGTAGACACTGAGGTTTTAATGCCATTAAACCCCAATGTACTTCCCCATGCAGAGAATGCGAATATCGAGGAGTATGTGAGCCAACGTTTACAAAGCTTACAAACAACAAATTTGTTGCAAGCTGGCTTTGAGTGTCATGGGAGTCAGTACATTGTATACTTACAGGTTTGACAACACCATGTCCCAGAATGGACTGGAAATGACAATGTGTTGTGACAATCATGGAAATACCAATTCTATTGAAAATCTTTTAGACCTAAATAATCTGAAAAGTGTTTCCTAAGTACCTCTTCGAAGCAGGCACAACTGTTAAAATATGAATTATATATTATACTGTTTCATTAATTGTATTCTTAAGTAAAGAATAACCTGAGAAGAAATACGTGAAATTCATGTAACATGCTTAAACTATATTAAACACCACAAAACCTTGGCACTGCAAAGGTTAACAAAATTAATTAAGATTCTATAAATCCTGGTTTTCAGTGAACCATGTTTTTTTGAAATTCTCAATCGGGAAGGTTCATCAGAATGATAAATTGCTCACTGTTATGTCAGCATGGGGCATTATGCAAGGAAACACAATGTCCTTTTTTAATGGTGTGTAACAACAGGTTATCCCAAGAAAGATGCATCAAGTCAAATAATTTTAGAGATTCATGGTTCACTGAAAGTAGTGGTTAAAAATATACCCATTTCCTTTCAAAAATTATAAAGAACTGGAGGAGTTTAATTTCAAACATTACTTTTTTTCTTATCTATCCCAGCAGAAATTTTCTGCACTGGATTAGGAAATTCAGTATTTGATCTGTGTTTTGTATTCATATTTCACAGATTTTTTTCATTAGTTTGGTCTGCTTTCTCTTTCAGGATTTCATGCTGATTAAAGAAAACTCTTTGTGAGTATTTTTACACCCTATTAAGTCTGATTTTGAATGGTTTTGGAGTCATTCAGTCAAGAATATATTGATGCCTGTAATATGGATGGCTTAATATATCTATAACCATAAGGATATTCCATTGACCATACAAAAAAACACCCAAGCAGTTAATAAAGGAGTGCACATATAGAGACACATTTTCATGCAAGAATGAATTTCTTGATCAACAATTTAATTTGAATATATTTCTGAATTACTTTCTATGATGCAAACTGTTTGTTTTAAAGTCTAGCTAAAGAAGAAGGGGAAGATGAGAAGTCTTAGTTAATGTAGCATACCCTTCAAGGATTATCTAATACACTAGAACAGTATCACTAGACTTATTTCCTTTAACAATTGTCACATATGTCTTTACATGTCTTTACATGTGAGCTCCATGTGTGTTTACTCTCCAAGTACAAAGAGCAGAGTTAGCAAAGCACTGAGCAGAAGCAAATGTATCCAACCTTAGCATTATTTGCTAACATAGAGGTTAGTGGTAAGCACTGTGCTAACAATTTTTCACACATATGTGGAGCATGGGCTGAACACGACCCTATCTGCCAATGAAATTTGACAGTTACCACCACTACATGTTATTACTCTTTGGAAGCTCTCCATCAGCCACAGACATCTGTTCTTTAAAAGAATGTAGCAGCAGGGCATATTCATCAGTTACAAGGAAAAAAAGAAGAATGAACTTGATGATATTTGCTCAGAAATTTCACAGATACTTGTTCACAGCAGAGGAGCAATAATATTTCAGAATGCTGCTTCCTATTGTACATCAAGAGATTTTCTTGAATGTGGATTTTTCTACAAATATAATTTTTTCTTTCTATTCTCTCTATATCCATTCTTTGTTCTCACAGACACATTTTCCATCATCCTACTCAAATGGAATGTCCAGTTAAATAGTTTGGTTTTAATTACATTTAAACTATGTGGCTCTTCATAACTCATCGTTCCTTAGTGTATAGCCTTCATTATGTAATGTATCTCTACAAAAAAGGGATAAAATTAGAAAAACTAAGAGACAAAATGAGTTTTTGTAATGAAAGGAAAAGATAAAAAGAATCTTTTATGAATGTATTATAGAACAAAGTAAAATATATAGGTTAATTACTTATGGGAAAGAGAACAAATTATGATTTAAACAAAGGAAGTTTAAGTAGAATTTGCTTCAGTCTATGAATTTGTGTCCAAACACATTACAACGCTAATCTTAGCACAGAAATAGGACTGTAGACCAGAATATGGAAAGGAGACACTGAGGATTACTTTAGTTCAAGTCTTCTGTGTTTGATGAACTGAGGAACTAAAAGAACCCACAGTACTTCAAAATTGTTGAAGTAATCTGAACTTCTAGTCATGCTGGAGTCTTTCATTCTGAACGAATGAAAAAAAACCACTTAAAATTGGAAGGAGACAAAAATAAATACAAGAGAAGACAAAAAAAAAAATAGAATAGTGTTTTCTGTCTGTGGAGCAGAGCAGTATTTCATTATTAATAATTAAATTATAAATAAAATTAATAATAACTAGAAATTGAAAAAGCACCTTATATTGATCAATAACGTCATATCAATCTAGTTTCTTTTCTGTTATGCTAATAGTCCAGTGAATAAGAGGAAATAAAAGACTACAATATTTACCAAGGCCACAGAAACATTTGGAGACTATATAACACACTTTTATAAGCAACCTCACAAATTATGGTTCACATTTTATTGGTGCAAAATTGGTGTACATTTAGTACACCACATTTAGTATTTAGTATTACTGATTCACTGTCTGTTGGAAGAATTTCAAGTGAGGCTTTTTTCTAGAACTGATTTTATTTAATATTTTAGTTCATGATTTAGATGCTAATATATAATAATGTGTACAGAAGGTGTTAGGAACGGTTATGAGTGCTTTGGAAGATCAGAATTCAGTGTGATTTGGAGAAAATGGAAAACTGACCTGAAATCATCAATAAAAACAAAGGATTAATGTCACAATTAAAAAGCATAAATAAAATGTGTACAAATATGAAATTAAATTGTCTGGGTAATAATGCTGTTAAAAATAATATACAACTGCAGTGAGGGCACAAATTAGACAAGATTTTGTGTATTGCTGATGGAAAAAAAAAGACAATTACATTCCAAGAGTCACTTAGACTTGAAAACTATTTTGCATCACATTTGGAGGACAACATTTCTGTTTGCTTTTGGTCACTGGCGCTGTCCAAAAAGAAATTATTATTTATGTTGGGCATATCACATGTGTTCTAAATAAGCAAATGGGATGTGCACTCTCATATCTTGGACTGTCTAGAAGAAAGGAGGATGTACAAATTGAGATAAAAATGGGAACATAAGAATAACCTTCATAAATCATAGAACAGTTTGGCCTGGAAGGCACCTTAAAGATCATCTAATTTCAACTCCACTGTGAAGATCCAGGACATCTTCTGTTAGACCAAGTTTCTCAAAGCTCCATCCAGCCTAGCCTTGAACACTTCCAGGGATGAATCATCCAGTTTCTCTGGGCAAACTGTTTCGGTGTCTTACCAAGCACACAGTAAAGAATTTATTTTTAAAATATAGTCTCAACCTACTCAGTTAAAAGCCATTCCCTCCTGTCCTGTTCCTACATGCCTTTGTAAGCAGTCCCACTCCGGATTTCTTGCAGTCTTCCTTTAAGTGCTGGAAGGTTTCAAACAGGTCACCCTGAATCCTTCACCTCTCCAGGTTCAACAACCTCAATATTTTAGCCTGATTTCACAGGAAACGTGGTCTCTCCCTGCCTCTAATCAATTTGGTCACCCTCCTCTGGACTTGCTCCAAAGATTGATGTCCTTACTGTGCTTGGGACCCCAGAGCTGGGTGCAGTACTGTGGGTGGGGTCTCATCTGAGAGCAGCAGAGAGGCAGAATCACTTCCCTTGGCCTGCAGGTCACGTTTGTTTCCATGCAATTGGACACAATTGGCTTTCTGAGCTGCAACAGCACATTGCCAGCCCATGCCCAGCCTCCCATGCAGCAATATCCTCAAGGCAGGGCTGCTCTCAGTCTGCTCATTCCCCAGCTTGTATTCGATACCACGGGTTACCCTGACCCAGTCTTGGGTCTTGCACTGGCCTTGTTGTTGTAATGTAAGCTGTCCTTGCAAAGATGTCTTCGCAGAAAAAGATAGCAGCTTGCTAAATGAAAAAAATGTATTTCTGTTTGATAGTAAGAGGAAATGGTCTAAGTGTAATGTTGGCCCAGAGTGCAGTAAACTGCATGACATTGCAGAGAAATATTCTTAAATAGGACTTTAAGGGCAGATTAGTTGGATGGTCTCAAGTCTGACTATAAGCAATCTCACTTTAGTGAAGAGGGATTGACCACATGTTTTTTTGGGGTCATCCTTAGAGATCTCTTCTAATTCTGTAATAAAATTGTATTTACTTCATAACACCTGGGAGGGCAAATAATTGCACAGGAACCCTGTTGTGAGACACTTATTTTTTATTTATGTGATTTATAACTACATCTACCTACAGAAATATTCTTTGATGTAAAAAAAAATAGAAATTGTTTCTTTATTTTAATTGTTAATAGTAGTTTGTTCCCCCAAATGCTTTGGGTTTGGTAGGTCTAAGATCCTTTAGAACTTCTATGTGTTGTGCAATATTGTGTTATTGTCAAAAGTTATTAGTTGATTTAAAGATAAAAGGTGAGAAAATAAACAAAACTTTAACCTACAAGTTAATTCAGTCACTCATCATTTTGAAACCAAAAATTTTCAGCTTACATGAATTATTTCCTATCTTAGTTTTGAATTATGTTTTTTTTAAATTTATCTAAATAAGATGAATTCATATATTATACAGATTCTAATTCCTCTTATAGGTATTTTAAATAATTCTAATTTTTTCATAGTTGTTTTATTGTGGCCTACTGTAAATGACATAAAAATATTTGTAATCTTTATTTTTGATGCTTTAATTACTCACTGATGAATAGGTAAATTATTTTAAAAGGAATACCTTCAGCAGTATACATTATTTCAGTTTACCAATGATCAATACTGGAAATCACTAACAGTCTATAAAAAATGAATTCTTTAAAATAGAAGTATTTTCTTCCACTTACTGTTTTATTAGATTGTGGAGGCCAGACTACTGGCAGAGGCAGGAGGAGTGATAAAATAGTTGAGAGAACAAACCAGCACAGCTTTGATACTGTTACTCATCACACTATCCACAGTTTACCTTAAATGAGCGACTAAAATGTTCCCAAGGGAACTCTGAAGGTTGCAAACTCCTTGGCAACCAAAAGTGCCTACAGAGAGCCCTGCCCATCACATTTTATAGTCTTTCTCTTGTCACATCATCTTGTTGCTCTGCAGCCTCAGTGCAGTGTTCCTCCTGCAGGGGCATTTTGCAGTTCACAGATAGTATTGGGTATTTTGCAGTTTACTGCTGGCTTCTCCCTCCCATTCCTGTCCTCTGGACTGTTTTAATTCATAGACTTCATATGAAATCTTCATCTTAATCTGACAAGTACTGCTAAAAATGGAAAAGAGGGATTTTACCTGTGTTGTTTGATTCTGTTATTGATGGGAAAGACTAAAGCTAATTCCATACAAATGTCTAACTGCTATTTTATCCTTTTAATACCTTCAAAATTGTTCAGAATATTGTTGTTTGACTTGATGGACTTGATCAGAATTTCAAAGATATTAATTTTATTGAGAATTAATTGCAAAGATAATTTGATTTTGCTGCAAATATTTGCTTACCAAAATCTACCTGGTGGTTTAAAGGATCTAATAGAGCACCCAAGAATTCTTACTCTGGGTGCTGAGCCTTAGCTCAGCCCCCATCTAAGTGATTCTGAGTCACTCATACTGTGTCTTTTCTTTTCCTTTTTTCCAATCTAGGGTGCATTTCAATAAATCAATCAGTGTGGAAAAGAAATTGGAATGATATTTTAGTAGTGGTAGCAGTAATTATATACAATACAGCAGCAACAGCAGTTATTCCTGGGAATTAAAAAAAACTGGATATACCCCCCATAGGCAGTGACAGCAGCACATATTGTGTGGACATACTGCAGTGGATCATTTTAAATCTCTTCTGTGAAGTTTTTCCAATTTTTATTTTAAAAAAAATCGTGATGATTGTTTATTCTTCTTTGAAGGAATTAAAGAGCTTTAGAGAGCTTATGTTGGACTTTTTCATGGGAAAGGAAAACCTGGATTGCACATTCAAGGGTTGACATACTTTGTGAGAATGCACTCTGAAGATGGTGATTCAGGTGCCTCTGGACATTATGAAAGCTCTGGAAATCCTCAGTCTAGTCCATTGAGAAAATCTCATTCTTTAGATTTCTAGTTTGCTATACTCAATCTCTAATTCAGAAGTGTTGTTTCCAACAGTTTAAATTATATAAACTTTACATGTTCTTCTAGGCATGTAGTTTCCTTCAAAATGCAGTTTTAATTATCTGCACTTATTTTTATTTATAAAAATAATTTATATATAATAGTACATCTTTTGTTTTGGTGGACCTCTCCATAGCTACAATTTGTAATGACTTTCTTTATGAAGGGTAATGGTACTTGAATTATGATCTGAAAGATTCAACTAAAGCTCACATATTGATAAAAGGGCTTAAAAAAGAGCAGAGAAAAGATCTAGGGAGTTACATATTCCATTCGTTTTATGTATCAGATGCATGAGGAGAGTTATGCTCATGCAAAATTGTCTGAGTAGTATTTTTAATGATATTTGATCTCAACTGCCTCATTAAGGCTTTTTCCTGAATTTTCTTTTTTTTTAATTTCAGCCTGTAGTAAGTATTTTGGCCTGTTTTATAAATATCTGAAAATAAAATTAATATAATACATGAAAATACTGACAGATCATCAACTGCAAGAACACGAGGGAACATGGCACAAATTAGATCTTGATATGTTTTCCTACAGGAATATATTTCTTCTGCTCTCTGCAGAAGAAAAGAACGTTTTTGTTTCTCTACATTGCTAAAATTCCAACACTAAAATATTTGAAAATGTGAAAGGCCTCTCGAACACAATCCCTTGTGAAAAATCTACGTAGCTGATGGTAAAACACCTAGATTGGATCTGAATAAAGTATGTAGACTCCTGCCTTCAATTAAAGTGGTAGAACATAATTTTTACTCTTATGGGGCAGTTGTTTTAGTAGAAATATATCAGTTAGAGAAGTTAATTAAAGAAAAATTTTCTTCATGAATAGGATTATGAAAAGGATTTGAAGAAGCACATAGATACTATTTTTTCACACTGAAACTACTGCATAATGAATCAAGATTCTTTGCTGCTTTGAAAAAGCTTTCCATCAGGCTGTTTAAAACAGCAAGAAAAGTTAAAAACATCTATAGTTGCACCTATATTGGTATATCATTATTTGTGTGTGTAAATATTTAATATGTGCATGTATATTTATTTATTACATTTATTTATATACATTAAAGATACAAATACATAATAAAAATTATAGTCTGTTTTATTGATGTCAACAGGGTTATCATGGAAGTTACTAAAACAGTATTTCATATGTTTGCTTATTGTGATTTTTTCAAAATATTTTTAAAGAATCACAGATTACTTTTTTTGTTTTGTTTAGTTTTGTTTTTTATTTGGGTAGAGTTGAAGACAGCTATAATGGTGTTCAAAGAGCCTAATGAAATTTATGGGCAAAGTACTACAAAAGTGGAATATATTCCAGGTTATTTTGTTTGGTTCTTTCATCCTTTTATACCATTATCATATAATATTATTTTCATAAAGTGCTTAAACTAAAGAGGAACTATTTATTTGTTTAGTTAGGCAGTCATTAGTCAGTCATTTATTAATGCATTCTCATACTGGAAAGTTTTTTCAGAATGTCTGACAATTTTTCATAATTTATCACTGTTCTATTCCTAAAAACTTCATTTTCCTAGGAAATTAAATAATAATTGTGCAGATTGTTTCAAAAAAGCATAACAGAAAAGGACACCAAAACTTTGAAAAAATTATGTAGATCTTTTCCTGTCTGTCCTGGAACCCTACTCTGAAACTTAGCTCCTACATCATAGAATTGCACTTTCCTGCCAAACAGGTGCATCTTGCAAGATCTGCAAGGTGAAACTGTGATCAGATAACAATCTCATATTTTCCCTTCATCTTCTGTTTCCAGCCGATGAGTTACACATTGCAGTGAAAATTATTGTTATTAATCCTGAGGATGCTTTCCCTTTTTTGAATTTGTATTTAACTTATTTATAATTGAATTTGAAGTAATTGTTATTATTTTAGTTCTCCATGTCATGTTGTTATTTCTTGATGTTCTGTATTAATAATACCACTTAATTTTGTCTTTGTCAGCTATCATTGTCAGACTCTATTGTCTCATTATAACTAATACACTTATTAACCAAGGTTTGTCCCATGACTAATCTTTAGCAACTTAATCAGTAATCTCATCTAAGACTGAAAGTTCCTTTTTCCACACAACCTCTTTCTGCTTCTTTTATCTAGTTTACATGTTAAAGATGTTTGGCCAGTATCTATTATTTTACTCATATTCTCATGTGTAGCACCATTTCAGATACTGGCGAAAAAAGAAAGAAAGCTGATATGTCAGTTTCCACTAATCTGAGAAGAATTCTGTTCTGCCACTGACAATTCAATACCAAGTATTTTTTTTGCAGTATTACTGGGGCCTATATGCTGTAGTACAGTCTGATTAATAAAAAACAAACAAAACAAAACAAAAACACAAAAATTTTTTTTAACAAAGTTAATTTGATTTTTCCTAGTGAACTTCAATCTTTACAAAAATTAATCCAACAAAAGAAGGAGAAAAAAACCCCAAAATGTCTTTCTTATACTGGTCTTTACAATCTTTGTTACATTTTGTTTGTACAGATGTGTGTACACATTCTACATAATGCAGAAGCTGAATCAGGCAGGTTTGTTGGTTAAAATTTATTGTATAATATTTCGAGGTTTGCAGAAAATTGAAGCAAACAGGAAGTACAATTTGGTTTTCTGGTTGTCTACTACAAATATAGTAGAATATGAGTAGATAAATTAATAGCATTATCCATTGCTCAGATATATTTTTCTCTAGTACTGACTGCTGGATATGTTTGCTGGTATGTGATTAGTGGTAGCTCTAGAACACTAAATCCTGAAACATCCTGCCTGTTTTTTTTATCTACAAGCTTTATTTCTTTACTGATAATTTGCCATCATCTACAAAATATAATAGGAAAGAATACATTTAAAGTCAACATGTAAGAATGATAAAGTTAGATGGGGTTATTTTAGTTTTGTGTAGAATCTTCTGCAAAATTGGAGTTGAATATGTGAGGTACTGAAAAATAAATAAAGTTTGTCTATATGTGTGGGGAAACTAACAAATAGATGATGTTTTACCAACAGTCAGAAGTGGCTGGAAAGAGAAATGTGTCAGGATGCAGTAAGGATTATTTTGATAATGAAGGAATGAAAAAAAAAAGAACAAAACAGACAAAAAGATCACTATACTAGTGCTCATTTATTCCTAAAAATTTTAACTTAATAAAAATCAGATTTATATCTTTTCTTATCAGAAATCTGCTGTGATAATAGTCTGCTTGTTGATATGTTGAATGTGACTGTTTACTCCTCTAAAGTTCTCCACAGTTTCATTTTAAAACACCACTATAGAGTTATATGATATTCATAATGCTTAATGAACACATCATTTTATGACAACAATTTCATTGATTTCTCCAAGTTTTTTATGCTGAAAATATTTACCTTTTAAGATAGATAATTAATTTTTTATTCTCCAGCATATCTTTCAATTTTGTAGTTGCATGTCGCTTTCTTTGCTTAACTATTTTTAAGCAAAGTCCTTTACTGTACATCACACTGGAATAGGGTATGTATTTAATCATATGGTTATCTGACTTCTGTAAAGCAAATAAAATAAATCTAGTGACTGTAATTTAAATACCAGACTCCAGACAAATATTAAAATAAAAATATTGCTATA
>JANRGV010000084.1:51726187-51739758 GCA_024734035.1 Alethe castanea
ACAGAACCTAAGCATGTGTATTTTACTATAAAATTCATTTGGCATTTTGTTTTTAATTATCTATAGAGACTGAGAGATTCTCGAGATATTCTTGTGATTGTTCATTCTCTTCCCAGCTCTGGGAGGATAGGAAAGAAAGTGATCAGCAAGAAAACAAAATATTGAAGAAAAGCAGTAAAGCAAACCAAAATTGTGACATGAATACTTCTGTGTATGCTTCAACTCCAAATTATAGGCCCTACCAACTAATACCTTTTGTTCAGGTATTAATTGTAGTCAAAGCTAATTAAAAAGAAAGTTAAGGTCTTATATGTTAATATGAAGAGACATTATTCTTTTCTAGACCTATATTAAGAAATAAATCTGTGGATTACTCGGACTACATTGCAAGTTTTTTTTCTTCTGTTATGTCCAACATGGTGTTTGCATTGTGGATTTATACTGTACACTAATCTTTGTCCAGAGTCTCTCATCTCAGAATATTTTGATTTCCATCATTTTATATAAGTAATGTAATGCTGAAATTTAATAAAGAAATTTAAAACAATAAACTTTTAAATCTTTTTTTATGTCTTCCTCAGAAGCAGAGGATAAAATTTTAAAATTTATTATTTATATTTCTTTTTAACCAAAAAAAATCGCAAATAATTTACTAATAAGTTCAGATTTCACATATAAGTAACAAAAAATTAAAAATTCTCTGTAACGATTAGAAACAAACAAAAAATATACTTTCAAATATATTTTGAAGTATTTTTAAAAGTTTTAGTAATCCATTTTTCAGCTCCTTGAATATAAGGGAAATCCTGTTTTCAAGGTGTCATTGACCACTGATTGTCCTTCAAGAGAAATCCAGACAGGAGGCACCACAAATTTAGGATTAGACTGCTACCTGAGTCTGCATATATTCAGTTCTTCACTAAGAGACCCAAGATAATATTTTTTCTAAATTTTGGAAATGGTACACTAAAATCTTAACTACAAGTATGGAGTGGTTCATAAAGAGCAAATCTGATTAAAAAAATGACACTGAGATCAGGAACATAACATCCTATTGCCAATAATAGCACCATAAATGAGATGGAAGAGTCAGCAGGTGATGGATGCAAACAGAATAGATTTGTCACACAGAAAAATGTGCCACTTAATATGTTATGCTCTTGTTAAACTAAAATTAGCATGAACATGAAAATAGGAAAAAAATTACTTGGCTATTCCTTACCATGCAACTCCTTAAGGTATGGTGGCCCTTTGTATAGAGAGTACTTCTGAAATGCAGTTGCTTATACATGAATTTTGAAATATATTTTTACATATATCTAATATATTCTTCTTTCTAATATACCTTGAGAAAGAACTGCTGAAGTCTGCATTTAGGAAAGAAGATATGATGCAATAGCTAATCCAGAAAATGTAGCTAAACAAGTTTTCTTATGGTATGATAATTAAATATAAAAGAGAAAATTTTTATATTACTAGCTTGGCAATTGTTCCGAGGGGGAACCGACCTTAAGTATAAAATATAGTCTGATTCGATAACCATTGTGCACAGAATATTTTCTCAAGCCTCACTCCTGAAGAGCCAAAGCTATTTCTTTAGAAATAAAAAACTGTATGTTTTATTTCTTTTGTGCCATGGACAAAACGTTCTGTAGTTTATATGTAAGTACTTAGATATTGATTATTTGGTAATGCCATTGATGTAGCAACCACGTCTCATTGCCAAGTTTTGTGCATGGAGACTATGGTTAAGCATAATGTGATGGTCAGAAGGTTATGATCAGAAAGAAAGTTTTTCCATACAGACAAAACATAACCCTAGCTATTATTGCTTAGTCATAGTAATAGGAAAAGAAATTGGAATTTTCTTGTTTGTTTGTTTGCTTGTTTATTTAGATTTCATAGAGCTTTAGAATGGAATTTATTTTATGGTGAAAAAAATAATTTGTCTCATGTCAAGATCAAAGTCTTTTATGGAGAATTAGGCTCCATTTGAATCAAAGCATAATATATTTTGACATTAATAAAGTCTGTACTTGTAATCCTGCACTCAATTAATTTGAGTAAAGCCACCTCAGACAAAAGATTTTACTCAGCTTTCAACTAATAACAACACAACTATTGTGAAAGGGATTTACCAGCATCTCTAACTCGTTTCTAGACAGCAGGTCCCATCCAGGTATGAATCCTTTACATACAGAATTACCTTTGTCTTTCAGAACTGGCTTGATTCTATCCTAATTCTAATTAATAAAAACAGCCAATCATGCAAACAAAAACACCGGTAACATTGGAAAAAACAGCAGGCAGGGAAAATCTGATTAAAAAATTTTTAGCAAATATTATTTATTAAAAAATACTAGCAAGATATGGACTTGCATGGGCCATTAAACACTAGGTCTTATATCTTTAATTAAAATTGTTCTTTTTAATGTGAATAAAATAGTAAAGTTAGTCAAAGGGACAATGTCAGCTGCAAAATCAGATTTTTGTTGAGGTTTTTTGGTGTTTTGTTATCAGTGTTAATAATTACCTAGTTGAACTGAAAATTAACTCTAAGTAAGCCATCACAGATCTTTCAACATTAAAGAAGAGACAGAGATATTTGTGGAACATAAAAGTATATCTACCTCAGATATATGCAGTGAATGTACAATTCTTGAAATTATACTGACAATAGGATTTGTCTTACTTAAGGGTGACCAAAAAGAATTTGGATAACTAGAGTATGCTAATCATTAAGATCTCCTCAACTGAGGAGAGAGATAAATACTTAGCTCCATATGAAGACAGGTTTAAGGTAGGTTGAATGACTCAGTTTCCAGAACTGCCTCTCTGTCTTAATTGTCTACAGAGAGATTCCAGATGTTTATCATAGACTCAACATTATGTGAGAGAATGGTCTCACCAGCCACTGCTTTACACAAACTTGTCAGAATTTGACCTCAGCTGCTGGTTCTACATATATAGATATGTATAAGCAATATACATATTTTTAAATAGTAAAATCTGTATTTTTTTTTGAGAAATATATTGAATTCGGATAATTGATAAAATGCTAGCAAGTTTTTATCTTTTTATTATTTTCACCTCTTTCTCAGGTGTCTACCTCCCCAACGTAGGCCAACAAAGTCGATGGATTAATTCAATGACAAACTCAATGACAATTCTCATTGCCCATCTTCTTCCTGGCAGGAGTGCTGTTTAATCCATTGACTTGCTGACAGCTTTTAGAGAAAAATGTAGAACTTCATTTTAAACAATAAGATTTTTACTTCCCTTCAAAAGTTCTATCGAAGTTATTGTTTCAAACTTTCTTTCAAAGTTCAAAGGTGGGCTTTAGACACCTTTTGAGACAACCTTTAAAAAGGATAAACCTAATCATTCTCCCTATACTTTCGTGTCAAGAAATATAATTTCCTGAAAAATGTTGATTTTATTTTCCTTCTTCATTATCTTTAATGCTGAAGAAAGGCTGAGTGACTGAATAGCAATGAAGATCAGATCTCTGCAAAAGACTATCCTCAGAAGATGTTTCTCCAGAGGAGATCCAAATTCAGTTTCAGTAAGAAGGATGTGGGGTTTATTAGCATGAATTTGTATTAGAATTTATTCAGACATGAATCAGAGCTGTGTTCAGCAAAATAATAATGCAAAAAATCATCCACATATTTTACTTAAAAATTACCCATTTTCTATCCTGTGGATCTCATGTAAGGCTCAGAACAAAGAGAAGAAACTGAGAGACATAGGTGATGGACAGAGAACTCTAATTGGAATAAAATTTTCACAACTACTTTGCAATTTATTTAGTTATAATCAACTCACAGTTGATATTGAAGTAGTTCACAAGAAAGAATTTATTAAAGGACAAAACTAGTGGATTTACTGACGTAAATAAAAGTAAAAATTTCAGTCCCTCTCATGGATACGATGTCATGACTTCATTATTGAACTAAAGTGCACAATCTCTCTTTAAAGGAAATTGCTTTGACTGACATTGTATTAGCTAAAATTATATGAAAAAAAACTATTTCTTTGGTGCCTTTGCTTGTAATTTTTTTTTGCTTATATTTTCAAAACTTCCTAAATGTTACTGCTGAGAACTGTCAGAACGCAAGAGAAAAGCAATGAAAAAGCTTGCAAAGTTGCTGCTAGAGATGCTTACTGTGCTTATATTATATAGTGCCCAGTGATCCTGTACTCTATCAGAAATTGTATCAAGAGTCACTTTGTGAGAAAATATAATGAAAGACATTTTTTTCATTGAGATTCTCACTGTATTAGCTGATTGGAGAAGCAGCACAGTAGGTAGGAGTTTATAGCAGGAGTTAAAGAGCAATAGCTGCTTTAAAAGCTGCTGCTTTGATCCATGAAAAATGGATCCATTATTGCCCTGAGAAGTACCCTTACTTTATCTTGTATGCTTATGTGTCCAGGAGAAGAGTGACATGCTCCTACACCTGTAATGATTGCCTACACTATCTGAAATTGTGGCTCTTAAAATTGAAAAAGGAATTCTGTTGTAGATGAACTAAACCTCTAAATGTTATAGTTTCTCTATAGATGGAGATTAATCAGATTTTAATAGACAGTGGAAACAACATATAAAAGTTTAAAGACCTATCTAATAAGGAAAAAGGCAATGTTAGACCTCAGTAATTCTCCTGTCAAAGTAAAAGTTAACATTAGCGTTCAGAAAGTTCTCTGTGAAGCCCTGCTGTCTCTTTAGAATGGCTACATTGCTTGAAGGCCTGAAATAATTTGAACAATTAGAAATTCAAACTGAGTTGAACAATATGTCCAATATAAGATTTTTTTTTTTAGTAAGGCAAGAAGATGCTGCTTGTGAATATTTGACCATGGATGTGAAATGGTATTTGTGCTGACTGTGTAAGCCACAGTATAACAAAGAAACAGAACCATAGGACAATGTGCTCAGTCTCGAGCTAAAAAAAATCAAGAATTCTTTTAGTTTTGGCAAAACTAATCATAGCTTGTACCTCCTGACATATGGTTTTATTTTTCACATATTGAATATTTTAATAAAACAGTTAAAAAAGAATATTTTAGTATTTCACATCCTTTCAAACCCATCTCCCTAGTTTTCTCCTGGACTCATATACAGAAGACAAACACAAAAAGCATCAGTTTTTAATAAGAATAAACAGAATAATAGATAAGCAGTCACACAAAACTATGGTGTTAGCCTGTCTCAGGATCTGTTGACATCAATCATTAGCACTTTGTTTTTTAAGTTTGGCTTATTTGTTTATTTCTTTAATATTTTAGATTCCTAAAATCTACATATAACATTCAAATAACTACAAAAATAAATACTGGTTTTCCTCTCTCTTTTATCCTTGGCGATTCTTACTTTCCCATAACACTCTGTCCCATCTTCCTCCTGAGAACAATACCCTTTTGTTAACAATTGGTTATGTCCTAAGGGGACAAGCACTTCTGCAGCTAGCAGTGGACACTGACGTTTTTCATCTGCTCACTCCAAGGGAAATGACTTCTTCATTTCCTCACTTATGCATTCCATCATCAATTTAACAAAAAAATTGGAAAAGAGTGTTGCAACTACCCATTCTAAGCTTCCCCTTTCTCCCTCTTTTAGTGGCTGGGGATCCAGGACTCCAAGGATCAATTTGGATAAGATGCCCGCCTTTGATTCACACAGGAAGAGCTGTGAGAAAGTCTGTAGAGAGATAAGGAAGGTAAGATTACAGAGTTAGGATTGTTAAAATGGAATTATTTGGTGCAGAAGGATTCAGGAGAGAAAATACCTGTACAGAAGGTAATAAAATGTTAAAGAAAGGATGGGTGGTTGAGCTAGTGCAGAAATGATGACTGGGGTCAAGTTATCAGTGTTAGAGATAGCTGGTGATGCCAGCTAAGCAGTATTGAAGTATTGGTCTGGCATTTGCAAAGGCTGATGATTCTGCTCTCAAATGATGCCAGTCAGGGCAGCAAAGACTGCTTGGACACCTTAGGAGGATGAAAAAACCATTAATCTTAAATCCAACAGTTTCTTAAAGGTTGGAAAAGGAATGCACATTTGTGTTTTTCTGATCTTTATGTTCTTTGTGTCTCAAGATTTCAAAAGTTTTAAAAGGAAAAAATTGCAGCTGCCAGTGAATACAACAGATTATGCACAGTTATCCAACTATAAATATTGTGAAATAGAGCTAAAAGGTTCTAAAAATATAGAAAATTTACTAGAAATTAAGAAAACAGAAGAATCTCCAATTATTGTGCTTAGGAGGTTGCTGGTTCTTCTGAGTCTATCCTAGGGCATTCTTTCTGGTTCATTTGCTTTGCTGATCCACCCTAGTCTTTCATTTAACTAGAGACCTTCCTTCTGTAATCACTAGCTTTTTCTGTCACATCTCTTTCTATATTAATTACTAGGCATATAGGTAGCTTTATAGGGTTTCAGAAGGGGTCTAAAAATCCTAAATATTCCTTTACAGGATCAGGCTAGACCTGGAGCCATATATAGAAACTATTAGAGGTTCTACTTTCAAAACCTGAAAGTCTTCAGCTGTTCCTATGGTAACCAATTAGATCATTGGATTGAGAGGTACAGCTTGTTCTGAAAAGGGAAATTTTTAAAACCAGTGATTTCATACCAGTTTAAATACTGAAATAGTCTGCTATCACAAACAGTAGGCAAGTGCTCTCCTATTTGTTGCTTTCCTCAGCTTCTCCTATTCAGTTAGTTTTTTTCTCTCTTTAAAGTTGTTGTGGCTTTGTGTGATTTGATCAAGTAGACATGCTTTTGAACTGGATTGGTCAGCTTTTGATCTGCATATATAAAACCCCGCAGATCAATTATATTAATTTCTTAGGTGAGTCTTTCAACAATTCTAAACCTGAAGGAAGTAGTTTAAATAAGAAACACCTTTTCATATAGACTAAATATGTACTAAATTTAGTCTTATCATTCAGCTACACTATTGCAGCTTTTGTCTCCACCATTGATTAATGACTTACTGCAAAATATTTCTCCAGTGCAAACCTATGCAAATCCATAAACAAAGGTGAAGGTTCTTTTTTGCAAAAATATCTATTTTAAACTGTAAAAGTATCTTTTAATACATAATTTATTATTTTAAAACTATTAATAATTTAAATACAGGATGATATTTTGGAAATATCATTAATTTGAAGATTAATTTGTATTTTAAATACAGAAGACTCTTTCTGTGTGTCTGCAATCAAAGTCAGGCTTGTTCACTACATGTGTATGTGAGAGAGACAACATTCTCACCCGTATGGTACAATCTTAAATAGTCCATATTTATCAAGTAAACAGAACTGTTAAATGACACAGTACAACAGCAAAGCACAGGAATAACTCAGTTATACTGAACAGCATTTTTTACTTCTTGCATATGACCTTATATTTCTCTGTTCTGGTAATATACTTGAAGATGAATATTCTGCCTAAGAAAGACCACATAATTGCTCCTTCAAGTTTCTTTTGTGCTGAGTGGCATCACAAGATGTACCTATGACTATTAATTTTAGGTGAAATCCAGAAAATGGATTTGCAAAAACACACAAAGTTGTCCTAGATGCTTCTCCTGAGATATCTGATGAACTCAGGTGACAAGCAGGCAGATACAGTAAGGCCCTTTAGGGAAAATCATTTGTCAGAGATATAATGCATCTATGCTAGAGAGATATTCAGTTTAGTTAAGAATTAAGAGGGAAATTAGGAGCAAACAAAATTAGATTTTAAGAACATAGTCCATGTGATCACTTCTGTCACTTAATTGGTTTTATTGCTCTCTCTGCACCATGGTTTTGATAATGTGAAATGAGCAGAGCTACACAGGTGTGAAGCTGAGTTGAGATAACAGAATTACTTGCCCAGAACCTTTGTGTTTTTCTGATTCCTTAAAAGGCAGGACAGAAAATAATTAGGTAGTTGTAATGTATAGGAACATGTCCTGCTGTTTGTAAGTAGTGACCTTGTTGACAGCTTCAGCACTTCTGTAAGAAATTCTGTTTAATGATTTTATAATTTTTTTTTAATTTCATAATTAGAGTTTTTAAAATCCCTAAGCATTGCATATATGCTAACTCAATCTAGGAAAAGAAAAATCAGAAAGTAGACTTTCTATCTATAACAAATTTGACAACTGAAAAAAGCATATGCATATTAATATATAAAAAATAAACATTAACAAATATGCACATTTCTTACTGGTACATTTTTCTATTCCTTACATGGCAGAAAAGGAAAGGGGAAGGCAATCTCTTTCTGTTGCAAAATTTCTTTAGTGCAAAAGATAATCTACTGGGTACTGGAGTTCTCATAATGTAAGCAACCCTTTTCTTGACTTTCTTTTGCTGTAGGTTTGTAATGGTCCAAGGCATTTTAATAATTAGTCTACAGGGAGCTTTAATAGACTAGGGCAAATCTTAATTAATTTAATCCCCAGTACATGAGTTGACCAAGAGACATCAAACCACATTAGCTTGGAGGGTATGTGAACTCAGAGGAAATCTCATTTTTTAGCTACTGTGATGCTGCATTTTTTCCTTCTAGCATAGTGTGGCTGTAGCTAAACACTTTGTGCCATTCTTTCCCATACTAACCAGAAGCTTTTATTTTCAGCAGAATTATTAATAAATGAAGATGGCCATTTCAGCATAATTATTTTAAGGTGCAGAAATTATCATAGGATGATGTTCATTTGTGGTTAAAAGAGGGAATTAAGAAGTGATTTTACTTAATTTTTGCTATATCTCCGATGTGTATTTCTGATGCTTTAAAAACCCTGCACCTGTTTAAAATACATGAAAATCTTTTTAGCTACAATTGGTTTTAATCAGAAATATTCTGTACTCCTATGATTTAGTACTGAGGGCAGTATTCTAGTATATGATTATGCTTCAAACATGCTTTATATTTATAAGGATTCAGTTTGTACTTTATAGTATATTCTTACTTCTTATCAAGATTTGTGGTAAGTCTTAATGGCAGAAGAAAAAAAATTAGCTTCCTGAGGCAGCCTTTCTCTTTTCATTTCTATGTTACTATTCACATATGCACTAATACTTTTAATGAAGTGAGTGTTGCTTTAGGAATATAATCCAGAGGTACCTAAAGCTGTGTAAAACTAATTATTATCATTGAATTGCATGTAGTGACACTGTGGGCAGCCAAACATTGATGAAAGAGAAAATATCAATACAAACACAAAGCACCCATGTGAAAGAAAAAGCTATTCTATAAGGTACATATGCTTCTGAATAAACATTGTTAAACACACCTATTTTTATTCTTTAAAGTGAGTTGTGTTGGTGGTGGTATTATTAGCATTTGCAGCTGATTACCATCTAAATATATGAAAAGTATATTTAACTTAAGTGATTTAAGAGAAAAATCCCTGGACAAAGAATTTTAACCTAAGCTATGATGCTAAAATACTGGTTAGCTCTTCAGGGATGCAATTTATCTGTCCTGGTTGCTGAATGCTTTGGGGAACACACTTTCCTTAATATGCATTCCATTAGAATCTTAACCAACATCTCTAATGTTACAAATAAGTTCAAAAATAGGTGTTCAGGTTAACCATATCTTCAGCTGGATGCTTACACATCTGTCTGTCAAGGAAAGGAAACTAATTTAACAGTTGCACGGGATCTGAATCAGTGAGCAAACTGAGAACATAATGTGATATATAAAATAATAAAGTATTAGGTTATTTCCTGAAAAGGTTTGTTTTTTTTTTTTTTAGCATTATGGAAAGAATTAGCTATATTTATGTGTATTGTACAGTGAAACATTATAAGAACTCAAAAATTGTATCATTAGGAAAAATGCACACACATTTCTTCCTGCTATTAAAGTCAAATTTAATTCACCTCATTAAAACACTTCCCTTCTATTTCAATAATGTTGCATGTATTCAAAAGCACTGCATTTTATAGTGAATTCAATTTCTTATAATATTAATCCCCTTATACAAAGGAAAATTCAATCTCTTAAAAAATCTTGATGTAGTCAGTTTAATTTCCATAACTATAAATCTTTTTATAACAAATGAGTTTTAATTAGTTGCTGTCCTTGGCCATGTACAAGAGGAAGGAATCATCTTTCAATTAATCTATTGTTAGGTTATACTGAATTAAAAAGTCCCATATGCTTAGGATGTTCAGACTACTACCTTTCTGACTTAATAGACATTGACTCATAAATTTCTAATATTTTTTAAGTGTTTCCCTTTGTTGCTGTTTTAGAAGAGAGTCCATTTTTTAACTTGGTGGGCTGATGGGATAACACTAGAAAATAATTCCAAAATAGTCTTTAGATATACACAGTTATAAACTGAATCGAAATCTCCAAACAAATATCCTCAAACTTAGTTTGCTTGAAACTTTTCAATTTCCCAGTTTTCTTTTGAGTATAAAATTAGTTGGTATTGAGTTGATGCATGGTCCAACTGAATTGAGGAGTTATGGAACAGGCTGCATTAATCCCTATCTTTGTTTCATTTTATATTTTAAGTCTGCCTGCAGTTTAATAGAGTAACGTGGGCTGGAAAATACCTCAGGAGGTCATCCAGTCCAGTCTTAGGCTCAAAAGAGGGTCAGACCAGGTGAGTGACTGTGCAGCCACTCTTGTAAACCTGCATGGATGGAGACTGCATAACCTCCCCAGCAGTCTGTCTCCCTGTCCCCTCCCTGGCAGCGTTCAAGGCCAGGCCGGATGGGCTTTGAGCACCCTGGTCTAGTGAAAGGTGTCCTTGACCATGGCAGAGGGACTGGAAGTATGTTATTTTTAAGGTCCTTTCTGACCCAGGCTATTCTATGATTCTGATGAGGAAGTTTCTCCTTTCTCCCCAGTATGTATCTGAGATTTTACATTTGGTTTTGTCGAGAGCACTAAAGAAGGAAAGGGCAGGAAAGATATTACATGCAACTTATCCCTATGACATTGAAAGAAAAATAAAGGTTTTATAGTGACATTTCAAGAAAAAGGTTTTAAATGACCTGGAAAATAATGATTAATAATTATGCAAAATTCTGTTTACCTAATGCTTCCTTTCACAGTTAGCGTTACTTTTTTAGTGGAGGAACCAAAGACTATGTTTGATTTCTAATATAATTTTATTGACATAATTAAACAATGATACAACAGGAGTCATAATATTTGAGTAGATGATTGTTGGGCTTTTTTCTTCGTGGAATTTCCAACAAGCCAGCCAATTAGACAAGCTATCTGTGAGCTAGAAAATGTAACATAATGTGCTACAACTACAATTTTTGTCAGGATAGCAAGTGAGATACTGCATAATTAGGAAAGCAGCACGATTGTCACTCTTTCCTGAAGACAACAAGCTTTGTCTGCATGGTGCCAGTGGGCCCCATGCAAATACTTGGTTCACAGCCACATCATTACCTCAAAAATGTGTCTACATTACCGCAAAACGTGTCTGAGATGTGAAATAAGACAAGTAATTTTACAGGTTTTCTCCATATGTGAAGAAGTGAGAAAGGGTTAGTTATGTAACTTCTATTAAAATTTATTCAAATCTGAGACTAACTTACTCTAGATTGGCCTCTCTGCATTTTTCATCTTACCTCCTCTCACATGATCTTGCATAGATTAAGCATCAAGGAACCTAGAAAAGCTGTGAATTTTATATATAAAGATCCCTAGATGTCTGAAGTACCTCTTCTCTGCTTGGACAGCATAAGTCACTTAAGTAACCAGGGCTCTCACCTATTCCCAGTTAGTATTGTGATGCAGTGCTTACTTTCAAGAGATTTCAAGTTGGCAGTGCAACCTTGTGACAATGCAGGATGAGGCCATATGGGGCTCTATTAACAAGAGTGAAGACAGATCTTCAAGAGAAGTGATTACTCTTCTCTATTGTGCAGCTTGGGAGGCCATGCCTGGAGTACTGGGTTTGTTTTTTGGCTCTTCAGTTTAACAAAAAATCACATCCTGAAGACAGCCCTTCAGAAGTTAAGCAAGATGATAAAAGGAACTGGGCTACATAAAGAGTAAGGAGGTGCTAGGGGAGCTGGCTTCATTAAAAAAGGTTAAGAGGGGATCTTCTGGGTCTTTGGTTATCTAGTGGGAGGTTACAGGGGAGATACAATCAGCTCCTTGTCAGAAGCACAGAGAAATTGATTTTTTTGAGCAATAGACAACAACTGCAAAAAAAAAAGAAAAAATTCTGAGTAGCTATTAGGTAGAAAAAGATCACAGTGAAGGGATAAAATACTGAACCAGGTTGTCCAGAGACATGAAGGAATATTTATCCACGGAGATGGTCAGAACTCAACTGGCCAATGCCCTGAACAAGCCGTCCTGACTTTTCAATTGGCTCTGCTTTGAGGCAAGATCACCTTAGAGGATTCTCCTCTAACTTTTTTTTTTTTTTTTCTGCGAATGGTTACTATAACTCCAAGATGAAAGTATTCTATTTTTAGCTGTGGTTTTAGCCATTACTGACCCTTCCTGATCCAGCTTAATAAGTTAGGAGTGAGGCTGCTGCAAAAGTTAAAAGGTTCACACAAATTTATAAATCTACTGGTTTCACACAAGCTTATTTGATCTGTTGAGTCAGCAAACAGTTAGCAAAAACTCTTTGAGAATGCAAAAGGCTTTTTCCATGTGAGGTCTAGATCAGATTGGAATGGACTAGCTGACAGAAAGCAATAGACCAATTCTAGTAGCAACGTAGGAATAAAGCTAGGAATGGTTTGAATCGGTGTACAGGAAATAGGAGAGTAGCTAAACTTATTTAAGTAAGGGATAGTCTAAAAAGTGTGGAGGGAGCACTGGGAAGTCATACTACCACCTCTTAGATGAAGGCATTGCAGCATGGGCTGACAGAGCTGAAGGAGGTCACAGAGAGAACTTGAGGAAAGTCTCATAAAGCGTAGCAGCAACAAACCAGGTTGTGTACTGAGTGAACTGAACTGTGAATAAAACATCAAGGCATCATACCCATTATCACCCTGCCACAGGCAGTTTTAGCTACAAGGGACTAAAAAATAGCACAACTGTGTTTTGAGAACTATGCTAACAGGAACAAATAGCAACTACATGGAGATATTCTGGGTTAAATCATCTGAACAGTTAAATCTAAGGTTAAAAAATTGTTCAGGTCACAGGGTAACATGACCTAGAGAGATAATAACACAGAGTAAATCAATCAAAATCCCATTTAGGTAGAATTGTATTCATGTAGCATCTTTCTGTTGGTTAAATGCCATGAAAGGGGAAAGATGATGCAGAAGAATCTTATAGCTTAAAAAGGTGGTAGATGGCTTTCAAGGTATATAAATTAATAGTAATGAAAAAAGGATCAAGTAATGTACTAAATTAGAGATAGAACCATATAATGATTTGGGTTGGAAGGACCATCCTGTCCAAACCCCTGTGCTGGTTTTACATGGAGCAGGGTGGGGGGGAAGCCCAGCCCTTAGCACCAGGGCCTGAAATGGGAGAGCAGCCCCTTCTCTGGGAGCCTCCCCTGAGGCTGCGGGGACCAATCAGAGACCTGATTTAGTGATTGACAGCCCAAGAAACC
>JANRGV010000084.1:51739858-51776036 GCA_024734035.1 Alethe castanea
GGAAATAGAGCTCTCTGTTTTTGGGACTGGAATATGAACAGAGACATTTGATAGAGAAAGAGATGAAGAGACTTTTGGGTTTTTAGCAGCTTGCCTTTAAAACGTTACCCCATGTATGCAATCATACCCGTAACACGGCCCTGGAAGAACTGTGAGATGGGAGGAAAAAACGTAATTTGCAGTTGTTCTCCGGGCGGATGCAAATTGTGATAGTAAAGACACCCCCTAAGCCTAAACCAGAAAAAAGGGACTTTTTCTCTCTAGAGTGAACTGAAATGATTATTTAAGTAGATAACTGGCTGAAGTATTTCTTTGTATGTTGTTGTTATGAAGAAAAGGGGGAGGATGGAATATTCTAGAAATCTTATTCTGAATTGTTTTGTGTTATTAATAAATTTCATTTTATATCCTTTTAAATTTAAGCCTGCCTTAAACTTAAACTGCCTGTCTCTACTCCTAAATCCTATCTCCAAAGAAAATTAAATGTATTAAAATTGGCAAACCCCAGTCACACCGTGACAACCCCATAGGCAGGGATTCTTTCTACTAGACCAGATTGCTCAAAGCACTATCCTACCTGGCCTTGAACACTCCAAATGACATCCACTACTTCCCTGGGCTACCTGTTTCAGTATCTCACCACACTCTCACCACCCTAAGAAATTCTTAGCAAAGAATTTCTTCCTAGTGTCTAATCTGAATCTATCTCTTTGAGTTTAAAGCTATTTCCTCTCATCCTATCTCTATATGATCTTGTAAAAAGTCCCTCTCCAGCTTCCTTGGATGCCCCCTTTATGTACCGGAAAGCTGCTATGAGGTGTCCCTGACACCTTCTTTTCTGCTGGCTGAGCAGCCCCAACTCTCTCAGCCTGTCTGCATAGAAGAGGTGCTCATCTTCTCCTGGTAGTGTCATTAAAATAACAACTCTGGATACATGCATAAATTGGGGGGAAATAAAAAAGAACAAAGGAATAGAGTACTAGACTCAGCCTTAGTGTAAGGGTAGAAAACCTTTTATTGCTCATGATATGTATGGACCACCCAGCAAAAATTTTTTATTAGCTGACTCTTCACAGTTAATGATTAAGATGCTTTGAGGCAACTGTAATTAAAGATTTGTTCTTTTGTCCCACAATTCATAGCATACATAGAAAAATAAGGAAAGAAGTAATTTATTCAGCTATAACTGGCATGGATGTTATATGAATATATTTTAACCCAAACCAGAAAAATTGCATGTCTCAGCAGTCCATAAATTCACATGCAAAATTCTTTTTTTCACTCTGCTTAGCAAATCACCTGTTAGGAAGTGGCAGTTCTCATTATTGCTCCAAATTTTTTGGGCATTTGACTATGTGAAGTTTGGCAGTGCTGATTCATTAAATAAGAAATCTGTTTACTGCATTAAAATAGAGGTACAGGAACAAAGGATTGCATTATGTGGGGAGAAAATCAAATGAAAAAATAGAGGAAAATTCAATTTCTCTGACATAACATGCATGAAGAAATTATGTTATCTACTGATATTAGTGTTTGAGGTTAAAAAGTATTTAATAGATTGACTTAAAATATACACAGATCAGATTAAAATAAAAAAGACAATATTTTTTGATTAAACAGATTTTTGCATTAACTAAAATTGTTAGATCATTCTGATTTTAAGCATATATTTCAGGTAGAATCAATAAGGATTAAATAAACTTGCATTGGCAAGAACATAGTAATAATTAAGTTGTTATCAGATTTTCACTATATGAAATAAAAAGAGAATGTCCTTATTCATTTTTACCCATTTCTGTTCTTTGCAGTGCACATATTAGACAAAACACCATCAATAATCACCTGCCATACTCTATTAATGTCTTTAATACAATCTTTATTCTGTAATTAAAGGTTAATGTACTAGTATAGTTAGTAGTGGAATTGTGTAATGGAAGCATTTTGTTCTTGCAGTATGATATTTACCTTCACTCTGGAGGAAAAATTCTAGACAAATATTTATATAACTGAAAACACTACGTGGTGAATTTTGAAACATTTCAGCAAAATTCTTTAGCTAGTATTTTTAGTTAGTTAGCAATTCACCAATCTTAACCTTGATCTAATTTTGAAGTATATCTATGAAGTTTACTACTAGTAATAAGATTTAGATTGCTTTTATTTCTATTAGAACTGTAGAAGCAATAAACTTATAAGAAAATGAAAGCAGAATATTCCTCTCTCTTACTCAGTCAATGAAGTGATTTAATTAAAATGTCTTTAGTCAAAATCTTCTTCTCAGCCAGCCTATTGAGAGCTGAACAGCTTCACTCCTCTTATGCAGTTAGGTCAGTTAAACTGGTGATAGTGATCAGATGAATGGAATGGAGATAGTTGCTTAGATTCAAAGAAATAAGAAATGTTTTGATTTATAAGAAATATTAACTGAGACAACAAATTAACCTATTTTGTTCACTTTTGCTAATGAATGAAGTCTGTATAGCTTGGATCGAGACCAAGGTGAGCTGGATTGTGGGAGAAAGGTCGTATTGAAAAAAATATTGAGGCAATAAAATGGAATTACCATAACACTGTCAAACCTATGCTTTAGATCCTATAGTAAAAATAAAACAACTAGGAATTCATAGGTCTGGTCTGTTATAGAGGATTCCATACTTCTACAGTCTAGTAGTAATCACCCAATTCATAGACCTCAGCTCTCTGATCCACTCTGAGCTATTAACATAAAAGTATCAGATTAATTTTACTTTTCTTCAGGAGAATTATTTAGTGGGAAATGACATTTCTGTAGCTCCTCCCTATCTTTTCTACACTTAATAGCTTTTCTTTAGATTATAGAATTAATCATTTCCATAAAATCCTAATGTCTGTTCTAACCTAAGTTATCTGAATAACTGCAGAAAAGCAGACTGAGTTTAATATATATTCCTAAAGAAAAGAAAAAACCTCTATTTCTGGAACAAAGTTTATATTCATCATACTATTTAACGCACTGTAAAGAAATATATTTAAATAATTTCTAGTGTTAAAACAAATACTGTAAAGAGACTTACTATAAATAATTTTATTTATGAAATCCATTTTAATTTTTTTCAGCATTTTCCATGTCATGACTGTTAGTATTTCAATATTTGGGGATTTGTCCCTCTAATTTAGCCATAAACCCTGCATATCTGTTAAAGAAGCTATGTGGAATGCATTTGAATACAGGGACACTGATACAGTTGGTAATGTACTAAGTATATCAGTAGAAGTGAATACGGCCCTGAGCCCATATCCATCTGACAAAGCACCACCCTGGCAACAGATATGGCTCAACAGTGTTCACACCTGGGTCATCACACCATGCAGACAGAATTTTGAAGCAGCTTTGGTCCTTCTTAGTCCACCAGCAGATTTCTGTCAGCTTCTTAATTCTTTGTAAGTAGCTTATATTAATATTCTAGACTGTAAATATGTCAGGAGTGAACAAGTATCTCACTCAGGATAGATTCAAATATTTACTCAGGTTTGATTCATGATGCCTTTAGGTTTGGAAAAATAAAATTTATCATATTCATCATATAAGGTAAATGGCTAGGACTTCTTACCACTTTAGTTATCCCAGATACATCTTGAGGAGAATTAGCACATCTGCAAAGTCTCTTTTCATAGGATATGACATCAGCAAATTCTACAGTTCATATTCAAAGCAAACAGAACCCTCTTAATGTCAAAGCCACAGAATATTAAAGCTCCAAGTTACCTCTTCGGAACCTATATATATGTCATACAACCCAGTTCTCCACTTAGACCAAACCAAAGGAAAAGTCCCACAGGAGTGAAAGACATGAGTTTCAAAGTCAAACTTAAACCACAAGCATCAAGATGCCAATGAGGAGAGAAACACAGATGTGATCACACTATCAAACTGTTCTTTCATCTCTGTCATTCAAGCTGGTTAGTTTGTGATACTTCCCATTTTATTCTTACATTCTTTCTTGCTGTTTCCTTTTTTGAAAATTAAAAGTAAAAACTTTTTACCTCAAGAAGAAGATTCACTTGCTTTTCTATTTGTGGGGGGCAGCTAGAGAAGAGGAACAGGTAGAAGGAAGAAAGTTTGATGGGAATGCAAGTGCCATCTTGTGAGTTTCTGTGAACACAGACCAGGCAAACTTGTAATGTTTTCATTACTGTGTAAGACAGTCAAGAAAAAGTACTAGAAGAAAGAAAAAATCAGAGTAGGTCAAAGTTTCTTAGTTAATGTTTTGATTTTCAGAAGTACTGAGCCTTAATTTATCTTCCGAGATCAACACAAACTGTCGTTGACTTACTTATTGTAAGTAATCCTAAGGTACCTATACAAGATTTAGTACATAAAGACATTGTTTGCATCTGACATTTCTATTGAAATTAACAAACAGCTCTATTTGTGAGTCTGCTGTAGGTACACAGATAAGAAACTTGGCCTAAACACTATTACCTTCACTCATATCTTTTTAAAAAAGATTGCTTTCCTAGTAGAAAATAGTAGGTTATTATCATTTTGTAGATATTATTTTAGTAATATTTGTTTCTGTGGACTACTTCTGAAATTCCTGAAAATTTAATCATTGAGGCTTTCTGAACTCCGTCAGCTTGAATCCCTATAAATACAGAAGAATTTCACTATTACCTGCAGCTACTTTATCATTTGACAGAGATCCTTCTAATATAATTTGTACCAAAGTTCTTATTGACTCCCCTTTTATTTCTAGATAACATATTTTAAACAGTCTTTGAAAATTTGTATTAATAAGAAGGATTCACATCACTACTAGGCTGTTAAAGAATAACATCAAAAATATTCCTCATTTTGTAAAGAATTTTCTTTCTGCAAGGGATGCTAGGTTAGCCATGTAAAAATCTGTATGCCAATAATTATTAATCCTTTAAGAAATCATGAAGGATCATGCCAATGAGTTTCTAATAAAAAACTTCCCATGGGTAAAATATAACTGGTCTTAAAGCGAAATGGTGTCTGTGCCATGCAAGGCCATTTTATTTTGTGCTTTAATTCAGGATGTCAAAACATGTAAAGTGGTAGTAGGTTGCCAGGAGCAGATACAAGACTAAAGGCCTTCTTTTCACTCCGTAACCTCTCATCTTCAGGTGACATAATAAATCCTTGTCACTGTCAGAAGGCTGCAGTGAGCAGTAACATTATTTCCCCAGCTACTGTAAAATACCACCCAGTACCTTGCATAAACTATATGGTAAATCATGGGAAAACTTCAATGTTATTTTACAATGACGCTGTAAATAACCTGTGCCTTGATCATAAATCTGTATCACCAGCAACAGCCCCAATCAACAATAGCAGCTTTGAGACTGTAAAGATCTTTCTCTTTGCCTGTAAAACTGTTCTTATTATTCTGGCTTTGCCTAGTGTCTAGTAACTATATCCTCACCTGCTTTGTGAAAATAAGCTTTGAATAAATATTTGAGATGGGTAATTTACTTACATGACAGCATATTTACTCAAGAGTCACTATATTTTCTGATTCAAATATGAATGCATGCAGGGGCATTTTCCCATACTGCTTTTTTATTATTGCTTAAGTGGCTTCCAACAGTACAAAAGCAACCATCCACTGAGCTTTGATACAAAAGCAAAATATATAGATTTCTCAGATCTGGGCCACAATTTATTCCTGAAGTTACTCAGAGGGTCGGAGGAATAAAGAGACAAAAAAACAAATGGATGGTCATAGAGTATGTGAGTTTTTCCTATGTGTTAGATTATGGCCCACTAGGGCACTAGGAGTCATATTGCCTGTCTTTATAATCCTGTCCAGATTGCCAGTACTGGAAAAATTATTACCTCTACACAAGATATGGTAACCAGGCGACATGACTTGTTCATATTTTGTATTCTGTGGTGTTTATTAAAACATGTATATAAAAAAACTCACATATTTTTAAGCGGGAGGAGTTTTAACCATCTTGTTGAAAATTTAATGTGTTTTTCAATGTGCTCCTCAGAAAGCTGTTAAGGGAGTTATTAGAGCAATACCTGGCACTTTCTTACTGTCATTCTAGTCAGTATCCCTTAAACACTATAAAAAGTATCTACTAAAAATTCAGAACTGTGATAAAATTGGCGTACACCTTCTTCTTTGCCCCTTTCCACCACTGTATATTTTATTCACAGTTGCTTCATCACTAGTCATTCCAGAAAGAGTTAAATTCAAAAAAAAGTACAGAGTTTTAAATTATTTCATGTTTCAATTTGCACATAAGGAAATACTGACTTTAAAGATTCATGCATGCTTTTACTGAGTGGTTATATATTTTTTCATTTTTTTTGCTTTCAGATTTAGCAAAGCCCTGCCAGAAGACGTTTAATGCTGTCATCGATATTCACTCTACTGTCAGGGATATTAAACTGAGAAGAAAGACCTGGCACACTGACTTCCTCTTGAAGCTTTGATAGTATGTTGGCTACAGCTTAGCAGTGTGAAAAATAGTGTTGCACTGCAAGCAAAACCAGGGAATTTTCTTCTTGTCAATTTAGAAAAGTCGTGAGGAAAGTCAGCTTTAAACCACATAGGCTTTGCAGATTAGAAGGATTGAAGTTTTGTTCCATTTGCTAAGTAAAAATTTGCCTCATTTCTTTTGTCAACATTGACAATACTATTACAGGACACTGGATTTATGAGGCTATTTTAGTTCTCAGAATCACAAGGGCTCTTGTCCAATTCCATCCCTTTACCTGTTCAGTAGTATCAATGAGAAAATGCGCAAAACATCTAATTTTAACACACTCAGTAGACAGGAATGAACCCGGAAGAAAGGAATTTATTTATAAGGAATGTATATATGTGTAAGGGTTCTAAGTCTTAGCAACTGGAAAGATAGCAGATTGAGACAAGTTTCATCCCTCTGTTCATCCTGGGCAAGCCTCCATCTGGAGTGCTGTGTCCAGTTCTGCAAGGGAAACCTGCATGTAGTGAATCCAGTGTAGAACCAGAAAGATGATTAAGGGATAGGAGAAGGTGTCACATAAGGAGAGGCTGGGAGAGCCAGGACTTCAGCCTAGAGAAGATTCAAGAAGGGATCTTATGAGTGTGTATAAATACCTGATGAGAGAGGGCAAAGAAGACAGAAGCAGACTCTTCTCAGTGGTGTCCAGTGAAGGAACAAGAGGCAATAGGGATCAACTGAAACACAGGAATTCTGTTTAGACATTTAAAAACAAAAAATCAACTTGAGAGTGATTAAATACTTGGACAGGTTGCCAAGAGAGGTTTTGGAGTCTCCATCCATGGAGATACTAAAAACCTAGAAGAATATGGCACTAATCAATTTACTCTAGCATACCTTTGTGCAGAGGGGTTAAGGTAGATGATGTAGGTCCCCTTATGCCTTTGCCCTTCCACAATTCTGCAGTTCTTTGAAAAAGGGAGATTCTTGGGACTTGCTGAGTGACAGTTTAAAATTATTACTATTAATGTGGATTGTCTGTAAGTAGGAATGGATGAGTTTAAGTACTGCAAGTCAGCAGGAAGAAGTGTACCTTGATTTAAGGCTAGAAGGTAGAAATATTCCTTTAACAACTTGACACATTTCCTTGACAATTTGAAAGATAAAATTCTAAAATTCTGACTAAATTGAGACGAAAAGTATGCTGGTTGTATCACCTATCTAACCACTCAAAAATAATTGAGAGTCACATTTAACAGAAGCTGAAAATCCTACAAATTATAACAATTAACCAGACAAGTAACCTCCAGATATAATTTTTCCTTAACCTACTATCAAGATTCAAATACATCTGGGGTTTTCACACCAGATGATAAAATTTACTACAACAGTCAGAAAGTTACCCAATATGTTTTGTTTCCCTGCTTGGAATGCATGAGGGAAGTTTCCAGAACACACAAGCTGTATTGACTGGTGAATAGGAAGATGCTTCTTTCCATGCTGCATTGGAGCGAGGAGGCGGTCTTGACCCTCCTCTGCTTTATTGCATTCTGTTCACTCACTTATACTGTTTAAGACATTGACATCAAACTCTTTTAGTGGACTTGAAGTAACAGTTAATAACATTGCAATCACTTGTTTGACTCTCTTCACTCTCAGAAGCCAAATGGCTGTGATTTGTGGAATGTAAATTGCCATGGCTCCACAGTCTTTGTCAGCAATCATAAAAGTTTGGTCCTGATATTTTTTTACTGCTTTGAAGCAGAAGAAATTTTGCAAGCTTTATATTTAGTTTAAATAAGGACTGTGAACTGCAGCTGAAAAACCTTAAATTTGCACTGGCTTTGTAATTCTGAGTTTTGACTGAAAACTCATAGAAATATGCTGCAGTTTCCAGGGTTCTGTGATAATATATGTCTTAGCAATTTTATCAGAATATTAATGTCACAATCATACCAGACTACAGAGGATTTCCTTTTTTTTGCCTTAGTTTTACCAGAAATAGATGTGACATAGTCTGGCTGTTCAAGGTCCTAAACAATCTGAGTTACATTTCGGGATTTGAGCAGATGATATCCAGAGATTCCAGTACCATTATTTACTCTAATTAGTTTAGGTTAGTGCTCAACATAAAGGATGACTGGACAAAAAATTGGGAAGCTGTGCAACATATTTTTTGCAGACATTTTATAGAGTTGGTTGTGGAAGTTAATGAGTTAATAGCATTTTAAAATAGAGCTCTTAGTTTGGCATTTTTTCAATGTATTTTTCATATCTATTTCATATAAATGACAAATAAATTCTTTTACATGGTGGGGCTCAGGGGAGCCAGATTTAGTGCGGCAGAATTATTTTGGGAGGCATTTGCATTCTAAAGGGACTGTTTTATGGAGAACAGTATTTGGAGTTCATGTGTATGGAACTGAAGCTGAAAGCTCAGAAAAAGGACAGAAAAATTATTTTCTTCAAGGGAGATAGTCTGAGCCACTATCTAATCACGGCATTTTAAGTTGCAGCTGAAGAAGCTATTGGGAGAGTGGTAGAATTTACTCAGCTCTTATTCTACTACAGTGAGCTGAAATAGTTTGAAAGTATTTTTGATTTTCATTAGTCTGAATTCAATAGTTAATATTTGAAGAAAAAAATGTGTACCATTTCTTAAATCTCTTGAAAAAATTATTTTGGTTTTATCGGATGACAGAGGAATACTACAGAGCTTTATCATCACAAAGATCTTTTTCTCCTATGTCTTTATAGAGTCATTTCACTTGCATATCTACACCACCACAACTGGGAAATCACAAACAGATATCTACAGACTGCAAAACAGGCCAAAAATTATGCTAAAAAATCTGCCTCTCTACCAGGGGTTGGAAAGCAATAGGGAAACTGAAAATATAGAAAGCCTAGGTTCTGGCTTAATTCAAATTAATACTGCAAAAATTGAAATACTCCATCAGCTGATATCCACTCAGGTGTAGATACCCAACCCTCTTCCCACCCACATGTATATAAGCTGGTGTTAGGTTGGAGAGTGAAGACAGAGTTCCCTTCTAACTCCTTTGTTCAGGAAAGGGCTTTCTCTCTGCTGTGATAATGAAGGAAAGAAGAAGCTGGCATTTTCTATAAAGGATGCTAACCATAGGAAAGAGATAGCAACAAATGGAAACTCTAGGACACTATTTATTTAGAAAGCATCCGAATGTTAAGGATATATATGTTAAGATATAGTTCATAGTGTTCAGACAGGACTCTGTTTCTCTTGTTGTTTTAGGGAGATGTTGAACTACAGAGGAATGGAGGAAGCAAGGACAATAGAAAGTATAATCCAAATTGTTTATATCAGCCTAAGGCATGTTCAGTTATTGAATTTGTATAAGATGCCCACCAGGATATGAATAAACTGTAGATGGTACAAGTTTCCTGAGCACACAAGATTCATGCCCACGACCAGAGAGCTTGAAGTTTGTGCATGGGAAATATTCCTCCTGGTTTACAACCTGATAGTCTTTTCAATTAGATGCAGGAGTACACTGAAAGCAAGTGTGAGTCATAAATCATGAAAATAGCTTCAGTTCAACTGCAATAGTTCTATAAAAATACTGGAAGTTTTCAGCTATGGACAGATCATAACTTTTGGATTTCCATATGCCTCGGGTGGCATACATTTTGATCACTATGAACTCACTGGGCACAGAAACAGAAGCTCTTCACCCAGAAATTACAAACTGCGATCTAGAAAAGGGACCAGATTTTACATATGTTCTTGAATTTTTCTTGCATACAGTGGAGCTGAAACTACTTTGCTTGTTACCCATCATCTCAAATCCCACAATATTTCATCGATGCATACTAACAACTCTCATTCAGAACTAGACCTTGAGAGTGGATCTGTTCTCATGGCATGCTATGCTCAACACTTAATGATCCATAGCTGACAGTGACTGAAAGCCACTGAAAGCAAAATGGCTGTAGTGTGTGTGCACAGAATACTCCAGAGATGCTTACTGTAGGACACTGCTAGGATTTCAATACAAATTTTCAATAAATGTACAATTTCAATACAATAATATTTAAAGGCAGAATGGGTGATGGGAATGGGTGTCTTATTTGGCTTAATTTCTGAACCACACTGGCCCTTAGTAATGGCAAACATTAATTTCTCCAAATATATCTGAACAGATATTTTACTAGACTATAGTAATTCCAGATTTTTTAAAGTAGACTGATTCTTTTCAAGAAGGTTCTACTTTCATTCGTTCCAAACATCAACAGATTTCCTTTATTTGGGTATATGTTTTTGCATTGCAAGTGATTGCTTCAGATTGATTTTCTTTGTGGTTTTCCTTTGCTGTTTCAGCTTTAATGTCATATAAAACAGCCCATTTATTTCTGAGAATTAAAGCAGAAAATAATATATTGTTTGCCAATGTTAAATAATTGCAGACTTTTTTTAAAAACGTGAGAAAACATCACACTTTGGAACAGTTACTTGGAAATTGATTGGGAGGGGACTTTGTTTAAAAGATAGTTCCTTCATCTCCTATATGAAAATCTGCTCCGCTAAAAATTTTCAAACCCAATGTTAATATACAATATAAAGATTATTAACCACACACATATCTTTTCTTATGCAGAACATTCTCTGTTCTACACAGACTTCCTTTCAATCTGAAGCTCCAGGACATTGCTAAATAGCAATTACAGATTGTTGATGGAATTCTTCTGGAGATGTGACAAAAAAACTGGCCAGTTCAAGTGAAATAGAGTCCAGTACAGACCAGAAAGTGTAAATAGGAGAATAGAATGGAAATAAAAATGTAAAGTTAGCAGTGAAACAGGCAGCATGAGAAGAAAACTTCCAATCTTAAGTTTCAACTTAAATCTGATCTTGAGTTTCATCAGCTAATTGGTCATAAAGAATAAGGATAAAGGCGGGAAAATTGTGGAAAGCCAGAGATATTATTTTTTCACAGGTAACTTTCCATTTCATGTAAAACAGACTGAACAGAAAACCCTAATGTTCTGCAAATAAAGTTATGCCTGATTGTCAATCCCCATTTTATCCTTAGGCCTGAAGTAAAAGTGTCATGGTGAAGTCTCTTTTAAAGTATAAGCCAAAGCAGACCCAAATAAGATTAAACCTGCAACTGTCTACAACCACCTGGATATGGTGAGATGGGATATGATAGAAAACACAAGGTTTTACTTGAGTACCCAGGATGCAAAATGTCTAGGCACTAAGAAACGAGGAACATACTTTCTGTTCTCTAAGACAGTACACTGGTGTGAAGTTCCACAGTACCTGCCACTGATAGACTTTTACCAGTCCTGTTTTTATATGTATGGCTGAACAAAACCCTGGGGAGAGTTTAGGATTAAGTAAGAGTCAATAAGTGAAAAGTTTAATACACCTAACACTCAATAATTACTTGAATTAGCAGCATAGGTTAATAGGACAATTCAGGCAATTCAGTCTGGGAGGAACCTGATGAGTTTTCTAATCCAACCTTCTGCTCAAGCCAGGATCAGCTGATAGATCAGACCAGGCTGTCCAGATGGGCCTGGAAAACTCTCAAGGATGGGTATTTCAGAACCTGTCTGGTTGCTCCAAATGCTTAACTCTCCTAATACTGAAAAAAATTGCTTTATATTCAGGACCTGACTTCAAATTATGACTTACTTGTCACACTTTTAGATAGTAAGTGATTAAAAAACAAAAATATTTTATAGAGATAAGTGACATCTGGAAAACAGAAAAGATTTCAAATAGCTCAGAAAAACATGTTTTAAAGCAGAAATCTAAGACATTGGTCTCATATTACAAGTATATATTATCTATCTAGATGACAGTTATACTGTCTATATTTAATCTCTAGTACATTATTTGCTATAGTAAGCAGTGATTTGAAACAAAATAAGAGTATTTGGTTGTAAGGTAAGAGGGGGGAAACACACTATAGTATGCAACATTTTAAAATCAGGAAAATGTTTCATTATGTATTTATAAAGATGATAGAAAACTTGGGCAGACTATAATTCTTTTTTTGTGTGTATCCTGCCCCAAGAGTATCCTGCCCCACAAAGAAAGTGAAGGAAATCCACAAGTGAAGGCAATTACTTTTAACTTCAGGGAGATGTGGGACTGAGATTGATAGACTGAGAAGATTTGGGTCATGAGCTTCAGAGGTATAAGACTCAGTTCTTCATGGACAAGAACATCTACATTTAGCCCTGAGAATGACCTCAACAATTTTCATGAAGAATGGTGCATTTAGTAGAACTTGGTGTTAACAACACTTACCTACAGATTTTATAGTTTTCTTGTTCTTCCTATTAGGAATATCTCAAAAAAAGTACACCCTGCCTTCTCCAACATGTACTGGTCAACTGCAATGATACCCATGCTTTATCAGAATTAACAGATAGTAGAAAAGTCCCTCAGGTTTCTAGAAATTGTTATAATTAGGATAGGTTTATACTTCTGGTCCAGAAAAGTAAAACAGAAATTCATAAAATGGAAATTATTAATGGATTCAAGATTTCCATCTTACTGCTAATGGTTTAAATAAATTATTGGTATAGAGATTCCCTTAGCTGTTTAAAAATAGCACAAGTATCTCCAATTATTCATGTTTAATGTTGCTCAGTGAATGAGGGTGAATCTTTGACCCTATTAATGTCTTGTTAGAAATGAGATGGATGTCTAGAATTTTGGGGATCATACAGTTCTATTACAGCAGCTATACAAGAGTACTTAGGCAGCAAAGTGGTAAGAACCACTTAACGCTAGGAATTTTTACTGGTACTAAACAGAAATTTTGAAATAGTCTTTGTATGTGTCTATATATGGATGCACACATGTCCATGCATATAACAGAAGAGAGGTTTAAAGAACACCACACAAAACAAGATCAGGAGAATCTATTCAGTACCAAGACAATACTAAAAGAGACTATTGTTTGTTATGCGTTGGAAATGAAATAACCTCCTCCTTGTTGAAGGACCTTATAACTTGCTGCCAGGTGTCACTTTTTACACTGTGCCCGAATTATCAAATACCTAATTCTGTTAGCTTGAGTATAACCAGCAAAATCCCAGTGCAGGCCTACAGCACAGGCAAGTTTGTTCACATTTCATATGCATTGTGGTAATTTGCAATAAAATATTCTTTCCTAGATCCTGTGCAATTTTTGTGCTTGATTCTCCTAATATTCTAATTCTATCAGGCTATCATTCTCCAAGCTGTATCTTTTGGTTGAAGTGCTGTTCATGAAGTGGCTTGATATAAAGAGTGGTATCAAGCTGTGGGAAAAGCCAGATATGTTTTGTAGCTGCTACTTCAGACTTTGAACTGTAGCTGTAACCTTGGTACTGCTTTATTTTTTGGAATCAATGTTACAAAATTGTTCATAACCTCATTATTTTATGTCTGTCCTGTCCTGCTAGGAGATATTTCAATTATTTATTTAAATCACATATATATATACATATATATATACATACACACATATATATATATATATATATATATATTTGAGATACATAAATATGTGAGTATTCATGTGAAATTATGTAACGATATAGACACATATTTAGGTGACTGAAGAGAATTATTAAGTTCATTGACAGGAGAAATGAGCAACTAATTTATCATGTTTATTTGCTTTTTTTAATTCTTTACCATTCCTGGTTATGATGATCAAATTCAGAGATGAAAACATTCTTTCCATGCTTGATACAACTGACATCCTAAATGTAGGAAAAAGAATAAATAAAACTTGAGCAGTATTGCTGGACTCACCAGGGATATGCTGGACTCACATAAAGATATGTGACCTGCAGAGTTGCACAAGATTTCTAACATTTTTTGTCTTTTCTCCACTCTTGATCCAGTTCCCAGGATGTTAAGGACTTCCAGGATGCACCTACATCACATACCAGAACAGAAATCCCTCAGCAGGAATAAACTATATCAGCTAGAAAACCAAGTGGAAGGAATAGAACTATCCTGACTCCCAAATCAGAGGGTGCTTCTTATTTCCCTAATTATGCATTATGCTACAAGTGTTGATCCTTAACTTGATCAATGTAGGAAAATGCATGTCCTCAGATTTTAATAAACGTAGGCAAATCCTAGTTTCATATTTTGTCTGCTCTGTAGTAATTTTAATGATGATCACAAAAATAGAGAGCATGAAGGAATTACTTTCCTGCTACGTATGATACAATTTTTGTGGAATTAACTGTGTTTTAAAGCAAGAATGACCTCCCAAAGAGCACTAACTAGCTTTGTAACTATAAAAATTTTCAAACAGAAAAGTGCTTAGAAGGCATTTACTGGCTCTTTTAAATGGTGGTTATTTCCTTTTTTTTAACTTACCTGGAATAAAGCAGTATTCATTTATCTTCTGGACAGGTATAAAAAGCATATCAAAAAGTTATCTGCAAAGGCTTACAAAATTTCTGTGCATCTGCATATTTCTAGAGCACTGCAATTCCACAAGTAATTAATACTCTTGGCAAAATAACTGGTTGAAGGGTTAATAGTTTCTGCTACTGAAAGAATATCTAATGTGGTTTTAAATGGTACATGTAGAAACCTAGCTATTACAAATTTCAGAACCCAATACTTTTCATGTTTTCTTTACATTTTATGTTCTTTTAACCATTATAGAGTGATAGGAGGTTTTATTTTCTTAAGATATGAATATTTATGCACATTCATTATTGCCAGAAAGCCAGCATCTTCTCAACGGTCAGATGAGGTTGTCTCCAAATTGTAGAACTACAACATTAGTTCATTTATTATTAATAGAGCTCATAAATACTCATGCCACCCAAAATAGCCTTAAACAATTTCACTTAAGCATGATCTGAATTATTTTTTTCTTCAGGGAGTTCTATTTTCCAGTGTATAATTATGTGCCATCAGCTGTGACTGGAAGAACTCTGCTCCACCCCATTTCTTACAATAAATGACAGATATTATAGCCTACAGCAAGTAAAATATTTGACTAACTAGAAAACAAAAACAAGCAGCATGGACTGGTTATTATTTTTGACAAAAATATAACTAGATCACTAATAAACTTTTTTAAAGTCTGCTTTATATACAGTTCAAAAGACTGCTCTTGGAAGAGATGGAGTCTCCCAAAACCCCACAGCAAATTTAAAGTCATTGCAGAGAAGCACGTAGTAAGTGACCATTAATATAGTTGAACTGTGAATTATACTAGCCCTTGTATATATGAATGAACAGATTTATAAATAGCTAGAGAAAATGTTATCCACAGCTGTATACTCAGCTCCTAATTTGGAGGTTTGCAATCCTTTGCAATGAGAGCAAACTACAAACTCCTAGAAAGAAGGAAATTTTCACTGGGGCTATTTTCCCTTAACATACCAAACTCCGAAGTTAATATATTTCATCATTTTTTGTTGATAGATCTGTTTATTCATAAAGGAGACAGAGTAAGGCAGGCCCCACAATGGGTTCAAGACTTTCTGGAGCAACTCATGTATGTTACCATATTTGTGATTCAGACTTCTAAAATGTGATCCACTGGAGAAACCCAGACTCATTATTATTGCCCTCTATACACTCCCTTGTTTTTTTAAAGTGATTTTCTTTTGAATTGTCAGCTATGAATTAATAGTACAATGGAATATTTACATGGAATGTTATCTAAGTATTTCTTAATTTGGTATTTAAAAACATATACATTGTAGCTTACACAGGGACAAATGCTTGTCATACACAAAAAAAGCTAAGTCTGATAGGATGAAAATAAAAATGGCTAAGATTAGAGCTGAGGGGGTAAATATATCTTGACAAGGTGCTAAAAGGATTAGCACTGTGATAGGTTGATCTTGGCTGGATGCCAGGTGTTTTGTTACTTCTTATCTGGAGAGAGAAAATAAAATGGAAAACCATTCATAGGTTGAAATAAGGCAGTTTGCTAAAGCAAAGGTGAAAGGTTGTGCATGCACAAGCAAAGAGAAATAATAAATTTATTCTCTCCTTCCTATCTGCAAGTGATGTTCTACCACTTCCTGGGAAGTAGGGCTTCAACACACAGAGCAGTTGCTCCAGATATATTTGTAAATAACAAATGTCCCCCTTTCCTCCTCCTTTTTTTAGATATCTGATGTCACATGGTAGGGAATATCCCTTTGGTCAGTTTGGGTCAGTCTGGTTGTGTTTCTCCCAGGATCTTGCCCACTCCCAGCCCTGTGATGGAGGGGAAATGCTGAGAGACAGCGTTGATGCTGTGCCAGCCCTGCCCAGCAGTGCCCAAACCACTGCTATGTTAGCAACACCTTTCCAGCTACCACTGCACAGCACAGCCCTGTGAGGGCTGCCATGGGAAAAATTAACTTAATCTCAGCTAGGCCAAATACAACCACATACAACACTGACAATTCAAAATAACACTTAAAATCAAATAGTTTCCCGGAAGGAAAAGGGGCAACTAGCTCAGCAGTGGAATAATGACTTTCAGCTCTGACATTGGAATAAATGTATGAGCAGTTCTATTCCAGACTCAACATGAAGCCTTTTTTAAAGCACTTAAGATGGATGTACATAGTCTCTTGAAATGGTAATTGAAACAATACAGAGGAAAATAAATGTCCTTGAACAAGGGAATTTGCCTTAATTCTGCTCATTTAACAGTGAAAATTTATATTTACGTAAATTAAAAATGGTTGTCAGAACATTTCTCCAAGTTACAAAAGAAAAGGAAGTAGGTAAATGGCAAATGCCTGCAAAACCAGTGTTATTTTAGACTCCTTCCTGTGGGCCTGGTCCTATTGATGTTGATTGTTTGTTCAATGAGACTCTATTTCTTAATTTGCATGTGTGCTGAGGCTCATAATTAAATGTTTTCTGATATTTTGATATAAAAATAATTTTACGTTAAAAAAAAACAAGCTAACAAACACCCAACTTGTGAAAGAATGACAAATCAATGGGGCACTACTATATAGAAAAGTAGATATAGGTTTTGTCTGTTCATATTTTCAAAAAATCAAGATGTCCTGCAGATGAAGGAGAAGGAGTCTACTGAAAAAAAACAATAACTGAAAAAGAGATATATCCAACATTGACAGGAAATGCTGAAGAACTCAAACAAAAATAAATAAATACCTTGTGTTATCAAGATTAAAAAAAGATATTTGACATAGTATTCTCACAATTTGCAGACTCCTTTGTGTACAACTATATTTGTTATTGTATTTCTCTTGTAAAGCATTCAGTGACTAAATTTTAATTAAGATAATCAATAATGCTTTTATCAGTTTTTCTTCAGATAGGATAAGATCCTGAAACTAAGCCCTTAGAATACTTGGATTAGACTTTAAATAAATAGCTGCATCCATCTTTTTTTATAGGACCATAGAATCATGTAAGACCAGGTTAGAAGGAACTTTTAGGTTTATCTTCTCCAACCTTTCTTGGCAAAAGCATGGTCTAGACAAGAAGGTCTAGACTCATGTCCCACAAAATCCTAGGTGCCCAATGTTGGGAAATCCACCTCTTCCCTGGGGTGATTTTTCCAATGGCTGATTGTTCCTCTTGTATAAACTTTTTCTCTTCTGTCCTATTAGAATCTCCCTTGGGACAACTCCTACCTCTTGTCTTTTCCATGTGACTCTTGTAAAAAGGAGCCTGTTTTCTCTGTAGCCACCCTCTCCGTACTGGAACATGGAGATAAGGTCTCCCCTAAGCCTCCATTTCTCAAGACTGAACAAACCCAGCTCTCTCAGCCTTTCCTCACATGTCAGGCTTCCAATTCTTTGAACATCTCTGTGGCCCTTCTCTGGACCCTCTCCAGCCGGTTCACATCCTCTGTTGTACAGTGGGGATCAAAACTGAACACAGTACTCCAGATGTGACCTGACAAGTGTTAAGTAGAGTGGGATAATGAATTCTTTATCTCTGCTGGTGATGCCCACATTGATGTAACCCAGCATTCTGTTGCCTTTCTTTGATGCAGCAGCACAGTCCACTCATATGGAGCTTGCTGTCCTCCACGTCCTTCAGGTGTCTTTCCACAAAACTTCTCTCCAGCCAGGTAGATTACTACCTGTGTTTCACTCCTGGATTATGCTATCCTATGTGAAAGACCTATATTTGTCCCTGTATTTCATAAGGTTCACTCTTTCAACCTACCCAGGTCTTCTTACAGGGTGACTCTCCTGTCTGAAGTGCTCACTTCCCCATTCAATTTGTCAGCAAATTTACCATGGTGCACTTGATCCCATCTAAAATGAACAGATTAAACACTTCAGGGCCCAATATTGATTCCTGGGGGACAGCATTTGTGACAAGTTGAAAGTTTAAAAAGAAGATGTTTTCCAGCACACTGTGGATGTGTCTGATCAGTTTCCCACAGCACAGACCATTAGACCACAGTGCATCAGCTTCATTAGGAAAAAGCAATAGAAACCACATCGAAGGTCTTAAAGAAATCTATGTAGGCAATGTCCAGTGCTTGTCCCACATCAGCCAAGCAAGTCACTTTGTCATAGAAAACAATCAGGTTTGTCGAGTGCAATTCACCCGTGGTGAATCTGTGTTGGCTTTAACCAAGCACATGCTTCATCCAATATGTGGCAGCCTGCAGGAAGCTTCATTGCATTACTGCTTCAGGGTCTGAAGCAAGACCACATATTGTAAAGATCTTACATTTTGCCTATATACCCTGCTGCATTAATCTAACATATCTTGATGGAAATGAAATAATGCAGTATAACCCAGAATGTAGTCGAGAATTAACTTCTGGAATCTGTTGGGTTTAGCCATTAGTAAAAGAATTTTTCAGGTCACATTTTTCTTGTGAGAACAGAGGCTCCTGGTGAATCTATTATCCAGTTTCTGAACATGTTCTGTAACTGATAAGCTATCAACGAAGTCCTTTTACATGTTAGAAAGTCTATTAAAGATTTATTGAGGTTATTAAGGATCATGTTAAATCATGCCATAGGAATTCAAAAAGAAAAAAATAATAAGCACTCAGAAGACACATACACAGAAAAAATTTGAAAATTGAATTAAGCTAGTTTCTATCTATTTATTTAAAGATAGAAAAGACAGTTTAATAAAGCATGGTTTTCCTGGATAGGACAAGTACCTGGTGTTAAAATAGGAGGTTTTTTTCTTAACTGATGGGGTTTTGCACCTAAAAAAACAAATAAAACACAATTAATATATCTACAGTTATAAAAAAAACAAAACAAAACAAAATGGGATGTGTACTACAAGTATCAGGACTGCAAAAAAGTTAGTAATGCACAATAGAAAAATCATTGAATAGTTGTTTCCAAACAGATTTTCCTTTTGACTTTTTCATATGTACACACAAAAGCAAAAGTAATTTTATTTAATATCTTTACCTTTATTTTGAAGAACACTTTTTTCAGCATTAGTTTGTCTTAAGGAGTTCTCAGCTATCAGTGTAGTCCTTATGCCATTTTTTCAGGTAAGCTAGCACAACGGTTTGCAGGTCTGGACTGTGAGATTGAGAAGTTGATCCAGAGTGAAAATAAGCCATTTTTTCTAGTTATTTTTAACAAAGGGTAGTGAAGATAAGAAACATCAGAAATGTAGGGACTGCCTGAGACAGCACAGGTGTTGAAAGGAATGTTTATCAAACTATAGCCTTTCATGTCTTATTCTGCCACATGAGCAAAAGCTTGAATTTAGGGGTAATTCAATCATGAATGCTCACTGACTGCAGTAAGGCTACATAATATCCTTTTATTTTTCCCCCTTCTGGCTATTATCAGAGCATGAAGGAGGGCCCTAAAACAATTTTGGGGGTATCTCATTTTAAAATGTGTTTAGTACAAATTTTATTTAGGCTGCAAAGCATTGTGATTCATAAAACATCATGAAAACTTGTGTAAACAGAAGCAGACAATAGAAATCCCACAAAACTATAGATACTATGATAAAAAGAGCTGTCTCAGGGTAGTGTACAGCAAACAGAACCTGACTATATTTTCAATATATCAGTTTGTCTGCTTTTCCAGACCTACAAATAGGTCTTGAAATATCTTACACATTCCAAAGATTTTGACAAAGCATCTTCCTACTCTCAAGAAGTGTAATTATAACTCATACAGTATGAAATTGAGCCTCAAAAATCCCTGAAGCAGAGCCCTGTGTCAGCCTCCCTTAGTGCTAAATATGTTCCAGGCTGTGGTGATATGACAAAGCTAGCTCTAATACAAGAAGTGCAGACTTCAACATTTGGTAGTCTTTAAACATATAAGTGCTTCTAAAAAAACCATGACAACATTTTTAAGGTAGCATTTTTATGTGTTTTCTACTACATGGACACAACGTTTGCAGCAGCACTCCAATGTCTCAGATAATCAGGAAAGGAATTAAGATTATTTTTTGCTATTTTGTAACATATAAACTTGGTAATTAAAAATACCTATTGCCTAACATCTAATTTAACACAAAATAACACGTTGTTCTTGTTGCATATTTTCAGCATGGGATGCTAAACAAACAGATAGCAGTAGTTGGCTTGAAACTAAATAAGAGACGTCAAAGACAACATTACCAGTATATAGATATCAATAAATAATGATTAGTAATTACAATAAAAGGATTAAAAATCCAGCAGAAATATATATATAAAAGAAATTTTCAAGCCCTCTTGTTTTGAATTTCTCAGAAACTTGGTTTCAAAACACTTTGTGGAGGATCAACTGATTATCAGGCTTTGCCATAGGCACAGTCAATAACAATTTTGACCTTGCTGACTGGTCAGTGTGATTGTTTTTGAAAATCCTATATGATTATACTATAATTGCAGTTTAAAAAGTAATATCTGAAATCTTTTTCTGGGTAAAATGTATATTGATGTTAAATATTAAAATAATGCTGAGACCAGAGAGTATATAGGGCAAATGGTGCATCTTATTAAGCTTATATGAATAAAATACATTCTTTTTATTCCATCAATTTTTAAAATTTATTTCATAATTGTTTTTTAGAATTTAGAAGTCATATATGCCCTGTTAATAGTTTTATTTTGTTATTTCTGGTACTCTTTATTCCCATAAATTGAGTTTTAATGTTGAAGAAAGAGATAACACCTGACATTTCCACAGATTCAAAAGACGTTCCATGTGAACAAGCAGTCTGTGCCCAGGGTCCCACATGGCACATGCCAGCACCAAAGCCTGGCAGTGACAGCAGCACCAGTCCCAAAGTGCCTCCTTAAGGCTCCCTCTATGCAGTCAGCACTGGTATTAAATCTGCATTGGCTTCAGCATCTGAATTAGTGTCCTGACAATGCTTTACTCTGCCAGGCAGCTACCCTGACTGACTTGTCTTTGGGTTGAACCAGGGTATAGAAACATCTGCTGGCCCTAGAATGGTTGCCAGAAGTATCTGTGAGATCCTTCTGGAACCGCCTTCCCTTAGAGTCACTTCTGAGCCTCCCTGAACAGCCAGAGACTGCATGGACAACTTGCATAAATGAGTCAGTCCCCTCCTCCCAGAGATCAACTCAAGTGCTGGTTTGTCAGGGCTTCCATGCTTCCATCGATTTTTTTCTGTTATGTATACATTCCTTTTTTGTCATGTAGGAGAAAGTTATCCATTCCTTATTTAATAATGAAGTCGTGTCTTAAAAATGGAAACATTTTTTGGAACTTAAAAAATTGTTAATAGTATTAATAGTATTATTTTTTGTCTTATTTTATATTCTGCACTGCAAAGCATATTTCTGTATTTCTTTGTGACAGTTTTTTTTTCAAATCCCTATGTAATTGTAGTACTCAATGTACCATAGGATACCACTGGAAAATGTCTCTCTGTACATGAAACAGAAATCCATACTGGAAAGTCTAACGTGTCATTTCCATTCTAAGAGATTTTTCAAAAGAAACATAGTATTAAACAAAATATATTATCCGTGGTGCCCAAGACCCAGCTGCAAGTAATTCCAAAATTTGTGAATCTACTGAGTCTTTAAACTGATTTTTTTTTTCTAAAATAAATTTGGGATCATGAATTAAAACTCCATATAATCTTTCAAAAATTTGTATTTTTAATGATAATATTTATCAGCATCTATTATTGTGCAAAGTGCTATCCAAGTAAAAACTTTTAAAGACTTTAAAATTACTTTTTAAAGTATAAGGAAGGCATTAGCTTTTTCTTCCTTTTTTCCATTGAGTGACCAAGGAGTGACCGTACTGGTCTTTGCAACTGTGTGAAAAGAGGTAGTAGCAAAGTGGAGGTTGGTCTCTTCTCCCAGGCAACCAGACACAGCACAAGAGGACATGACCTCAAACTCCACCAGGGGAGGTTTAGGCTGGACATCAGGAGGAATTTCATCACAGAAAGGGTTGTTATATATTGGAACAGGCTGATGAGGAAGCTGGAGGACTCACCATCTCTGAAGGTGTTCAAGATGTGACTGGATGTGGCACCCAGTGCCATGGTCTAATTGACAAGGTCAATTAGTCAAAGGTTGGATCCAATGATCCCAAATGTCTTTTCTAACCTAAATGATTCTGTGATTCCATGACTACCAATAGATTTCACAGAATGCACTCCTTATACAACCTATTTAATTTTCAACAATTTTTAAAACTGTTGTAATTTCAATTGATTGAATATACAATATAGAAGTGAATAAATTTTTTGACAATATTCACTAAAAATTCAAGACATATTGATCAGTAATGATTATTACAAAAGCATATTATATTTTGGTTTGTTTTATCTATGACTATAAAAAAATTATTACACCTGTTTATACACTATTTCATATAAAGGAGAAGGCAATTTCAACAAACTTTAAATCTGTTCAATCCTTTAATATTATAAGTGAGAGGCTTGGAGCAGGCTACAGCAAGATACACTAGCCAGGATCAGCACTTACATTTAATTGCTTTTGTCATGTTTCAGAGCAATTAATTTAATTTGAAAATATTGTATTCACAGAGAACTGTACAGTCCAATCTCTTTCTGACTTACTTAATTGCCTAAATAAGAGGACAGTTAGAAGGTTTGAAATACCTGTTCCTCATTTGTATTGTAAAGGAAAACTTTATTTTAATAAATATGCTATTTATTTTGTGAATAATAACTTAGATTAATAGTACTTCATTATATATTATATTTTCCCCCATGTTTCTTATTATATATGTGAATAAGGACTCAATAATATCATTATTCGGATCCTAGTCCACAATGTAAGTCACATTCAGTGAATAGTAAATCCACCTGTATAATTCCCAGTGTCAAAAGGGGTAAAATACAATATTTATTCCCCTCAGAATATATTCTTAAAAGGCTACATATTTAGAAGTGAATTCTAAAGCTAATATTAGGAAAACCTATTTTAAATTAATTTTTAATTTATTCTTATTTATGTTTCTTTCATGTTGATTAAAACAGGGAAAAGAGAGGAATTTTATTATGACGTTTCCTTTATTTCAACGATAAATTTGAAATATGTTGGTGAAAAATGAGGGGCTGTAGATGAATGTGTTTTATACTTATTGGCTATGTGCTGTCCAGTCTGAGTTCAAGCAATAATCATAAAAAGCAAATCCAAAATTAGGTTGCATTGGTACTACTCGGCCACTCTTGAGTGTCTGATAAATGCTAGAACCTGTTAAGATGACAGGAATTTCTAAGGGAGTCCCCAGAGAGTGAGGTAGTTTAATAATTATTTTTCATTTTGATTTAACTCAGAAACAAGTTGTGAGTTCACTGAAAAGTGTAGGGTGGTCTCTGTTCACTGTAAGGAACTTGACATTCACAATTAAGGCAGAACAGATCACATCCTGGTGGAGGTGTCATATTACAGGTCAATGTCAGGTGCATACCTTGACAATGACTAGCTGAGAGAAGTCAGAATAGTAATGAAATTATGTCTGACTCTACATATCCCACAAATATCAGGGACAGAATGAAAAGCACAGCTAACTACAACTGAATGTAAAGAATATTGTTCATTCCAGTGGCATTATTAGGAATAATTTGATATATATGTCATTATATGTTCTATACAAAGTAAGAAATGCATTTTTTAACTATTCAAAATTGAACTTTTTTTTTCATCTTGGGACATCACATGTGTCAAGAGTTCATTTTCTCCTCATGATTAAGTCACCAAAACAAAATACAATTCATTTTACCTTCCCACAATTAGATACAATTTTATTTTACTAGTGCAACAAAAGCACCTTTAAAGGCATTGTTGAATCCTTTCAACCAAATCAGGGTGACACTGACCTTCAGATAAGTTTTTCCAAGATTTTATCCATTCTGATAATCCTTAATTATTTAGTGACTAAAGGTTTCGATCAAAGATTTTTTTTCCCATTTGCACACAAGTTAGTAAAAGTCAATTCCTGTCTCAGTTACCTTTAATATGTTTGGAGACTGAAAAGAAGTTATAAGTACAGATAATGTGAAATTTTTTCAAGAAACCTCAAGATCCAGGTCACCCAGAAAAAAACCTTTCCGGCTGAAATATAAATAAATATATTACAGAAGATATGCTGGAGAAATTATTACTTCTATATTTGCTATGCTGTAAGATTTCATTCAGCACAGTGAGAAAAAAAGGTTTACTAAACTCTTTTACTGAAACCTTTTTTGCTACAGTATGTGAAGAATATTATTCTTTCATTATACACATTGATACACTAAATGACCAAGTTGAACAAGTCCTAAATTTTCTAATATCAAGGTTGTAAATTTTTTTAAAAGGCATTTTGAAAGTAGCTGTGATTTTCATAGTCATAAGATATTTTAAGCTGGAAAAGACTTCTGGGATAATTGAGTCCAATCGTTAGCCTACCACTTCAAAGTTCACTACTAAGCCATATCTGCAAGCACCACATCTACAATTATTTTAAACACCTCCAGGAATGGTGACTCAATCTCTTCCCTGTGTAGCTATTCCAGAGCTTGACAAGCTTTTCTGTGATGAAATTTTTCCTAATATCCAATCTAAACCTTCACTGGCATGACTTTGAGACTATTTCCTCTTGCTCTGTAACTCATTTAACCAGATAGAAAAGGCTGACCCCACCTGCCCACAACCCCCCTTCAGGTAGTTGTAGAGAGTGAAAAGGTCTCCCCTGAGCTTCCTATTCCCCAGGTTAAACAACCCCCAGCTTCCTCAGCCACTCCTCAGAAGAGTTGTTATTAAGGCTGTTCACAGTCCCAGTGCCCTTCTCTGGACACACTCCAGCACCTCAGTTCCTGAAGGGACTGACTCAAAACTGGACAAGCACTCAAGGTATGGCTTCACCAGTGGCAAGTACAGCTGGATGACCACTGCCCTGCTCCTGCTGGCCACACTAGTTCTGACACAAGCCAGGTGCCACTGGCCCTCTTGGCCACATGGGCACACGCTGGCTCATGTTCAGCTGCTGTCAACCAGCATCCCCATACATCTTTCCACCTACTGTCTCCCAAGGCTGTAGCATTGCCTGCAGTTGTTCTGACTCAGGTGCAGGATCCAGCACTTCAGCTTAAACTCATCAAACTGCTCTTGGTTTACCTCCCCTGTTGAGATCTCTCTGCAGAGCTTTCCTACCCTCACGCAGATCAACACGCCCAGCCAAACTGGTGTCATCTGCAAATTGGCTAGGGTGCACTTGATCTCCTAACTCAGATCAGTGATAGAGATATTAAACAGGACTGGCCCCAGTATGGTTCCTGAGGAACACCATCTGGCGGTAACTCCACTCACCCGCATGCCCTGGACCCAGTCTTTTTCTCAGTGAGCAGTTCACCCATCTAAGCCACAAGCAGCTAATTTCCCTGAGAAAATGTTGTGGGAAACACTGTCAAAGGCTTTATTAAAGTCCAGGTAGACTGGACAGGTAGACAAACAGTCCACAACTGATTTAAGTAAGCTGTTCTTAACTGTAATATAGAGATGTTACAGATACACAACACAAACCCCTCCTACTGCAACCAATTATTTTTGTTTTGTGTCTGGTGGCAGCGTTGACAATGATTGCTCACCTTGCAACAATATTGGACGACTGTTAACATATGACACCAAGTTCTCTTTTCAAGACTAAAGAAGAAAGGCTTTTAATATTTTTCATTGATTCTTTGAGAGTGGTCATATTTTCCACATCTATTAACCTTTTGTTGCGTCTATCTTATCCCCTCCTTTCCTTAGAACTTATAACTGCATTCAGTAATCCTCTTAAGGCTTCACAAATGCTGACTAGAGTGAAATAGTTACTCCGTATGTCTCAGGACTTACGTATTCTAAATCATCATTTTTCTGCTGGTTTTGCAATATTGGTTAATGTTCCATTTGCAACCCATTGTAATCCTGAGTCCTTTTTCTGCAGTATATCTGCCTAGCAAGCCATTCTGCATTTTACATTTTCCTTCCTAGGCAGTTTGCATGTCTTTGTAATATCCTATTTTATAGCTTTGTACCATTTCTCCAGTTTATCAAAATCACGTTGAATATAATTCTACCTTCCAGAATTTCTATAACCTTCCTGATTAATGTTATCCACAAATACTTGTCCTTCAATTGTAATAAAAATATTGCATAATGCTGCACTCCAGTTATTTTTCAGATTGCCAGTGAACAGATGTTAAAATGTTTCTAAGTGATTCAGCTGATTTTACTGTAATTTCCAATGAGAACATATTACCATACTTCTGACAGTGTCATATGGAGTTGTCACATGTCAGCAAAGAAAAAGTATGTAAGTATTTTCTCACTTAATTGTCCTGCCACAGAATGGTATCAGATTGGCCTGTTGTGATTTGCAGCTCTGTTGTGATTTAATAACTCTCTTGTGGTTACTTTTAATTTTCTAGGTGCTCAGAGATAATAATCACTGATTAATGATTTATTGCCTTAACATTCTAAGTGTAAGTTAGGGATGGTGGATAATACTCTTTTTATTTTTAGTTTACTAGTTGTAATTTTCCATTAGATGTCCCCTCAGCCTTTAGCTGTTCTGAAAAGTTCTCAAAGGTGATTGCTAAAGGTTCAAAGAAGATTTGAGATCATAAATACTTTAGGGGAAAATGTTGTTAAGTTTTGGTGATCTAAGAACTTTTCTGTCTGTTAACCAATTCTGGCTTAAAGTTCTAGCACTTACTTGCTAATGTTAATTATGTGAAGCTTCTGGTCACAATTAACCTCTTTGGTGAAGAATGAAGAAAAAATATAGTGAAGATTTTGCACTTTATTATGTCATCTGCTATTTTGTCCTCATTTCTTCTAAATAATAGAAATTTTATTTCTTTCATCTTTATTTTTATGAATTTGAGGAACTTTCTCATATTTATTTTTACCCAAGTTTCATATAGTGTGCAATTTTTCCACGGTTTTTCCAATTTTGTTCATGCAGAATATTTTCTTTATTGTCAGAGCGCCATAATACTCACTTATAGGAACAGACTCTAAGGTCAGACTGAGTCCTGTTAAAGACAACAGGAATTGCAACCAGTGACTTACATGGAAAAGGAATTACCTTAAAAATGCAAAGATTTTTCTAGGGCTTGGATTTGGCTGGGATAAAGTTAATTTTCTTCATAGTGGTTTCTGTGGGGCTGTGTTTTGGATTTTGTGCAGAAAACACTGTTGATAATACAGGGATATTTTCACTGCTGCTGCTTGCACAGAGCCTTTTTGCTTCACACCAGCAGCAAGGCTGGGAGTGCACAAGTTAAAGGGGACACAACTGGGACAGCTGATCCAAACTGACCCAAGGGATATTCTACACCACATACTCTTAGCTCATAAAGCCGGGGAAAGAAGAAAGAAGCAGAGTAGGGACATTCAGAGTGATGATTTTGTCTTCTCAACTCACCCTTCTGTGTGATAAGACTAGGTTCTCCTGGAGATGCCTGAACACCTGCCTGCCCATGGAAAACAGTGAATTCCTTTTATTGTTTTCCTTGCCTGCACAGATTTTGCTTTACCTATTGCCTCAGCCCATGAGTTTTCTCACTTTTCCAACTCTCTTCCCCATTCCACTGCAGGGGAGTGACAAAGCTCCTGAGACAAGTTTAGTTGCCAGCAGGGGTTAAATCACAACAGCCCTTGGAGCAGAAAAATCCCAATCACACCCCAGAATTGAAGGCAGCTGTGGAGGATTGAGCATGGTTGGATGTCAGGTGCCCACTAAAGCCACACTGTTCTCCTCAACTGGACTGGGAAAAGAAAACATAAAAAGGCTTGTAGGTCAAGATAAGGACAGGGAGAGATTACTCATCAATTACTGTCACAGGAAAAAGAGACTCAACTCAGGTAAATTAATTTATTGCCAGTCAAAACCAGAGTAGAGTAATAAGAAATAAAACCAAATGTTTAAAGCATCTTCCCCCCACCCCTCCCTCCCTTCTTCTAATCTCAACTTCACTCCTGATTTCTCTACTTCCACCCCAACCAGCAGTGCTCAGGGAATGAGGGTTGTGGTCAGTTCAACACACGCTGTCTCTGCCACTCCTTCCTCAGCAGAGGGAGGATATTCCTCTTACTCTTCCCCTGCTCCAGTGTGCAGTCCTTCACACAAAAGACTTCTTCCACCTGAATCCTTCCCACAGGCTACAGTTCTTCACAAACTCCTCCAGTGTGGGTCCCTTCCATGGTACAGTGTTCAGGAAATGGCTGCTCTGGCATGGATCCCCCAAGGGGCCACAAGTCAGCAAACCTCCTCCAGTGTGGGCTTCTCTCTCCAAGAGTCCACAGGTCCTGCCAAGAGCCTGCTCCAGTGTGGGCTTCCCACCGGGTCACAGCCTCCCTTGTGCATCCATGGGCTGTAGGTGGATCTCTGCTCCACCAAGCACCCCCCATGGGGTTGGTGCACAACTGCCTCACCATGGTCTTCACCACGGGATGCAGGGGAATCTCAGCTCCAAACTTTAAAGCACCTCCCTCCCCCTCTTCTTCTCTGACCTGGATCTGCAGAGTTCTCGTTGTCACATATTCCTCATGTCTCTCTTATCACTGCCATTACACAGCAGGTTTTTTCGTCTACTTAGGTATGTTATTCCAGAGGCCTTGGTCAGCAGTGGGTCCATCCTGGAGTTGGCTGGCATTAGCTCTGCTGGACATGGGGGGAGCTTCTGGCAGTATCTCACAGCAGCCCGCCCTGCAGACCCCCCACTACCAAACCTTGCCATGCAAACCCAAAACAGTAGCCTAGCCAGGTCAGTGCAGCTCTCCACCTGTCTAATTAGGTTGTCTCTCAGTGGAAAGCTGTGTCTCTGCATGAAGCTACTATATTTTACAAAACTTTTTAAAAATTTATTAACAGAAATTTATTCACAGCCAATTAACTTTATTCAGAGCTAATCTCTGAAAGCAGTGCCACTAGTAACACATCCAGAATTTATTCAAAAATAATCACTTAGAGCCCTAAAAAACTTGATGTATATTATAAATACTCTTTATTATTGCTTTCAGTCATGTTTTACTGCATATAATTTTCAGATGATCCTCTTTTTTCTTTTGAACACTATAAACATCAAGATCAGTGCTCATGTCTCACAAAGATAGTCAGCTCATCTTTAACTTTTCTGTTTAGACCAACTCTTTTCCTGTTATTATTTTAATATGTAAATTCTCTTTTTGTTTGCGAAAAGAGACAGATAGGCATACATTAAACCAGCTAGAGTTCAAACTATCCAGATGCTGCCTTCAGACAGCATGCTGTACAGTTTTCAGGAAGACTCACAGAGAAGTATCATACCTTGTGGCCTCCAACAATATGTTGACAAGAAAGGAATTTGAACTTTTATATACTAAAAACATGGAATTTGGTCCACATGATCAGCTGAGTTCCAATAAACCCTTTTGAGATGAGGATATTTCAATACAAACCTTTATTTATATACCCTAATCTACTGAAAAATAAAGTATACATATAAAGTCCAGCTCCATAGCTGTTAAAAATATGTAAGCCCCCAGTGGCTCCAAGAGGATTAAATGTATTAATGACAGTTGCAATATTGCCCTAATAAGAATAAAAGTCAGTTGGACTTTGCATTGATCAACCATGTCCTATAAGGAAACATGGACAGTTAACATTTACCACTATAGTACAGCACTGCTGTATAAAACACAGTTTTATATTAGCCCAAAAGTTAATATAAATATGAAAGAATAAAGTTTACCATCCTAAAATCAAATAACCCCAGGGCTTTGGTGCAATCATCATCTATTTATCTTTTCATTGTACCTTTATCCTTATCAACCTGCAAACAGCACCAGAATGCTATACATATACATGATGGATTATTGCTACTATGCACATGAGAATGGCAGGCATAAAGTATAAGAACAGAGTTCAGCCAGCAAGTATGACATAAATTATGTATAAGTAGCTTTTAGTGTCGAGCCCTTTGAAAAGTTCACTAAGTGCATGTAACTGAAGTTAATCACCCTATGCCACCACAGGACTGTTTCTTTTAAGAGTGTATGCAAGGTATTTTTCAACATGCTTAAAAAGTGTATGAAAGTATATCAATTATGTAAGCAAAACACTTCTCTGGACATAGAAAGAGAAAGTTTTCAGGACCATTGTAAGGCCTGAGAAGCTAATTACAACTGAAGTCTGATTTAAGATCTAAGCTAAGAGTTTATGACTTGAACTAATGGGGTTCAAGTGTTTGAGTATCAATTCCATCTGTTTTCTATACTGTTACTCTTAGATTTCACAGACATCCTTAGCATGCTTCCCCTCAGTTTGAATTTTGAGGATGTGAAACCTGGGACAGGGCACAGATTTTTTTCCCTCCTTCAATCACTGTGTCTGTGCATACTTGCATCTGTAGCATATGTACATGCTTCAGAACTGGTAGACTGGTGTTAGTTTCGTTCTAACATACACACAGGGACTAGCACACCAGCACACACACACACAGAGCCCAGTGGGATTAAAAGCACTCTATCTGGTGGAAAATCAGGAACTACAAAGGAAAGTATTTTCTTGTTTGAAGCCTTGAAAGAACCATTCTTAGAGAAAATGGAGGAGGCTTCTGATATTAGGGATCTTGACCCTTTCATGTTTTAAAAAGACTAAAGGAAAGTTCCTCTTTTATCAGCATGAAGTAGAAAAGAAATGGCTTTCCCAACTCTAAATATTTAAAGAAGCCCTCATAAAACTTGAAAAAGGTTTGAGCTGTTTCTTTGTGGGACTAAATTCCTAGGGGTATAGGAAGACATACATTGATATTTACCTCTTATTTTACTTCTTCTATAATAGATGTATCACGGGACACTGGTATTATTTTCTATACTTCACAGTTATTTGCTTTTATATACTTTCAAGGAATCCATACAGTGTAAATTCTAAATAGAAAGATTTTTTATACTCTTTTCCGTGGGAACATAGATATAAAAAAATCAAAGGTGAAAGACTACTGAGATATATCCATGATTTATGTTTACTGGTAGAGTTCACTGTTGACCTGAGACAGCCAAGGAAAGGCTCATCATGTAGCAGAGCTCACACAGCCTGCCAGGTCACATGAGGAATCACACTGCTGGATTTGAATGGTTACAGAAATGGAGTGGAAATAGCTGAATTTGTGGGCTAGCTCATCTTTGAACTGAAATCCATCAAACTAAACATCCTGGAGTTTAGCTTAAAGAAGCCTTCTTTATGTCGAAAATAAATCGCTGAAAAATGAATCAGTTTGCAGTTCCTAAAAAACATTTTAAAACATTATCATATGACCATTTAAAAGTTTCCTTCTTGGAAAACAAGATAATTGCAGAATATTTTTAAAGACTATAATTTTCTAAATTCTAAGTCTTGAGTTGCATAGATACTCTTTTCATGTGAATGTCAATTATTCTCAGAATAGTCAGTATTTGTGAAATGAGAGTTTATTGCTTGAATACTGAGGAATATTGTCTCTTGCTTCTATATATTTCAATAGCATTATTTATTTGTAGTACGAGAGTACCTAAAGGCACCAGAAAGTGTCTGACATCCATTGTACAAAGCAGTGCACAAATACATGGGAGGACACCAGTGCTGGTTCACAGGCCAGCTGACAGCCTCCAGTCCTCCAGGCACACATGACTACCAGCTCTGTCTCTGACACCCTTATGTGCCTTGAGCAAGCAGTGAACTTTTAAGGCTGGCTCCTCAGCTGGCACAGCTGAGAAAATGGAAACAAAGCCATACTTTATTCCCCTGACTTTAGAATCAGCCAGGGGCAATCTAATCCATACTGCAATTTACTGCAGCCCGGCTGCCCAAGAAGCTATTCTGGCAGCTGAGAAGCACCAGAGCCTAAGGTCATTCTCCACTTCTCCCAAAAGTGCCTGTATGCAAGGACTAGAAAGTGAACAATATTAAGTATTGCTTTTGTTTTTTCAGCTGAAGTGTCCCAAAGCAGCTAGAACAGAATTGATGATTGTCCTGTTAATATTGTGATTTCTCTTAGTTTCATTATCGGAAGAGAGCAGCCTTTGAGAAATAAAAAGATGCTTTATTTTAATCATTGATTTATTTTTTCCTTTATCTGTAAATGTCAGTATGTGGTAATTCCACATATTTATATTTGGGTTTTTGTGAAATGCAAATAAATTATTTCAGTGGTTTTAAAAACCATATACTGCAGCCATTTTGTCTCATATGTACAAAACATTTTTATTGCTTGCTCCTGTGTGACAATTTGGAAAATCTGTCTCATAACATGATGATTTCTAGTTGATGGCTGGGAACTCTTGGAGTGTTTGCATCAGGATACAGTTTACATTTTAAATGAGGAATTTCTTTTTCCACCCTTTCAAATTACAATGTTATTAAAAAATGCCAGAGAAATTTAAAGCAGAAATTCTTTCAGCTCCAAAAATATTCACTACTTTATTTTAAAAGTGATCAGAGGTAAAATATGCTACCTTCTCAAAAATCTAACCACCCACAATCCCTTGTAGAGGGAAGAGTACATTTTGAATCAAGGTGATGCAGGTAAGTAGTGAGTCACACATTGCAGGGGACTGGGAAAAAGGTCTCTCAATGGATACATTACAATGGAGGAGCCTGAGGCCAAGCCGAGAGCAGAAGGCAGAGAGTGGAAATAGTCGAGGAGATAATATCTCTTGTTCATCTGATGAGTATACTCTCCAGAGGAGCTCTACTCCACATGACACAATCTAAGTTGAGAACACTGGAGAAACTTGTGAGACAGAAGTTTTAAAAATTTGTCTTAAATCTCCAGATTTGATTTACCGGCAGAGGCTAAGAGTTGCTAGCTCATTAACGTTTAGGACATCACAAATAATCTACAGGTTTGGCTGGGATAGAGTTAAATTTCTTTATAGTATCTTGAACAGGGCTGTTCTGTGGGTTTATGACTGCCCTGGCTGCAGAGAACAGGTGGAGCTCAGTGCTGATGGATGATTATGACGATGCATATTATACAGGGTTGGTTTAGTTACTGCTGAACAGTGCTGACACAGAGCCAGGAACTTCTCTGCTCCCAGCCCCACCCCACCATGAGGAGGCTGGGGGTGCACAGTGAGTTGGGAGGGGACACAGCCAGCACAGCTGAACCCAGTTGATCCAAGGGATATTCCATACCCTGTGGCATCCTGCTCAGCACATACAGCTGCAGGGAGAAGGAGGAAATGGGGATGTTTGGAGTGATGGTGTTGGTCTTCCCAAGTCACCGTTAGGCCTGATGGAGCCCTTCTCTCCTGGAGGTGGAAGAACACCTCCCTTGCCATGGGTAGTGGTGAATGAATTCTTTATTTTACTTTCCATGCATTCAGTTTTGCTTTACTTACTAAACTGTCTTTATCTTAGCCCATGTGGTTTTTTTACTTTTACTCTTCTGATTATTCCCATATCCCAGTGGCAAATACTGAGCAAGAGGCTGTGTGATGCTTAGCTGCCTACCAGGGTTAAACCACAACAGCCCAAAAATGAAAAACTCTGGGGAAGACTGGGAATAAGCTACTGAAATACTGTTTAAGTAAATGCCTCCCAGAGATAGATGGAAATTGAGCAGAATCCTTGTAGATAAAACTTAAAATTCAATACCTAAATCTAGAGGTAGGCTTCCAAAGACAAAAGGTCTAGACCACCTGAGGATCAATTACATTGAAAGCATAAAAACATCAGCTGGGCTACTGAAGCGGATTGGAGAGCGTTAAGATACAACTGCAGGTATTCACTTGAAGTTATGAAATGGAATATGTTGTAAAAGGCCTTTGGCCACACTTTTTCTTTCTTTATTCCACCCATGCTTTATTTTCAAGTTAAATATCATGGCCATTCTAATTTGGAGAAAGAGGAATAATTTTCTGCAAAATTTTGTTACAGAAACACTCCTGAAATGTATGAGTCAGCCTGACCTGTATTCCAGCCTGACCTGGTCAGGCAACCATTACTGAAGAAGACCCTAACCCTAGGCCTTGGCAGGCATCTGTGGAGTTGTGGCAATCCCAGTTGTTGTTGTTGTACCAAGGAGTTATGGGATTGCACATGTAAATGCTTCATAAATAATCCCAACCCTGTTTTCAGTTATCATCACCACTCCCAGCCCCTAGCATGTTATCCTTTCCTTATAACCCCATTGGCCCTCGTTTGATGCAGTGTCCCTCCCAGCCTACCCCATTGGACCCTACCTTCCCTTATCCCACCTCTGCACCACTTTCCCCTACACCCATTGGATCCTAACCTTGACTCCACCCCCTTTCCTGCCCCACATTTATACTCTGGACCTCCCTACATCTTGGTCTTCAACCACTAACTCCTACTAAGAGCTGGTTAGGGTGTTCGGTTTTTTTGGGCCTTGTCCCACATTTGTTTTCACTGTTACTAAAGTATTTTATGTTGCAAGTCGTGGTCCTCGCACTGCTCTTCTTTTATTTTGCCACAATATCCATAACATCAGAGGAACCCTAAGATGTATTGTTGGGGACCACCCTCACCCCTGACACTGGAATTTCATTAGGATTTCTTCTGCAAGCTGGAGTTCATGCCGATTCTGTACTTTGAGCAATTCTGCAAAACTGAATCTTTAAAAAATGTAATAATGAAGAAGATCTCAGGAGGAGGATGTGTGAGGAGTAAACTTAAGTTGTTGTTGCCTCTTTACTGAGTGAAAGTAAGAAAATTAGAGATAATGCTCTGTTATGAGGCAAGGCAGAAGGCTGTCTGTGCAAGTCTGGAAACAAGGATGCCCTGATGTCACCACAACATCACCAAAACTGCAAGTATATGCTCTTCTTTTTTCCAAAAAGAATTTATTTTTTAATTCATTCATGTAAATGAAAAATATTTTATTATATTTCCCTTTAGAAGAAACAACAATAAATACCTGCCACCTACACTAAAAATTACGAACAGAAAAAAACAGGTTTGATGACACAAAAACAAAGAAGTTAAAAGAAACACCAGAGTTCTTGCTGAAGACTAGAGACCCTACATCCCAAAATTTTATGATTGTCTTTTAGTAAATGCCAGTGTATTTGACACAAATTATGTCAGAGTATTACTGGGTAACTTACAATATTTCCAATTTTAAAACTTTCTTTTGTGCAAGGAAAATAGTACTGGATATTTCTAAATAGAAAAAATTCTAAATTGAAAATTTTGAAATTTCTAAATATTTCTAAATTCCTAATCCTGAGTATTTCTAAAACTTATTATTTTCTTAAATATTCCCACTCTGTATATGTTATTTTAAAAAAATGCTTATTTCCAGACTGTATAAGTTATTTTT
>JANRGV010000084.1:51776136-51797937 GCA_024734035.1 Alethe castanea
CATATCACTAGGGACAAGTGTGGTAAATTATTCTTAATCTATGAAGTATGTATATCTGCCTAGGTGGGTATAGAAACAAAAGAGTTACAGAAGCGCTCTTCCTATAATTGTTCTTCACTCTAAAAGTGTTTTTTTCAGTTCCTTTTTTCTCTGAGGAAAACGATACGGTAGAAGGCATATCAGAATATCAATGCATTCAGGTTTCTGTTGTTTTTCATACAAAGTTATTATCCAAACAGAAAATCCCTATAATCATAGTCTAAAACACACATTTTACTCCTGTTCAGTTCTTGGCAGATCTGAGTAGGTTCTTGCATAATTTTCCAGGATGAATAGATCTCTGTGTTTACAGTTTTGGCTGCTGTCTGTTGTGCTCTAGGATAGCAGAACCTCTGTGCTACGCCAAAAGACATTCATTAAAATGTAAAACACAAACAAGCAGTGTCTACCAGCTGATGAAATGGTACCCTATGATGTTGATGGTGATTCACCAATTGTGAAATTAATCTTCCCTAGAATGTCTAATATCTAAAACTAATCTAATACAGTTTTTTTTTAATTTTTTTTAATCATAGCAAATTGAATACATTGTTAATATTTCTACTTGAGTGGCTTGGTTACAGCATCTATTATTTTACATTGTGAAACTAAAGACGAGAAGTGTTTTGTAGGGAGCAGAACATGAACAAATTCCAGACTCTCAGAAATAGTCAAGAGTCTCGCAGCAATGACAGCAGTCTCTAGAACTGTTTGGTGTCTGTCTTTCAAAGGCTTGCTATAAATAACTTATACAACACTTCCACTGCTTTTGAATGTAGTTTCTGGGCCTACAGCAATGCTGGAGGAAGCTGAAATACCCTACCCTTGGCTGAATGATTGGGAATTAATATTATACCATTTTGTCCAAGCTTGTAAAGGCCAGATCTCAGATCTTCTCAGGATTTTCAGTCTTGACAGTGTTTCCTGCAGTAGTTTTCATAGACTTGCTGTCATGAGAAAGAAACTCCAACAACAGTACTTATAACACCTCAAACAGCAGCTTCAACTGTGCATGACAGGAAGATGAAAAACTTGCTGAAAGAAAATGTCATAGTACCAGAGCTTTCTGGACTGACACTTCTCCAAAAGTCAGGTGTTCATAGCCTGCAATAACATTGTGTATCTTCATTTGTATCAGCCCCAACTAACGTTAGTACAAAACTGACCAGTTGCTAGAGCTGCCCTAGTCTGGATAGGAGCAGCAGTTTGATCCTGTGTCATTGCAACTTCGTTCCAACTCATCTTTCAATTCATTTATTGCCATTCATTTACTCCCATCAGGTGGTAAGAGCAAAGTTTTTTGCATAGTCCATACATAGAGTCTGGAATCTCTGATAATTAGCCCATAATTTCTGGTGTGTGACTACCAAAAAGGCTGCATTTGCAATAGACAGCAAACTTCCCTTCTATTTTTTACACTTTCTCTATGCTTGCTATTTCAAGGATCTTTAATTAATTTCTCTACTACCACAAAAATATTCAAAATAATCTCTTTGAATGGTTATTCCTCACCAATAGCTGGACTTCATTTAAAACAAGCTAATGTCACTTTGAAAGAAAGAAGTGAGCTGAGCAAGTTCCTGATTTATAAGCCACTTCCAGTGATGCACAAAGTGGTGCCCATTTAGAATGTGGTAGAAGTGTTAGATTTCTTAAGTTCAATGTGGACTTAAGCAGAAACCTATTTTTCTGATCCACCACCAAGTACAAGCATTGGTATGCATAAAATGGATAAATTGGTCCAGGTTTGATATATTCTGGAAAATACCATGTGTATAGGAGGAAGGACCATCTGCCCATCTAAAGGTCTTGCGGTATATGCTGAGGTACACAATACCTATCAGTCAGACCAAAAGCAATGAGTCAGTTCAAATCAGGATGCAAATGTGTTCCTCTTCTCTTACAGAGAGAAAAAAATAAGAAAAAAGAAAAAAGAAAAAAAGAATTTAATTTTTCTTGTGTTATAATTCCCTAAGGCTAAAATAGTTGCCCTTTGCTTTACAGTACATAGAGTATGTTTGTTATGTACAGAGAGGGAAATATTCTTTCATTTGAGACCTTCTTGTTAATTTATCCTTTGAAGAGGTTAATTTAAACATGTGATGTGTTAGTGTATGAATGAAGGGAAAGAAAAACAAAAGACAGATTTCTATTTTATTTTTTAGCTCCATGCCTTGTTTTCCTGTATGCCTCCATTAATATTGCAGGCACAGGTTTCCAGATTGCTTCCAGATTTAATATTTATTTTTCCAAGTTCTACCACCTTATTAAAATTAAAGGAGAAAATAAAAAGTTACCACAGCATTGCTGCAACTAGGAGATAAGTTTTGCCTGATAATCAGAAGTGACCATCTTAATTTAATTAAGCTTTTCATTAATTCTGTGAAAACTGATTTTAAGTCTCTGTTTTTATTTATTATCATATATCTGTCCTTCCCTTTAAGATACTACTTAGCTTTGTTATTAATCTGACCTTTTCGTCTCTTAATATATCTTATTTTAAGCTTTAATTATTTGTAAGAGTTTACATCTTGATGACAGCTGTATCTGCCCTGTTTTTACTATGTGTATTTGCAAAAAGTCTGTAGGTTTTAAACATAAAAAAATATTTTAACTTTTGTACAAACTGTCAATATCAGACTTTTCTGATTTTCATGTGGAGTCAACAGTTCAAATAGTAAATAAATTTAGTTTTCTCTTTAATGTAATTGAAACATGCATCTTAAAAAAAGTTACAAAGATTTTTAAGTCTGTTACGAACTCTACATTAGAACACATCCTTACTTCAAGATCCAAAGCAGTATTCAAAGGATTGATGAAGGCTGCTGTAGCTGCAGCTTCATTTTAAAGAGATGTAAAAATCCAGTAAAGATCAAAAGATAAGGACACATTGGACCAGAAACTTCACTTGTTATCATACTGCATAACCTACAAGTAAATTAAATGGTAAATATAATGAATTGACATGTCAAAAGCCAGTTTTTTCCTAAGATCAAAAAGGGACAAGATGAATTACATATTGAAGTTTACTTTCTTTCCTAGATGTAGAAAAAAAAATGCGCAAATCTTGCAGGTCAAGGCAGAAAGCAAGATTTTGAGTAAAACCCTGCAGATTGTCACATATATGTTTCTCCAATATGGCAGAACAATAATCACAGAGAGCTAAAGTGATTTTTGCATTTGCACTCATTGTTGCATTGCAACAAATAGAGTATATTCCAAGTAAAGAAATTACATTTTGAACACAGGATGTTAATGTCTTTCTTCTTGAAACAAACTGCTCAAACTCATCTTGGCATGGTCTAAGGAAAAATGAGATGCAGATTGTGACTTATACAGTGCATGTGTCTGTACATGTATGTAGATGCATGTGTATTGTATGTACAATATTTTGGATTTTAAGAGAAAACCTTTTCATTATCAGTGGTTGTAATCATGTTGTCCCAGCTCATGGGAGTATTCAGAAACAAACAAGAGGCCATGAAAAATACTTTAAAGAAATGAAGTGACTGAAGTAACAGAAAGTACTTCACCCTGCTTTTATGAAATAATACCTCTTTTCAGGTCTGTTTCACTGAAGAACATATACCAAAAGGTATCACGAATACTGCTCAAGTCTCATGGAAAAGTATATTTTGTCAAACAAAACTGGCAACTGTGTTGAGACAGCAATTTTAGACTTCTCTAAGGCTTTTGCAATTCTGTCCATGGCATTTTAATTTTCTATAATGCGAGATTTTAATCAAGAGGAAACACATTAGATGAATTAAAAAAGATCTTATTGGCAGATATCAATGAGCAGGGCTGTCCAAGGAGAGCCTCCTGAGAGAGATTGCAGGTCCAACACTATTCAGTACATTCTTAGAAACAATCTAGATGATGAAATAAAATCTTAACTGATTAAATTTGCATGTGACACAAAGATTAATGGGATACTAAAAAAAAGGAGGGCAGTTTACTGTTAGAATTTAATCTAAACCACTTGGTCAGATTGTCAGAATCGAACAAAATGCAGGTACAGTCTAATACACTTTGCAAGATCCACAGGTTGTACTATCAGCTAAGAATTCTTGTCCATAGAAAGCAGTAAGTTATAAAATATTTGGAGGTCACCTTTAAAGGCTGCTTCACCATGAGCTCTCAGCGCAATGTTGTGCCAGGCATTACTGGAATGAAGTCCCTTGAGCACAATTTAACAACTTTAATCTAAAACAGAATATAATCATGGTAACTAATATAGGAATAGCTTGTAAAGGATGGTAAGGGAACAAATGAAAATTTATGGCAAGATGAGGTAACTTTATATGTAAAGGTATATAGTTTCAGAATAATTTTACAGTTTCTAAAATAGTTTGTTTATTCAAAAATATTTTGCTTATTCAGTTACCATTATGAGCCTTTAGTCAATGAATCACTGTGGAAGATCTGCTGGAATCAACCTTTTAATGCCTTTTTTTCTCTTTTATGGCTAAAGATATCTTTTTATTCATAACAAGCAAAGCCATATATATCTGACATACAAAATATATAATAGATGTTGTGAAAATCTGTCCATGTATTAGTGTGTATATATATATATAGATATATGTTATGCATGTTGATATCCCTACACATCTTGTTATTATTACTTTTTTACAAATGCAATATTTATATACATTTTTAAGTGAGAAAATAATTTATTTATATATTCAAATACACAACCTTCAAATATGTCCTTTCTTTTTCTTTAAGCAGAATGGAGAGTCAAGAATTAATTTCAGAGAGAACAACAAGTGATGAATTAGGTCTTGTGAAATTTCAAGTCCTGTTTTTCATGCATTATGTAGACAATTAAAACTGTATTTTAATTTTATTAAATCTGCTCTATTAAACCTGCTTTTGGAATGAACCTCTCTACTGACTTCACAGTAGTTCTGCAGTTTCACAGTCAATAATATAAACAAATTTTTTCTTCAAAGTTAGATATCAGCAAAAATAATTCCATTTTAAATGAACATGAAAAAGCTCTGACCTGTTCTGCTTTTAGGACCTTTTTGGTGGTGGGAAAAAATACACTCTGGAATCTATGTCTTTTCCAGCAGCTAGTCATGTGAAGTGAATGTAGGATCGTGGAGATGCAACATGGCAAAGAGAGAAAGAGCTTTCACTGCACCCAATTTTATTATGGTTATATCAGTATTTATATCAGAAAACCCACCAAGAAACTCTCCATGTCAGAGCCTAGCACGTGATGTGTTGAGCTGATTTATAATAAGGCAGTAGAAATAAGCAGCAGAAATCTGTGAACCAGAATTTAGGAATTCACCAGCAATAATTCCTATCCACCTCTTGTATGTGACATGCTGTATATTTAGACTACATGTGTTATGCATTACAAACTGTTATGAATATAAAGAAAATTTTATGTTTAATTTCATAAGTCTTGTTACTATTCCTATTTTAGTTTTAAATGGGGGAGATTGATTATTTGTTTCTTTTATTTTCTACGAGCACAGTCTTTGAATAAGTGATTGAGAATAACTATGTAATTCATGTTAATGAATTAATGCATTAATACATAGTTTTATTTTCAAGAATTTGACCAAAAAGTGATATTTATGCTATGTAAGTGAAAAAAATATTTAGCAAAAAAAAAAAAAATGTATCACTCAAAGAGGTAAAAGCTCTAAGGTTTTGTTTAAAAATCTTGTTTATTCAGAAAAAAGTATTGTAACTTTTTTTTTCCTTCGGATATTGTGAAAATGTGTAAGCAAGGACCTGATGTCTTAGTTTAACCTCAGCTTTTGGGTTTTGTGCCAGAGAAATCTATAATAAATAATATAAGCTGCCAAGTTTACATTTCATCCACTTACAAAATTATATTTTCTCTGGAAGGGTAGATGGGTAAATCAGATTAAAACCATACCTGACTGTCATCCAGTAAACCCACTCTTCCAGTTATGTAGTTCATTTTTCTCTTACCTCTTTGAATGAGTTTCAATGTCTAATAAAACTTTATTTACTGGGAGTGCCAAGAAATGAGTCAATAAATTTATTGAGCAAGATATGAAATAGAAATGTCAAAGATGAATAAATTTTAGCACAGTGTTTACTTTATAATTGTATTTTTTTCATGGAATTCAATTTCTCTGTAGACTCTGAAGCATAACAACAGCAGAAAATGAAGTCACAGTACCCAAGATGAAAAAAATGTAAAATAGTAAACTTTTTAGAGCAATAACTGAAAACATTATCAATGTTGTGAGTACTTAATAAAACACAGCATTTCCTGTATTACAGTCTAAATTCTAGTCTACTCACCTCCATCTGTGCATTCCTGTGAGAACTTTTTTTCTTTCTCTTAATTTTTATACCTAAATAATTATTCTGGAATGGTCAGATTGTCTTTGTATGGCCTGAGTTCCTGTGGTACTTTTCATTTGTATTGTACCATAGGCAGTAAGAGTCAAAGCAGGAGCATAAAGCTTTAATCCAAGCTACAAACCAGAGTATGTTTTATATTCTGCCATGAGAACTGTAATAGAATTATTCAACTCTTGATGATTTTGGAAAAACAATGGCTTCTGGAAAACAAACTGATGCATTTTCAATCCCTATTTTAACCACAAAACCTCCTAGTTCATTCAATAGATACAAATTACCAATTCAACTCTTCTCAACAGAGCTGTGGCTTGTTCCTTCATCAGACTTACTACATTACCATCTGGGATTTTTCTGCATGCATACTGTATGCTGCACACAGTTGAGCCCATGCTTTTCCAGACAGCTTGGATTCACATAGACAAGTCTCAAAATTTTCCTGGACAGCAGGAAGGATATGCATGAAGCTTCATCACCAGTGTCTACAATACAGCTGCTGTCATTATAGTGAGATCTAGACAGATTTGAGTGAGCAGGGAAGCAAACCTGTCAAATGTAATGTTTGAGTCCGTAGCCTTCACTGGACTTTGATGTTCTGAGAACTCAAGTTATCTAGCTAAAAATTAGTACAGATTTTGCATTACACAAATCATGGTGACAACTACAGAGAAGACACATGATTTGTTCAGTGCTTTTTATAGTCAAATCTCAGCAATTCCCATTACAGTACCTACATGTTAAGTGCAAGTTAGGATTAATGAATTCTCAGCTGAAAAAAAGAGTCTCAGACTCTAAATGATAACTGTTTGACATCTTGTAAAGAGACAATATTGAAACCATGTTATCTGATCCTCCAGCTCTTTTTGTTTCTTTGGTCCAAAACTATAGAATATTAGAAAATGCAATGAGTATTCATAGGTCTTTCCTACAGGCTCGATGAAATTCTGCTCTTGACTGAGTTTTGTAAGGGCAATAATTGCAACATTATAGCTCACAAAATATTTAAGCAAAGATTTTATATCAGTCATACATAAAACAAAAGAAAGAATTGGACTTTTTTTAGCTGAGACTCAAGTACATCTACAGAGGCTACAGATAGGTACAGTGTTATCACTGACCAGCCTTATCATGTTTTGCTCCACAGAATGAAACCCTTTTAGAAACAGTATAAAAATAAACATGATGATGTGAATAACACAATTTAATTCCAATTGCTTTGACAAAGGAAAGCATACATCCTTTAAAGTATGCGGGAAAATCACAGAATTTTATGAAAAGTTTCTAAAAGCAGACCAAAAATACAGGATTCATTTTAAATGTGAATGTATGATACAACAGAAGTACTGAGAGAAAATTAATGAAAACAATTGAGTAGTGTAAATTTTAAATGGCTGCAGAGGTATATCAGGACCTGCCTTTGCTGCTGCTCACGTAGGCCTATCAAGTGATAAATTATTTCAGCTGAAAGCACTGCAGAAAACAGGTGAGATCCTTATCCAAATACATGGGCTTGTCTGTCAAGTATCTAGATTCCTGTCTCGGTCCCACAGGTGAAGATGTGAATAAAATTTAATAATTTGCCAGAAATTTATGATAGCTTGTATAGAATAGCTAATATTTTTATTTATGGATAAATAGTCTTTTTTTTTTTCAAAAGTGCTTTAACTCTACTATCATATTTTTATCAACAATATTATATTATATTTTCTGACACGAATTGCTTAGAGACTATTTGTTCTTTGTGATTAACGGTTTCTAAACTGATAGCAACTTTATTATGTTTAGTTTTAATCTCCTCTTGATCTCAGCTATTTTCCACATGCTCTACAGTACCTATAATCTTAAATCTGGAGTTCGTTTGCAGTTTGATATTGGAATAATAACTTAGATAACCAATACTGCTTCAGGCTTAGCCCCATATTGACCCTTTTGCAGTCAATATGTACACATTTCAAGAATATTTTTTTTATGATAGTATCAAAAGTCAGTTTCAGGGATGTAATGTTACATTAATAAATTTATTCCTCTTGAATACAGGGGAAACAAACAGTGGTCAAAAATCCACAGCTATGATTTCATCACTTTGATCTCAAATATTTTTCTTTCTGATTTCTCTAATGGTTATATTTACAAATCCATCACCGGGATATATGCCATATAAAAACTCCTATGTTAACAGCCAGGGAAATTTCTAGTCCACAGTTTTTTGCTTCTGGTCAGCTCTGGGCAATGGTCACCCATGATAACCTTTGCAGGTGGCTTTTATCCTCTGTTCACTTATGCTGACAGGCTCAAAAATGAGATAGAGAATTGTTCTTTATTTTACTTCCACTGTCCTGTTGCTACCAAACGCAAAGGATGAATTCCATGTAGGAAAACTTCACATTCCGCAATGGGATTAGGGATTATTTTAGGTGATGGTGGTGGATAAAGTGTTGCAGGGTTTTGATTGTTAAGCATGGCTTTTAAAAGCCTCGTAATTTAAATTTTAATTCACACTCCATTTGCAGAAATTGTTAACACTTCAACATTCAAAAGTATTGAAGATCAGACAGGTGTTTTAATGTAGGGACATAACTATTAATAAATCCATGCTACCAGAACTCATTATGAAATCATAGTCCTGTAATCACATACAGTTGTTAGTAACCTGGTCATTTTTACTTACATTTGACCTAAGCAGAATATCTCTTGAGTGCAACTTCCCTACTTAGCTCTGTGAGTTGTTAGAACAAAAGAATATCAGTTACATAGTAGAATTGTAGCAAGAGATGTGAAGGGGCACAAGGAAGGATTCTACAACTATATAAACAGTAAAAGGGTAGCTAATGTAAATGAGGAACCAATGCTGAATAGGGCCAGGGTCCTTGTGACAAAGGATGTGGAAAAGCTGAGTGCAAGTCCAGGAGGAAAGTCTGGAGTATGGTTTATCCTCAGTGGAGGGGAGCAAAGCAGGGAGAACATAATCAGTGTATATGTAAGTCCAAAGGCCTGATGTGTTGCACCCAAAAGTGCTGAAGTCCAAACAGCATGTGAAGGGATAAGGGGTTTGTTTTGAAATTGAAAAGAATAATGAAAATATTAATCATGCTGAGTTGTTCTTCCAGTATTTAAATCTTGTCTTGGAGTTTTTGAACTCCTGAAATTCAAATGAATGACAATCTATGGTCAACACTTAAGAAACTAGAACACAAAAACAGCTCCACAGACATTTATTCCTTACATCATGGAAATGGGGGAAATTAATCCATTCTAATGATCAAATCAGCTTGAGCAGGAAAGGCAGGTAAAAATACTTTGTCAATTTTGATATCCATAGAAATGTGTAATACTCTCAGCTTGCACACCTGAACCCAGTTATTGCGAATCAACCTCACTTTTCCGTTATACTGACATCAGTTATATTGATATCAATATTGACTTTATTAAGATTGCCATGAAAATTAAAAAACAAAACAAAACAAAGAATATATCAGTTCCATTGATTGAAGCTCAAAAAAGTATGGCATTTTAGCACAAATTATTTTGAGGTAAATACCAAAGCTCTTAACCACTTTACCTCTGAGAAGAACAACTTTGGTCCGTGTTTAACATACATTTGAATGAAAGAGAACTTTATTCTGAATTCATTGAAGATGGCAGAGTAATTTTTCATTGTTGAAACCAGGAAAGATTATGACTTTTTGTTGGTTTGTTTTTTCAAAATAAATATTTATTGAAGAAAATTAAAATATTTGGGAATTCAGTAGATTCCAGACAGCTATACTACATAGATTGTATATCTATAATATTTTATAAACTGAATAAATAACTTTTCTTCAGTATTTTTCCTGTTCTGTATTGTTGCATATTCAGCTAGAGCTACCTGGTGACTCTTAAAATCCTTGAGTTATGTAGAATGGAACATCAAGTCTAAAACCAATCTAAGCCATGCCTTTTGCATTTCTACATGTTTTCTAGTCAGTATAACAAATGCAGAAAACAGGACTCATCAGTATTGCTGTCTATTAAAGGCCATCATAAAACACAAGCATTACAGTGCCAAATATAATATTGAATTTAACTGCTTTTTACATGGAAACTTTAAATATACTTATGTTTTCTCTTATCACTTTTATTAATTTGTGCCTATGTCTACACTAATATATCTCTGCCTAATTGTGTGGTGGTGTACTCAGCCCCCCACCTGACCTTAATTTCAGGTGCCTTTACTCAAGTTATATTTAGCAGTAGCAGTCGTAATGGAGGTGTCTGATCTGGTCATCATGGCTGCAACCAACTTGTAGTGGATTTGGGGAGACAGATAAAAAACACAATAGCAAAGAGCTAATCTGAGCAATGTGCCTCCCCTAAACATGGTGCTGGTCAAGAGCCCAGTCAAGCCAAGCTGAGAAGAAACTAATTCTGTAGTTGGTATGCAATTGTGGCTATTAAGCAATTATCATAGTCCATAGATAATGGACAGACCTGGGCCCACTGAGCTCTCCTGCACAGCAGTGGGCTGCAGACCAGGATGTCCCCTTGAGTGGTTCCTCTAAAGGTTATTCCTTGAGGCTGACAGAGTCCTTCCCACAAGAGATTCTCAATAAATTCTCATGCTAAATTTTGAAATGTTAGCTAAGTGGTATAAAGAATTTATTGTCTGCACAGAATCCTTTAGATATAAACCATTGATCAAGCTCTGGAACCAAGTCTAAATCTGAACACACCTAAACTCCCCTTTGAGAAGGATAAACAAGTGTTTAGAACACAAGGTGGCCCCTTCTGAACCTCATGACTCAACAGGTCACCCTGACAGTTTTGTTTGACCCAGTCCTCTGTGCAGTAAATAATTTAGTGTACCTTGCTGTAGAATCTTATTGAACCACTGTTTCACTTGCCATCAAACTTCGTTAAATCACTCATTTATATTAATAAATGTGTTGCTACTTCTGTCTTACAAGTGAAGTGTATCCCTCCATCTGTAAAAATTTGTCACATAATTTGTGTTTACAAGTAATATGGAGAAATATATGAACAGGTAAATATTAACAAACTATCATGGCTTCTTATGGGAATTTTGTTCATACAAATATGTTGAAATGTGCCCTGAAGCTTTCTGGAATTCAGACTTCTAGCCACCAGTGACTGCTTCAGCTGTTTTTCCCATACTTAAGAATAAATGTTTAACTTCAAACCGATTCTTAAACCAAATTCATTAGGGAGTCAATTCTCCCTAGTGTCTGGGAAAATACAGGATACAATGAGTCTGTCTCCACTTCTCATGGGTTTGCACAACATATAGGTTAGGTTAACTGGGCTCTGCTTTCAGCTGTTTACATCTGGAAGGTCAAGTGGAAAATAGCTTTGCATCCTTTCTTACTCCAGAGTTTCACAATAGAACTGAAACAGTTTTGGAGTTTACAAAAATCTTCTGTTATAAGTAGCAAAGATGTCACTTTCAGATGAGCAAGCTCACAATACAAAATTAGTTTCTTTTTCCATATGGAACTTATCCTTCCACTGTCTTAGGAAATTCAGACACACTGAGTCTCATTGCCTCAAATTTCTTCTTAAACTCACTCTGCTTGACATAAAAGAGAAGAAAAAACAACCATATGTGAATAGAATAATTAACAGAATTTTTTAGTCATCCTTGGAAACCTTTAGCAAACTATTCCTTCAGAGAAAGCAATAGTATGTTCTGACCTGCCAGTTTCTTTGAACCAAATAAAATATTAAAAGAGGACATACTGTGAAAGAGATTACACTAACTGTGCTGTGCAGCTATCACTGTTTTCTATTAGACAGCAAGAGCATTTACTTGATTACAGTTTTCTAAAAGCAAGATTTGTGTTTACAAGCAAAATACCTAAAAAGGAAATCAGCTTATGAAATTATTTATCAGTAATAACCAGTATCTAGAGCCAAAGGCTGAGAGAGACTCGGCCTCTTGTTTAGCCACTTCCAATGCCTCTCTAACCAGAAAATCAATTAAGTGACTTTAGTCTAACACAGGCATATCTGCATAGCAGAACAGAATTTAGCCCAGAGCTATTGCTTTTCAACCTCTATGATGATCATCTGAGAGTTTGGCTGAGAGAGAGAGATCAGCAGCACAGTGAGGTGATCAGATGGTGGGCAGAAAAAAAAGGAAAAAAAAATAATAATAGTAATAATAATAAATTTGGTTTAACATGAGAACTGAGTGGGTAAGTAAGAGTTAAAAATTTTATTTTAATATTCTTTTCATGGAACAGTGACTTTAGAAAAGAGACTACGAGAAAAATAATTTTAACTATATCTGAGATTGTCTGTGTCTCAGAGCATTAAGCTGGAGTGTCTTCACTGTGAGCTGAGGTGTGAACTGAGATAATTATACTAATTCTTCTGACTGGGAAAGCTGACTGTAATGGGAGGAAAAGAACAATTTTTAGAGGGCATAGAAGAAACCAGGTAACACAAATCTTTTCCACCTAAAAGGATGCCACATTTTATTATGGGAATTCAAATGCATGGAAGAACGGTAAAAAAGAGGAACATTGCACCCTTCCTGCCTTCCACTGCAATTGTGCAGCTTGTCCTGTCCTGTAAGCATCAGGAGGCATTTGAAACCTCCTCAGTATCTCGTCCTCCACTCTGTATTTATCTCCATCCAATACAGGTGGCCACAGTAGCTAATCAGTTACATTAGTCTGCCCTGACAACTCTGCTTCCTCTGTTTCTGATGCCTTGCATTCAGTACAAAAATGTACATGAGACATGGGACAACAGTGCACACCTGCCCAAAAATATCTTGAACCTACTACATCAGGACTTAGCAAGGAAAGGGTTTAAAGGAGACCAGAGAGATGGAGGGATATAATGACAATTCTATGATTACTGTTGTGATCACAAACTGTTACTCCATCATTTGGCTATAACTTCCAGATAGCAGTAGTGCAGAAATAAATGGTCCCACACACCTATGTCAGTTCATTTGCTATTAGTATTTCTAGGCCATTAAAATAAATCAGGAGGAGGAATTAATCTGAAATGCAAATTAAAGTTTTTTCAATACTTTTGTATTACTTCCTTGATTATATTTTTTCATCAGTTTTAATTTCTTCACTGTTTTCTAAAGTAAATACTGTACTATATGTAAAGAAACGTATATATGGTGCTTCCATAAAGTATCATGGCCCTTGAACTCCTCCAAAAGACCTCAGTTCCTCTTGTTATTGGCAGGAGAGACATGAAGAACCACACTTTCTGTTCCTGCCAGTACTGGGTGAAAGGATAAATGGTGCCTAGACACCCATCAGGAGCTATCTGTTCCTATACTTCGACCTTTGAAAGGTCATATACTTTGACCTTTCCTCAGCAGCAGCAAGTTAATGTTTCCAGGCAGTGGAAACCTCATACCTAAATCTGCCTCAGAAGCATCAGAGCTTTCCAGCCTTATTAACCAGGGAGACATTTTTATGGTTTGGGGTTTTTTAATCTAGAGATTTTTCTCTTTTTTAGGACTTGGAAGAAGCCTCCTATTTGAAGGATGTGAGCACAAGATCTGAAAAGAGTGAGGGCTCAAACATCTTATTTTATTCTACAAAATCTCAGAATCCAAGCCTTACTAGTTTAATACATCTGAAAAATATAAACAGATATATTTTAATATCAAATATTTACTTAATGCAATGGTGAGTTGCAAAAGCTGGAACTTATACTTCAACAAATCAGCCAGTTAGTCAGAAAAAAATACATGTTGATTTTTTTGCCATAGGCTAAATCACAATGAGAATTTTGTTCTTTAGAGCATGAGTCAAGTAAATGCACTGCATTATGCAGAGAGAGGTATGTAGATGGATGAAATGAGGAAAAGGCAGAACTGTTCCTTCTTCACTCTACAGTCAGACTTGGTAACTCTTTGAAAACCTTACACTGAGCAGTTTGAATATGTCTTTCTTACGCTGCCCAGAGCAAAGAATATTTTAATGGGTCTATTGCTGATTTCACCCTTTTGTAACACATTTGGGGCCAGGGAAGGTGAATGGCAGAAACCATGGAGATAACAGTGATAACTGCTAATCAGCCCTAGATATAGAGAAAGTTGGAGTGATTGGCCTTAGGCTGCCTGATTAACAAGGCCATTAGCAGCTTGTGCTGATGATCCACTTTACAGTGTAATAGGGAAGACAATTACCCCATAGGCGATGAGATCAGCACACCATGTGTGGACCTCAGACACAATACCAAAGGCTGAGACCAAGATGAAACCCTTCTGCACGGGGCCAGGCCATCAGTCAGAAAAAGGACAAGGACACATCCAGCACGAGTGTTCTGTGAACCTGGGTCCTGCAGCCAGTCTAACCCAGACCAGAGGGAAAGGGACTATAACTGGTGAACGATGTGAAAGACAGAAACATTAGACTAGAAGTTGCTCTCTATCGGAGCCATCCTGCTTAATAAATGAATTCCCAATCCACTGAATAATGTAGTTTCCCACGTGGCATGGAGAGGTGTGATTCTCTATTTTTGGTCCCCTACCCAAATCCCAAAAGAAATTATTATTTTCCTAAAAATCAAAGGAGACATGGTTATCAAAACAATTTTCCTGAGGTGAAGTACACGCAGGTAAATTATTAGCTTGCCAGTTTCCATGGGAGAAAATACATATGTATGTAAGTACCACCTATCTGCAAAATGTAAATGAAATTACCTATGAAGGTAATATGTATTTTTTACTCAGTAATGTGATTTTTCTTTTACAGAGTCTTGGCAAATTTGCTTTACAGAAGACATTCTGGTAGATCTGCTTTTGCCCCCTAGAGTAAAAGAGTAGTGGTCATAGGCTACAATGGCAGAAGAGATCGGACAAGGAGCAGCCAAATCTGTATCTTATTGTCTAATAACTTATCTCTTATTTCATATGATAACAACCAATTCACTTGTCATTCATCCCCTTTTTTAATGCATATTGACCATGTCAGCAGTCTATATTATCAAACATAGTTCTGCAGAGTTCAATCAGCCTCCTTAGTTCCCTCCACCTTCCACTTATCCACCATCCTCAAGGTTACCAGAGAGTCCTTCAGCCCTGATAACATTCCAGTCATCTGATCTATCTTCAGCTCCACTCTGGCCTTTTCTTCTAAGGCTCATTGCCCTCACAAAGCAGGGAGTCTAGGAGCACCACTCTAGTCTTGGGATTCCCATCTATGTGTCACATATTTATTAACTGGCAGGGTCTTATGTGTATCATTAAAATTAACATGCATATATAAAACAGCACTGCACATTTGTCATATACCAGCTATTTCAGAAAAAGAAGGGGACACTTTGAAAGAAACATTTTATTCTTGCCTTATACAGTAATCCTTCTCCACTCCACATTGCAAGTGTGGCAGAGATGTCTGTGATGTTGACACAGCAATTCAAAAACTACATCTTTTGGTTAAGAACTACTTTCACATTACAAGGGAAATCATACACATAATTTTGATTTTTTTTTTTATTTCATTATGTTGGGAAAAATCTTACATTGTTTTATTTTAATGAGGTAGTTCTGACAGTTTTCACCTGAAATATCTGAAAGGGATGACTAGAACTAGTCAGCATAAAGCTATCTGCCAGGGAATTTGTCTTCAACACCCAGTATGCCTTTGATTATATCCCAGACCTTGTAAAAACTTTTTCCCTGCTGAAATGAAAGAATAATAAAACCATAAAGTAGTATAGGGATTGACTAATCAAAAATCTGTTTGCTTCAGGATTCCTTAAGCTCAAAATGAGGCAGGAAATATTGTTGACCAAACATTACAGACAGAAGTAACTGATCTGACTTTTTCCTTTGTTGGCTTTGAGTCAATAAAGATAACATTTAATTACATATCACAAATGGAAACAAGAAGAAACTTAACTCTTCGGAATTGTCAAATTCATTACTCTGTGTTAATCATGTTTATTTTACATTGAGTATTTTGTAGCTCCACATATCCTTTATGATGTTTACTTTCTCAGTTGCATTAATATCTGTGGAGTTACGTTATGAGAATTACAAATGAGAACACCTTTTCAATGAAGACTCTGGTTTTGAGAACTTGCTACAATCTTCGTGTTTTGGAATAGGTATTACTGATGATTCAGAACTGAATGTAACCAGATCATCTTTCAGCTACAGATATGCATTAATCGTACTTACTCGATCCGATGTCAGTTTTACCGTCTACTGCTCGTTCTTTAGCTACCAGCCGTTTGGATTCAGAGCTGTTCCACCCCCACCACATAAAAATCAATAAACTTATAGTTATTTAAGAGTAAATATAATGCTTGGTTGCAGGCAGCAAAATTGACTGAGAATCTGAAGCAGTTGAGGAAAATCTTTGCAGTTACATTTTTAACACTGGCAACTAAACAAAATTAAAATATTTGCCTCTGGCCATTTGAGTATATTGGGGTGTTTGCTATTACTGCTATAAAAGTAAAAATAGTAAATAATATTTATTGATTTTTTGTGTACTTTTTGTGATTTTTTTTTTATTTTTAGTCTGTGTATACTCCAAAAGCAAATTTCAAGTTCAAACTATAGACCAGAAATTCCATCACAGCCAATGCAAGGACTGTCTCTTCTTAAATAAAAATCTTACATAAAGACTCATAGCTACTGTGGGCTTAGCTAGACACAACAAAAGGATGGATTTCAATATTTCCAGATGTTAAATTCACTAATACAGAACAGAATAAACCCCAGGGTAAGGGGTGGATTCTGGGATTTGGTGTGTCTGTTATCACTGAAAAATATTGTTTATTTACAATAACTATGGAATCTCATTGTTCCTCTGTTGGGATAAGGAGGAACAAGCCCTTGGCGTATAATCATTTTCTCTAATTTTGTACTTGAAGGACTCGCATTTTCTCCCATATAATTTTACCAGCAAAATTTTAAGACTAAAGTCTTAAGCAAGGAGTCTTGACTTCTACTTTGTGATATTTTTCTATATTGGTCCTTTACTCTGTCTACAGGAGTTTATAGATATAAATTCATTTATTACTGAGAAAAAAACAACAAAACAAACCTCAGTTTCTTTCTGTGGCTGTCACATAATTCTAGAAAAATATGATGCAAGTCCATAGACATTGACAGGAGGTAGGTGAAAAAAGAGGCAAAGTTGTCTTGCATAATTTTTTATTCAGTAAGTTAAACATAATGTAAAATATTTCAAAGATCACAGTAACAAACTATAGTACCTTAGAGAATTGGTATTTATACAATGATGGATACAGTGCAGTCCCTATGGGAAAGGAACAGCAAGAAAAGGAATAAACAGTTCTGAAAATGTGTCATAGGGAAAAAAAGGCAGGATTCATCTAATCTTTCACTGTCCAGAAGTTAATCAGGTAGTCTAAGGTACTTGACTTAACTCCTTTATGTGTTGAAACTGAAGGAGAGAGGCTTCTCTCGAGGACAATTTATCTTACCTTACTTAAATGTTGGTCTTAAGAATGGATGAATCAGTCTCATGAGTCACCTCTTTGTTTCTTCACTTTGAAGAAAAAGTTGGCATGAATGGCCAGCTTGGATTAGGCATCTAACTTTGAGGACTACATTAGGTGAATTGAATCATACCTTTTTTCAAGGCATAACTCTTGTTCCAAGGGATACATGCATTAACTTGGTCTCCTAAAGGCATAGTTTTCAAAGGTCTTTATTCTGCTGCAGATAGGCCTCTAGTGGATATTAAAAGTGTATCAATAACAACCTCAACCTTGCAATTATTTGAGCCCAGAAGCACAAGGACTTTACACTCTTAACTCATGTATATACACTTAGTTCTTCCTAGATCCTACTGAGAATTATGTTTTTGAATGGGACTTTTTGGTTTTGCTGCATATTTGGACTATTAAATGCCTGTGAAAAGTTGGCCCCATATAGCTACAGAAAATCTGGATTGCAACATGATGTCAAATTTTTTATAAATTTCCCTTAATTAATTTACTTCATGTGTTAAAAGATTATTTAGGTGAAATAAACACAGCTCACTTAGGTTCACTTTTTCACTATGACGGTGCACTGGAACAGGTTACCCAGAGAAACTGTGAATGCCTCATCCCTGGAAGTGTTCAAGACCATGTTGGATGGGGCTTTAAGCAGCCCAGTGTACTGAAAGCTGTCCCTGCCCCTGGCAGAGGGGTTGAAACTAGATAACCTTCAAGATCCTTTCCAACCTAAACCATTCTATGATTCTATGAATCTATGATTCTGTGAAGCTGTCCCATTTCTTAGTACAAACTAGATATTAAAAACACACAAAGAAACAAAAACAAACAAACAAACAAAAAAAAAAAAAAAACAAAAAACCAAGAACAAAAACAAACCTAAAGAAAAACCCTTTCTGGAAGGAGTAATCAACTCATATGGACTTTTGTGTTCCTTGCACTTTAGAGTTTGATCTCATTCATTTAGAGCTAGAATACATGTCTATACAACATACTGCTGAAAAAAGAACAGAAGCACTACAAGTATTCTTAAGCCAAAACAAACCACTTGCTTTTCTTGAATTGCAGATTCACAGTATTTCATTGTTATGGTGCATAATATATAGGTGTGTAACTTGAAGCACAAAACCCTTTATGTAACGTTGCCATCTTCAAAAATCACAAGTCTTTGAAACCAAGACTTAGAAAAGCAGGCATACAGAGTCGGTAAATAGACTGTATTTCTTAGCAAGGAAGGACAAATTGCTACACAAAGAACACCAATCTACAAGTAACTGCATTAAAAAAAAAACCCAAAAAATTTGTTTATTACAGATGGACAGATTGCAGTCAAAATTAAAAGTGCACATTGCAAAAGATGAGAAGGCAGTAAATGAAGAAAAAGTGCATTAGTGCATCTCATATATATGTATGTGTGTGTGTATATATATGCACAAAAGAAACAAGGCACTTCAGGATCCCCAGTAATTCATTTGTATAGCAGGTATGTGGGGAAATGAATTATGAAGATTCCTAATACATTACCAAAATTGTATTTTTGGAAGAGTTTAATTTATCATTCAAACAGAGGTTCCTGAGAGTTTCCAGGGGCTACTCCCCAAATGCTAATGCTTGCATGTCACATTCTTTTCTGAAATCTAATAAAATAAGCTACCCACCCCTTCAACTTTGAAGAATTAGCACATTTGGGGGAAAATTTCTTGTTACTTTATTGTTGTTGACATTTTCTTCACAGATTGTCCCACAGACACAACATCAAAGAGACTGCAGAAATGTCCTGCTCAAAGGAAAAGTAAAACACAATAAAATATTTCTTTATTTGAGGAAAAAAATATTGAGAGAGAAAAAAAGTGCATCCAATTGTTTTGCAATTGGAGATGATAATGACACAATTGAAAATGAAAAATGGTAAACTACTAGATGCACAAGTTGAGATCCACTCTGTATTACCTATTTAATTTCTGTTACTGATTTTCTACATTCTGGGACAGTCAGCCGTTAGTGTTTACAAAAGGAACATTTTTTTACCTAAGATATGGCAATTAAATCAAGAAGAGAAATCTACTCTTTTGATCTTCAAAGATACTTCTCTCATTTCTTTAATTACAAAGAAATTCACACAATTCAGGCTTAATTCAACCACTTTAAAATGGGTTACTGGTGACTTTCTCATGTCTTTTGAGATGGGTGGCAGTAATGAGGGCATATTACCAGTCCTCCAGCTGCTGAGAACAGTGAGTCCCCTAAAAGTCTTCAGTATCTGATACCCCCATGACACTGTCTTATGTTTTGAACTATTATAAATGTTTCAAATAGTGTTTGACCTATATACCCTTATTTTTGAGAAAGTGAATCAGTATCTTTAGGAATGTTAGATCATTAGGATTCAAATATGCGTGTAAATTATATGCCTTGATTAAGTCCACTGAAATTGTCCCTCAGTAAGTAACTAATAATTGGAATTAAAGTCCTACTGGAAGTGAGCATTAACTGAAAAAATGCAGGTGATAGATGTATCATCTAATTTAAATTAGCAATTTGATGTATCTTAAAGCAACTTACATATCATTTCATTTCAACTGATCTTAAGTCTGTCTTATTTTGTACATCAAAATCAGCAACGCACACTTTACAATGCAAACATATAGTGCCAATCCATAGTTTAACAGGCTTGCTTACATTTTATTGCCAATGAAATATAACATTCACTACCCTCTGTTACGACTTCCAGGACTGAGTTATATTTTGGCATACTGAAACTCCCTTTTTTTCTCTTAGATTTTTCTTCTGGAATCTTAATTTAAGTTGAAGATGTTGAGCTATAATAAACTTAGCTCTTTAACAGAAAATTCTACATATTATTCTACATACCTAAATGTATGGACATACCTAGACAGAGAAAAAAAAAGGCAAGAAAAATCCTCTCAGAGAGCTGTTAAGTGATGCTACAGACTTTATTCCATATAATATAATAGATATTTCACCTCAAGGCTCATTCTGATCGAAGTTTTTTGTCTCAGTAATAACTCTGTAATAAAGTCAGATCATTTGGATATAATCTAATTAGTCCTCAGTTTTATTTCACAAGTCAGATTTGTTTCAGGTATTCAAAAATATAGGCAAAGATGAACTCTCTGGCTGTAAGGGAAGAAAGTAGAAAGGAATATTAAATAAGGGGCTTTGAGAAAGAAACAGTGGGAGCCCAAGAGTGCATAAAAGGGTCTATTGAGTTTCCAGGGGTACTTAGAAACTTTCAAAGATTTTGAAAAGCTGGTCTTTGCTTGTATTGCTCTCTTTTTAGGATTATTTATTATTCTCTTCTAAGTATATTCTGTATTATAAGTTTTAGACACTGATTATTATCTCTAGGTTCCCTGGATTTTAAATGAAGTCAATACTTGCCTCAGAAACATCACAGTGTCTATTAATATTAGACTGACACTGATAGAGATGAGATTGTTAGTTTTCTGTTAAACCAGCTTTATTCCAAGAGCATCATGCTTATGTTATAGCCAGTTTCCAGCCCACTGATTTCTTCCTTAATGTCCAGGAAACTTGCAAGGGTGCAAATATCATCAAAAATTCAATACAAGGATCAAAACATGCAGCAGTATAGATGATTTATTTTGTTTCTTGAGAAGAAAGCAGAAGTAAAAAAAATCCCCCTCTTTTATTTCTCCCCAGTCTGACTTGTATTGAGAGATGTTGAAAGTATGTGAGTTTTTAATTTGAATATCATGAATATTTTTTGAGTACTTACTTTTCTGGACATGGATAATAGTGTCTTGAGTTTATACTAAATAATAATTAGTATATTGATGGCAATATTGTCTTCAATCTGTTAATTTTTTTAGATTGTATTATTTTGTCATGTTATTTATCCATGATATATCTACAACATTTGGGAATCAGTATCACATTGACATACTCCAAGCAGATGTTTTATAT
>JANRGV010000084.1:51810470-51827332 GCA_024734035.1 Alethe castanea
TGCTTCCTGCCCAGGGACAGGGGCCTGGGATTCTTATATTTCATTTCTTCTGCCTCTAAATACTGAAATACAATACTTGGATATGTAAGAAGTCAACTATTTGTTGGTGTTTTTATTCATAAACACCTCTCATGTCTGCTTTTAAAACCTTAATACTCAGGAACACAGTATCTGTTACCAACATGCTACTTTAGCCGTCTTCAACTCTGTCATACAACTCGATAAACATCTAGAATTTCTTCCACTTGTTGGCTGCAAATGTGACATACCAAAGCACTTCAAGCAAAATGCAGATGAGCAAGGAAGGTTGCAAAGCCCTGAGAATGACCAGCCACAATTCACTTGGGAAACTGCTTTTTGATGAGAAAAAGTACCTTGAAGAACACTGGTGCGTTGTATACATGCTGTCGTTTCCAAAGGCAGATTGGGGGTTAAAAAATTACTTAACAAAACATGAGGATGAGAGCTACTATTATTTTTTTTATAAAGGTTTAAAAAATTTTCTAATTTGTCTTGGTGTATCTTATCAAATATTTCTTTCTCATTCTTAATTATGCTTATTCTACCTACAAATAAGTAAACTCTGCATCTGATATACGGATGTTCAATGTACTTCTTGTGTAGGCACAAGTTGTTTTAGTTGAAATAATGAACTCTGAAGATGGCCTTGTATGAAAGACTTGGATACTTTTCTGTTAGTTTTTCTTAAGGTATATATATGATTTATGTACAAAGAAAATTTGTTCCTTAAAGGACCAGGATAAGAACATGAAAAATAAAAATGTATTACAAACCTCACAGAGACTGCATGAGAACTGGCTATGGTAAAGGTGAAATAATTGATTTTACATAAGATAAGCAGATTGGTCTAGCAAAACTCACTACTGTGCAAGCAGTCCTACCAAGAAGGGCACATGAAAGGTTGGTAGAAATTCTGTACAGAATTTAGATTAGCTACTTTAGTGTACTAATATAAGTTTTAATACCTTCCTTAATAATAAAATTCATTTATATCCCAGACGTCAGGTTATTGGTCTCTTGGCCCCTTCAAGGAAGTAATTGAGCACCTGTATGGGGACAATGTGAATTGAGGAGCTCTGATTAGTTTTCTCTAGTTATAAATTATTTATCACCTCATTCCATTTTCCTCTTACACCTATTGGGATGTTTTTACAGTCTCGTTGCATAATAAGAAAGTGAACATCAGGATTCTATTTGCTATGGTTCACCCTCATGAGCCATTTAGCATTTTGTAATCCCACAGAAAAAGCTATCAGATCAGTGAAAATGAAGTGAGAGTTTTATAGATGTTTTCTGTAATATGATTTCTTTTTTAAAAAGGTAATGACTGACATATTTAAAAATTAGTAAATTGGCTAGCCAATCTTAACCTGTGATATTATACAGGACATATACTGCTGAAAGAGCAAATATCTGTCCTAATTCCAAAATACATACCTCATAAAATCCATACAGAATGCTTATATTTATTCATGCTGAAAGCGAACACCACGTTTTAACACAGCTTAATACATTTAAAGTGCACTTCTGATTTTTCCATATCGGAAAATGACTTTCTAAGAGCGGAGTGTTATAAAACAGTAATCTTTAAACTAGTGTGATTTTTCACACCCACTTCCTTCTGTACACCTTTTATCTTAAAGGAATAGACCATAGTTTCTTTCCCATCATCTGCAAGTGAGACAAGATGGTGATGTAAAATTTGTGATAAACATTTAGTCCTGTGAATAGAAGATAGCCTTTTGTCCTCAGTTACTCCAGTCCATCAGTTTGGACTAGCAACTGTAGATTAGTGCCTTCTCAGACCTCTTATTTATCACATAAAATCCAATAACATAAAAAAGTGTCATGTATTTGGGTTTGAATATGAGAGATCATACAAAAACCAAAACATCTATAATCAAGAACTTGTTAGCTGCAAAGGACTCAGCAGCTGTAACAGTTGTTTGCAGCACAGCTGTGACCTGCCACTCTGCTTTATTAAAGGCCAATACAACAGCATATAGTTTACAAAAAGTCTGAGTAAAGTTGTGAAGAGATCATAAGCTGAATACTGTGTATGCTTCCAAGAGTTCATGTTGCAGAAGGGTGTAATGAAATATGACCAGAGGAAAGAAGTGATAAAGAAATATCACCTCAATATTTGAGGGCTACTTCTGAGAACAGGCTAATCTGGCTATTCAAGCTCCAGGTTCTGCAGCAGCTTTCCAAGATGGGAAAGACACTAAATTCCCTGTAATTGCAAGTTAGAAGGTGTGGGATAAGCACTTATGGTAGCAGACAACTTGATCCAGGAGCCCTCTAAGCTCAATCTTCCTATGTTCCTTGGGCATTATTCCTATGAATTGCTATTGTTGCATTCTGAGAGTACTGGATATGCCTAAATTCCTTGCATGATTCCTGTCTGCTGGACTCAGCCCCTCCTTGTGTTACCTGGAGAAGGTGACTGGTTTCCCCCAAGTACAGGCTTGTTTTAGACCTCAGAAAGGCAGTTTAGCTTCATCTTGTGTCATGTGAGTTTCAGTCTAGTACTATTTAGAAAAAAATAAAACAAAAAACCTGCAATTCTGCAAGCTGTGAAGTCACTTGGAAAACTTACAATGACCTTACTAATTAGGCCAGGCTATGGCAGTTTCACATAGTTTTTATTGCTCTATTTTAAGAGTGGCAGGAACTCCTCATAGACTGAAGTTTCATCTAAAAGGAGTATATGAATGACAGTATGCTCCTCACCTCCTGAAGAGATAATGCCTCCCTGAGGCCTCACCACCCACTTCTTTATGGATAGTCTTTATAACAGCATTTGTAGGAGACAGTATAGCACATGTTGACATCCATTTGGCTTATTATAACTAATTTGAATAATTTGATGCTTTGAACAAAACTTTCCTCTTCTATATTGCAACAATATGATATATATTCAGGGAAAATAATAAATTTCTTGTTAAGAAGTTACCAAATCCAGTTTTATGGATAAAGACTGGGTGGAAAGCACTGATGATGTGTGATGTATTCAGCAACTGATCACTAGAAAAACGGAAACAAATTGAATAATTCTACGCCTAATGTATTTTGTCAGAACATATTAATCATATAGGGCCAATGCTGCCCTCAGACTAATAAATTAATTTTCAACTGGTATAATAGGGACTGTGATCAAATGTCTCAAGGCAAAATTAAACCCCCAATTTGGATACTGAACCTGGGTAGCTGTTTGACTCTCCTTTCCATTATTTCTATGGGAAAATAATCATTTTTGGTAGTTGCATGAGGAACCATCTCATTTGTTTTGCAGAAAGAACAGACACACAATTTGGAAGATCAAAAGGCAGCCCTTCAGAGGGAAAATGGCAGGTCAAATCTTCACTTAATGCACTGCAATACAGCCAGGTAAATAAAACCTGACACAAAGTTTTTCAGTACTCCTGTTTTTCATTACATCAAATTCAAGGTTTATGTTCTAATAAAATTCCAGGCAGGAACTGTAAATTCTAAAAGAAAAGGAGAGTCAGATGATTTCTAAAGAACAAGCCAGAAAATGCTTAGTTCTAAGAAATTACTGAGTACTATTACTATATCCAGAAAAGGTCAATGTGTGTCCACTTTATCGATTGGTTTCACAAAATCCATCTGGAAGGAAGGATGTTGAATAGTAGAGGTTTTTAATTAAGAAATATTATATTCACTGTGAGATGAATATACTTGAAGTCTGATGAAATAAAGATATCCATATATTTATATTAATGGTTTACTCGAAGTGTTTAGATAATGCTAGTCCTTATTCTGACACTAAAAATTAACTTAGCATTCACATGGAATTGAAACGTAATTGCGAAATGCTGCTGAAAGATATATTCACTTTTCTGGTTGGGCTTTTGTGAAGGTTGTTTGTTGTGGGGTTTTTTTGGTCCTTTGGGGTTTTTTGATGCAACTAAAATTTAGATTATGAGGCAATTTTGAAAATAAAAGGGATTATTTAGACTGCTTAAATTGATTAATTCCTAAACAATATATCTAGATTCAGTATTCTACTCTTATTTTTTTTGTCACAGATGGCAACTGATCCCCATCAGACCAGAAAAACCACCTTAATTTTTGTGTGTTTCATTTATAAACTAACCAGCCAAGAAAGAAAATGCATCTGCTTTCCATTTTTATCCAACTTTGACTGTTTCTAATACTGAACTAATTTCTTACTGCAACTGGAGACCATGCGAAACTATCTGGAGCACCTGGAGAAAAAAAGTGATTTTGTTCTTAGGAAAACTCAAAACTTCTCATAAAAAAGATGCAGACATAATAATTTCTGTTCTAGAATGAAATGCCTTATCACAAACTGTGCTCACAAGCGTGAGCTGAGCTATAACTGGCTCACATGATATGGCACTGATGTAAATGATTGCCACTTAGATAACCTTCCAGACCTGTGCAGATTAGGTGCCTCTATATCTGCAATCAGATCAGGATCAATTATGATCCCTTTGTGTTCTTTCCATTCAAAGGAAACAAAGGTGAACAAAAATACTATTCAGGTTATTGTCAACATTTTAATTACTTGTTTCCCAATTTTAAAGAAAAACTTGTTGCTATTTTCTCTACATTTTGAATTTGTTTGTTTGGGGTTTTTTTCACTCTTCACTCTAACTCACCCATTAAACTGATAAATGAAAAATTTTAATCAACTCCCTTCAGCCACATTCACTGCATCCCGAAATTAGAGTCATCCAATGGTGAGGATAATATGAAGAGAGAACTGATTCATCAATACATTAGTTTAACCTGTTAAATCATTCCATAATATATTGGATGTACTCAATGATCTCCGAAGTCTTTTCCAACACAAATGAATCTGTGATTCTCTGATTCTGTGATATGAATGTGCTACTACTTGTTTAAACCGTACGTCCATAAAGTATGTTAGTAGATTCATGGTTCACATACAATTCCAACTCCAGGTAAAGAAGACAAGAATCTAGTTTTAAAACTAATTTCTTATATGGGTTTTGTTTTGTTTATTTTTACTTATTTTCACCCTATTCTTCTAGACTGCCATATTTCGGATAAAAAATGTAGACTAAATTAAATTTCTTTCATTTGTTTTCTTTGTGCATAATTATGTGAACCACTATAAGAAATACTTTTTTTGCAAAGGATTGCCTGACAATTAGTGCCAGTGTTATGGCTATTACTCCAAGTAGCAAACACTCTGTGTAGAAGGAGAATTCTTGGATTCAAATTGCTTATTTGTCAGACTGTGCTACAAAAAAGCATGAAAAGAATTTTTTATAAAAGCATTCCACTCTTCATAAAAAACACATGAAACAGCAATTTAAAATCTGATATCTCTCTATGGCCTCAGAGACCAGATAAATAGCATCACTAGAGAAATATTAGATGCTTTACTAGTATCATATTTTAATTAGCCTTGATTAAAACAACACTTTATACAAACCAAAACATTATTACCCTCACAGGATATAGTGAAAAAAATTAATAAATTGTTGCATTACAATAGCTATGAAAAATAGCAATAGTTTATCACAGAATTGGGCAGTTGTTAACAAATTCACTTTACCTGCTCACTGATGATTTCTCCTTGCTCTGCTCTTCCTGACCCATTTGTTTTTTCTATGAATTCTTATCCTAAGTAAAGTAAGTTTTAGGTTTATGTTATAATATGTAATAATTGTAATATGTAATTATTATGTAATAGTAATTATGTTATATACTTGATCCAGAAGTCTTCAGTATAAATCTGGGTTTGTTCGCTCCTTTAGGTCTGTGCTATGAGTTTATATTGAAGTAGCAGTGAATGAGGAAAAAGCAATGGTTAACGATGGTTGCTTAAATAATAATTTGATGTGTAATTTTCTTTCTCTCTTTAGATAAAATTATTTCATTTTCAAAGAAAATATTAATAACATTTTTTCTATTTAAAATTAATCAGTGAAGTTAAGAATAAAAGAATGGTAATGAAGAGCTGAACATTGAAATATTTCAACTTTTGATTTTGAAATAATGTATCATTTTGAATTTTTCCAAAATTAAATTATCAATATAACTATTAAAAATTATCAAAAGGAAATAGACAAAAAAAGTTCAATTGCTAATGAAAAAAGAGTGGTTTCAGGCAAATTTTTTTTGGAAGAATGATCCAGAAATTCCAAAGAATTCTAAGGAATCTACATTTCTGTTTTAGTTCACATCACGAGGTAGTTTCACAGCAACTTTCCTTAGCACCTCAATGTTAAGCAGTATGCTCTGCTTTTATAAGAGATAATATAAGAACATATCTCATGGCCTTCACACTGATTTCCTTCTAATGACCCTAAGCCAGAAGGGAAACTTTAGGAGTGTACCTGACGTACCACAAAACCAAATAAGCCTTTGAACCACAGACATACTGGAAAGCAAGCACCCACATATAGTGTAAATATTGTACACCCAGCATCACCCAGATGCATCTCCTAGTGCCACACTTTTTGCTGATGCAGACACCAGCTTTGAGCTCTTATCTTAAGATTTAATGGAAGGAGAGAAAATGCAAGTGATATCTAAACAAAGGTTAGAGAAGAATTCTACCCAGAGGTTGACACTCTCTCCTCCCCCCGAAAAGTATTGGGCATTCAATGAAATGGTAAATTCTTAAAGAAAACATTGGAAAAAAAAACAACACAACACTAGATTCCAGAATGAGTATTCCTCAAAAAGAGAAAATAAAAATGATCCCTGAGAAGATTACCAGTGGAATACACTTGAATTCAACATATGTGGCATAGGTGATATGAATTTTGGAATAGCCACACCTTTTTTGACTGAAAATTGCAATCTTTTTAAACAAAGGGCAGTAGTCACTCAAAATATGTTGAAAATGCTATAATGTGAGTAAATAAAAAACCCAAGAAAAAAAACAAACCCAAAACACCTTAAGGTATATTGCTTTTAGAAAAACAACTGAGAACTCATTTTGTTGAACTGTGTAAGCAGCTACACAGGAAGAAAATACATACCATTATGGGGCTGTGTAATCTGGAGGGGGAAGGCATGCTAAAAAATTATGTATTGAAGAAAAACAACTATATTCTGATAAGAAATAAAGCATACAGATTCAACAGGACGTCTAATTAACTACTGGAACAAATCATTAGAAGAGTGGAAGATTTTCTGTCTCCTTGCATCTACAAAGGACAACTTTTAAATGCTTCACTGTGTTGTCCTTTGGGGTGATTGATACCTTTTTCCTGTACTTTGTCAAAACTGTGAACTATTTTGTCTCATTTCAGTATAAATAGATCATGTATGATGTGCGAAACTTGGTGAACAAATTCAGCACATTCTTAGGTAATTCTTTTCAATTTTGAGCTTGCCTGTATACATCTAGTTTTACCCTCAGCAGGAGTTTTTCTACTAGTTATTTAAAAATAATTCTGTACAGCTTTTGAGAGATATATAGCTATGGAACTAAGAAAAAGGGAGTAGCAGAAACACAGTTTAAGCCTTAAGATTTGTTGGCTTGTGAGGACAAAAACTCTTGAGCTCTACATTGATGAAGTGGGAAGATTGAACATATGTTTTACTTGCTACCATATTTATTTGCATATGCTGCCTTCTAGATGATCATATGGTCCTTTTACCTTTTGGCAAGATGACATATTCCAAAGAAATACGACAATGTGATCAAAGTTTGTAAAATGTAACTACCCCATATTACGCTTTCTTAATCTACTTATTGTATAGAACTGCAAAAATGATTCACAGATAGTTAAATACATTGCAATTTGTTTTCCAGTGATGTCAGTTCAGGCATGTTTATATGGACTCTACAGTATGTCAAGCCCCAGATTTACAAAAGAAATGGGATCCTCTGAAACAATTCTTTTGTTCCAGAATATAAACTAACCAGTATCTTTAGACCTGTGACTTTTTAGTAAGATAATCAGTTTCCGAGCCTTCTGGCTTTAAATTGGCAAAGAGATTGGGAATGGTCAACTAGGACCCAAGACCACTGGAAGGAGCCAACTAAATCTCGTGCTGTCAGCTTGAGAAGGGAAGGAAGGGAACTAACTCAGTTTGGCATTAGCAGAAGACCTGTTCCCTGGTTATCCATGCATTTAAACATAACAATAGCTCTTTTAATAAATTGCAGTATGGTCTCAGCAATGTGTTCAATTCACACAAGACAGTTGAGCATTACATTTGCCAAGTAAAGTGAGCAATTCATATTTTCATGTTTCAGTTTGATTTGCTTTTGTATAAATGAGAAAATTAAAATAGCCTTTCTGAGAAAACCCTCTGTGTCTCTCTTCTATTATTATATCTTCCTGAGAAAGGGCAATTGCACTGGATCATAAAACACAATCCCACATAGAACATAAGCAAAAGAAATACTAAGGCTCGTTTTTTATATAGATTGGTTTGTCAGTAGATCAAAACCATAACATAATGACTGCAGTAGCCCAGATCAAGGATTCATTTAGCTCACCACTCTGTCTGTTAGGTAACTATTTGATGTTGTCTCATTCCAGAGAGACTGTGAAAGGCTAGTGCCATTTACTTGTTCCTTGGCACTCAGAAAATATCAGAAATCTGTCCTTCTGCTCCCTGCTATCTCTGTTGTAACATTAAGAGCATGGGTCTTTGTTTAGTATTGTGTGTTTCCCCCCTCTTTTTAAGAGTCGTCCTGTGTTATTAGTTTTATCAACCTTCTATCAGTCTTTTCAAGTTTTTTGTTAACCTTTTTTTAAGCTTTGAACAATAATTCATTTACACAGAGACATAAAGATACTTTCTATTTTATTTTCTATTTTATTCTTAATAAACTGTAAAGTTTGGGGCTTTTTTTTTCCTTTGCTTTTGAGACAACACTCTCACAATACTATCATAACACTAAGATTTCACTTCTGACAAGTCTGTTCAGAATTCATCAAATTAGGTAAAAACAAGAATATGAGTTGCTACGGTTGAGATGAAATAGTCATTAAAACGAAATATAGAGTATTCACTAAGATTCCTGCACACAGTTAGCAAAGTCTATTTCAGAGATGATTCAGACCAGAAGCCTGAATAGGCTGCCTTCTTTTCCCTAACAATGTGATTGCTTAAGACACAAAGCTGGCTTAATAATGGGGCTGCCTTGAGACTGTGTTATTTTTAAGGAATGATAATTTTCAAAACATGTTTTGTTGAGGCAGAATCGTATTGAATGAATGAGCAAGGAAGCCCCAGCCATATACTTAACTTCTTTTGAACATTTTGTCTAGATATTGTTACTAATATACAGATGTAGTTTTACTGGTTATGGAGGACAGGGAGCTTTCCTATTGCCACTGCTGCCTGAGAATGGAGTGTTCAGGTGACATGATGCAGCTCTACAGAGGCCTTTTGAGCCCCCACCACGGCTGGATTGAGCCCACTCTGAACCACAATTTGTCAATTTTGTTGTGTAGTCTCATGTGTCAGTAATGAGTTGTGTCAAGCAACTTCATAGCTGAGGAAAGGGATATTCTGCAATCTTTTATTTGTTATTCTCAGGTTCTCCTATGAAAATAAGTTGTCTCAGCTAAGTGGGAAACAAAACATAAAACAACTGTGGTAATGCTCATTTTTTGGGAAGTTTTAAAAGCTATCTAGCCTCTACTGTCAATAAAAATATGAAGCAATATGCTGAAGTAGCTGGCATGAAGCAAAAACTTGATGCTGTACCAGATTTGAAAATTCATAAAGCTACCTTGTTGCTTATGGATACAGCTAATGACCTCTCTGGTTTCTTGTGGGATATTTTTGTTTTGATTTATTTTGCTTTTTGTTATTATTCAAATTACTAAGCTTAAAAAAAAATAAGAAATATTAAATAAAAGCAATCTTCAGTGGAAGACATTGGCTTAAAAAATAAAAATGGCAATGAACAGCCAGAATTCTATCACTGGAGTGGTACAAAATAATGCAAAATTTCATATGCTCTGTTTTAGCAACTAGTCTATGCATTTAAATGCATTAGATCAGAACAGACATTGATAAATGAATAGAATGGTACCTATACATACTAATTTCTAAAAAGACAGCACAACAGATAATGGCCTTAGTGACAATAATATTATCTACATTTTGCGCAGGGGAAGAAAGTCTTAGCTGTGCCTTGAACAACATTCGTTTCAGTTCTGTTTAGGTGATCACAATAGCATTATGCCACAAATAGAGTGGTCTCTGACAGTCATGGAGCACAAAATGGCTCCTTAAAATTACCCCAGATTCTGTGATAAAATAGCACAATTTTGATAATAATTAGAAGTGATAATTTTATTATTTTCTTCATGACTGCCACAAATTTGGTTTATATGTGTCTTTTTGTTCTGGAAACAATTTTATCAATAGGAAATTTCCCAGATTCCCATGGAAGATAATCAAATGCAGAGGCTACTTAAAGAAATATTTTTCCTGAGGTGAACTGCAGTTAGAAATGAATGTGCATTCTGTTTCTGATTCTTCTCTCTGTAATAATTCAGAGTAAATTATAATGTATTATGCTGTAAGTCCATAACCTTAGAAAATAAGAGCCCAGTTGGTGCTTGACTTACAAGAACAAAACAGGCTTACAGAGCACAGGTCTGTGTTGTTTGGCAAGTAGTCAATAAAACTGTACCTTATGAATTTCTTTCCTAAAGGTTCTAATCAAAACAATTTATTTCAGGCATGTAAACTCTGCTGTTCAGACTTCAGCTACTGTCAGTGTACAATATCAGCATCGCAGGAGCTTCCACCACGTTAAACTGAGTCCCAGAGCTCCCCCATCTGTCTCAGTAGCAGGCAGATTTCCTGCTAGATCAATGTAGTGTGTCAGCTATGGTGAAAGAGATGTGGCTCTTTTCCAGCTTTTACAATAACTACTTGAATAACTGAAATCTTCCCCATTCCAAGGATTACATTTCAGACAGTAATACAAAGGAAAATAATTAAAAGCATTATTCCACACGAATAAATTATGATGAGGAAGGAATGCAAATTAAAAGCCCAACTGCTCATAATGAAGTTGGACAGAAAATTATAGGCAAATATTTAGCAAATTAGAAATCCTTAAAGTGAATGTATGCAGTAACAGGGAATTGTTTTTCACGGTTAATCTGTTCCTGGTATGTCTCTGAACTATGTTTATTTAGGGCTGAAGGAGAGTGTGTTAACATGTATAGATTGACTATTTTTCTTGAACCTTACAGTTAGAACATTAACTGAATACTTTTTTCATGCTAGAGATAAGGCTCAGATGGCATATATTATAAATTTACTGATCTCTGAAGTTACATTTTGATGCATCTTCCTTGATAAAGCCAGCAAACAGATTCCAGTCTCAGCAACCTTTTTTTTTTTTTATTATTCTTAAAACAAAAGAAAGTATATATCCTGTTTTTCTGAAGACCCCCTAAGGGAAACATACTCAAAGAAAATGAAGTCTCCTATTTTAGATTCTTGTTGTGCAAACACAGTGGGTTTCCACCTGCCCTGACACGCTGTCAAGCTTCAGAGGATGATATCATTTCTCTAAATGAGTTCAGTTCTGATTTCTCACAGATTAACAGCAAATATCTTTCAGGTGAGATAACTTTTATTGGAGATTAAAGGGAAAAACAAACGAAGTAAAACACAAAGTACATATGGAAGAATATCTAATATACAGCTTTTGATATCACCAACTGTGTCAGCCTAGCTCCTAACTCTTCCAACATGGCTCACTTCTTAAAGAGGTAGTCAAAAAAAGAAAATAGCCTCATTCCTCTTTCGTATTGAATGCCCTTTTCTAGCTAATCTCCTGCCAAGGAATAAACAAGAACCTTACCATAGCTGGACACCAACTGTTGTCACAGGAACATGGTAGCTTGTAGAAAAGGTTTTTAAATAGTTAAATAGTTATGTGGTGGACCTAAAAATAACACTACTAACCAAATTATTCAATTTTTGGATGTGTTGTGCTGTGTTAGCGACACAGCAATCATTAACTGGTATGAACGTGCAGGGTTTGTGGATTTCATGCATAAGAATAGTTTTATAGGAATATCATACTACTGAGGCAAGTAAGTACTCATGTCTGGTCTTCTAAGGTAGTCGCTAAGGTCAGAGGGTACCTGTGTACTTAAAAATCTTGGTTTTTTTCCATTAAATTAGTTCAATTCTTTCAGAACAGACAAACTGATATATGGTATTGATCCACTGTTCTTTGGTTCTTGCAGTGCCCAGCTTTGGTCATCACTATCCAGCTGTGCACCCTGTGTCAGAACCAAGAAGGACTGATGCTGCTCATGTCACCAGGAACCTGTCAGAAAGCAAGCATGTATTTACCTTCCCACTTTGTCTCTTCTAACTGTATTTTTGTCCTCATTTGATTTCTTATTTGGAAGCTGTGTTCTTCAACTAGGTGAGCAGGAATGTTGTAGAACTCCAACAGTGTTAATTAAGGAAAGATATATGTAATTAACACTTTTATTGAAAATATGCTTTATTAATTTTCCTATATGAATGAAATCAGATTTTTTTTTTAGAAAAATGTGCAGTTGACTATTGAAGGCATAATCATGTATTTTTACAATTAGAGGTAGTTTGAAACTGGTCAAAATGTTTGTGCAGTCAACATGGATCAGTTTAACACATTCACATTATGTCATGAGTAACCCTTAAAAAGGGTTTATTGCTTTATTTTATTTCTGACTTATGAAACAATTTCAGTACGCTTTAAATTTGTGCTAAAGAGGGAATTTCCAGTATAGAATCATGATGACTTCACTGAAAAAGCTACCTAGGCTTCTGCATTACTTTACAGTGTTCTTTTTACATTAATAAATGTAAAAATATCTGTCTAAAATTGTTTTAGCAACTCACATCATTATATTTCAGCTTCTTTCCAGACTCCTCCTTCAGAAGGTGCTCTTTGCTTCATACAATGCAAGTGATCATGATATGTTAAGCTCAAGTTTAATGATGAGATGTCCATTATTTCAATTGCATTAATAAGAAAATAGACAAGGAAAAATATTAGTAGGAATGCTATGCAATAAATGAGGTTGTTCCTCTGCATCTCAGGTACAACTGAGATGAATATTGCTATGCCAAAAAGTCACAGCATCATATCATGATTTAAGTTAGGAAGGAACTCTAGAGGCCATTTAGTGCAAATTCCTGTTCAAAACAAGTCCAGCCAGACCATGTCTAGGCAGTCCTAGAGGTTACCAATTTCAGTGGTAAGGGAATAAGAACTACCTCAGTCTATGCAAGCAATATAATTTATAGATGAATGTATGCTGATGTAAGCCAAAATCCCCAATATTCCATTCTGTTCTTTTTTAATAGAAGAAAGCAGATAAAATTTATGCCAAATTTAGGAACATATGTTATTTGGCAAAATCTATGGAAAAAAAATATAAAGTAACTTGTTAAAGTAAATTGTTGTTGCTTAATTGATTGAAAATCAGTTTATCTTTTAGATGCTTGAAGAAAGCAAGTATTAAAGCAAGCAAAACTGCAAACCATGCTAGATCACTCTAGACTGAGACAGCTGATGGTGACAAGCACTCATTTGTGGTGGTGGGGGAGGGCCAGAGCAAGAGAGGGGAGAGTTTTCCTAGACCTTCATGAGATATATGTTCACTTTACCATACATACCACAATGTATTTATCATGTAATGCTGGAACTGTTGCAGAAAACAAAAGAATCTGAACTGGAATTTGGAAAGGTTATTTCCACCTTAGCACCTAGATGAAACAAGTTCCAAGGACTAAACCAACTGAAATTGGCACCTATACGAAATGTATCGCAAAAGGTTTATTTTAGACTAGCTCTAATAAAATCTTATCTAATATCTATTAGCAATTGCAGGCTCACTGAATACTCTCCTTGGAAGTGCAGTTGAGTTTCATTTGAAGGGAATTCATCTTGTGTGCTCTGAAAATTCTCTACAGTGCAAACAAAGGAGTAGCAAATGGGAACAACATTTTGCTTTAAAAAAATCGTTCCTCTTATATCTAAAACTCTGATATAGGAAGATGAAGACAATCAGAATTACACATATGGCTTCTTATATGAAGAATTAAGAACCTAAATTTCTTCCAGATCTGGGAGGGCAGCCTTAGAAAACAATTTAATCTTTAGCATCTGTATTTCTCCTCTGTTGGCACCTAAACTCATTATCTGGTTTGGAGTGCTAGCCACCACTGTACAGGTCCCAGCAGGGTCCTTATCTCAGCACTCCTCCACCTTCTCAGATCCAAAATCTCAGTGTGATGTGCCTTTCATGTTAGAAACTGACACCATGACTGCTCTCATTCAAAATTACTGGAGTGGCATTTAATAAAACAATTGAGACGTTAAACTAAGAAGATCCTTAAACCTGAGATCCTTTCTTACAGGTACCTTAGGATTAGTTGTTTATCAAAGTTTTTACTGGATTTAATCAATTTACTGCATCTCTTGTAAAGAGAGACTAGATGAAGCCTTTCTGTTGTGGTTTGTACTGCTGTTTGCCTATGTTGTGATTTCTATAAAATCAATTTTTTTTAATTTATTCAATGAATGTATTGTATTTAATATTAGACTATAACTCTCAAATTTTGCAAAAAGACATGTCTGATAATAAAAGCAATATTATGATACCTAAGCCAAAGATATTTGCACTAATTGCATGGTGCAAAATACAGGAATTAGGTTAGGAGTAATATCTTCCTCTCTCTGGGTGGGCAACTAAATCAGAAAATTATATAGACAAGTTGGTATTATTCTTCTGCAAGGTGGGATAACATTATTAAGAGAGAGATGGAGACTCATGATCTCAAAAAGAAATGAAAAACCAAACCAGACCAAAATCTTAATAAAATTCAATGATTCTTCCTGAAGTATTAGTGGAAGTTATAAAACATTTCTTTTAGAGCAGAAGCACATAACTACTTTTCCTGTCTCATGACTGGTCACTCAAAACTTTTCAATTATTTGAGAGAGGGCAAATAAAGACCATATTTTGTCCTGTGTTTAAACAGTAATTTAAACTTGCACTGCCAAAAAACAAGAAAAAAAAAAACACAAAAAAACCCAACAAAAACAAACAAAAAAAACCCCAAAAACAAAACAAAAAAAAACAAAGCAAACCCCCCCAAAAAACCAAACCAAACCAAAAACAAACAAACAACAAAAAAAAAAAACAACAAAAAAAACAAAACAAACAAACAAACAAACCAAACAAACAAAAAAAACCCAAAAAACAAACAAAACACTGCCTTTGTTTTCAGTGGCTTTGGCCCGGCTCTGCCTTCCACAGCTTCTCTGGAGCTCACCAAAACCAAGGCTGAATTTGGGGATGATTCCCGTAGTGAAAAGCTCCGTTAGAAATTGCAGTCCCCAAAATCTGTAATTGTTCTGGAGAGCTGCTACTGGGGGGGATTTTGGATTCCTGCAGCATCTCTGCAAATGCACATTTCCGAAATCTGCAAATGCTCATTTCTGGTCTTTCACTTGAATATTCCCTCTCTCCAATTTAGATCCTTACATGTAGTTCTCCCCCTTTGCAGGCATTCCTCAATTATTTTCATTATATTATTATTATTATTACATATAATATATTACATATAATTATATTATTATTATTATATATTATTATTATTTTCAAATATATATAGATCCAGTTTGGTCAAGTTCACCACAGAATGGTTTGGGTGGGAACTCAAAGCATCTCTGTGGACAATTAACGAGGAGATAAAGATGAGGCTGAAGAAGGGCAGAGGCTTTCCTCGGGGGAATAAATTCCCTGAGCAGGCGCTGATCACTCGAGGGATGTTTAGGGTGTGTTTTTGTCGCCGTGGCTGGGCGGGTCTGTGCAATAACCCCGTGGTTATTGTCGGCAGGGTCAATCCCCCCTGGGCAGGAGAGATAAACTCCAGAGAGAATTCCCCGGCTCTGCTCCACTCCCCCCCCTCGCAGGCACCGCGGTTTTGTCCTCCGAGGTGTCCCAAAGGCTCAGCATGGCTGGTTTTCCTTTAGACACAAAATATTGCAGAGTTTTACCCTGGTTTTGTCCTCTGAGGTGCCCCAAAAGCACAGGCTACCTGGTTTCCCTTTAGACACTGAGAATATCCCTGAATTTTTTACCCTGCACCGTGGTTTTGTCCTCCAAGGTGCCTCAAAGGCACAGCCTGGCTGGTCTCCTTTCAGACACAAAATATTGCAGAGTTTTAACCTGTACCACTGTCCTCTGAGATGCCCCAAAGGTTCAGCCTGGCTGGTTTCGCTTTAGACTCAGAATATCTCAGAATTTTTTACCCTGCACCCTGTTTTTGTCCTCTCAGGTGCCCCAAAGGCACAGCCTGGCTGGTTTCCCTTTAGACACTGAGAATATCCCAGAGTTTTTTACCCTGCACCCTGTTTTTGTCCTCTGAAGTGCCCCAAAGGTTCAACCTGGCTGGTTTTGCTTTAGACACAGAGTATCCTAAAGTTTTTTACCCTGCACCCCATTTTTATACTCCCAGGTTCCCCAAAGGCTCAGCATGGCTGGTTTTCCTTTGGACTTAGAATATCCCAGAGTTTTACCCTGCACCACTGTCCTCACAGGTGTCCCAAAGGCACAGCCTGGCTGATTTTCCTTTCAGACACAGAATATTCCAGAGTTTTTTTACCCTGCACCCTGTTTTTTTGTTCTCCCAGGTGCCCCAAAGGCACAGCCTAGCTGGTTTCCCTTTAGACACTGAGAATATCCCAGAGTTTTTTACCCTGCACCACGGTTTTGTCCTCCGAGGTGCCCCAAAGGCTCAGCATGGCTGGTTTTCCTTTAGACACAAAATATTGCAGAGTTTTACCCTGGTTTTGTCCTCTGAGG
>JANRGV010000084.1:51835752-51860892 GCA_024734035.1 Alethe castanea
CATCTCTTTCTCTATCAAATGTCTCTGTTCATATTCCAGTCCCAAAAACAGAGAGCTCTATTTCCCCGAGGCAAAAAAACTGTTTTCTTCTCAAGCGGCCAAAACCTCCCCAATTATATTTCACAGTTTAAAGGAATTTTAGTGAAATCACAGTCCCCTTATGGCCCCTTAAAAAATGGTTTATAGCTACTTATCCGTGGCAACTTTTCAAATCTCTTTACATCAGGAACTCTGTCTTCATTTCGCTGACTTCCGTAATTCCTTTTGCTTTATTCCTTCCATTCCGGAGAGCTTAAGAAATCTAGAGTCTTATCTAGGCACTGAAAAAAAGTTAAACTTGTATCCAGAAAGCAAGAAGCCAGGCTGAAGCCATGCCGGGAAAACGTGGCCACCAGGGGACCATGTGGAGATGGCTGAAAACAGCACTCTATAGAACGCATTACCAAGTGTAAACAATCATATACAAGACTAAGAGCCGAGTGTCAGTGCCTCAGTGCCAGCCTAGAAGAGCTCTGATGCCAAGGACGATGGCACTAGATACAGTTCTGCCTGTACTAGTCAACCCAAGAGAAGAGTATATCCCAGTATATTATTTTTTCCAAGCTTGTTTTTCCTCAACATCCATTGCAATTTAATCCTGTACAAGCCACGGTTTTTTAAATTTGCATTTTCATGCTTATATTAATATAAATTGAAGTAAAGAAGTCCTAGTAAAAAATTTTAATTATACTTCTAACATGTCCAAAACCGCTGAAATTCTTTCTAGAGCTGAGAATATACATTTGATTCTTTTTCTTTGTTTACATGATCTGAAATCACACAAACTGCTTGTGAATAGTTTACCTCGTGTATTGAAAACACAGTGGTTGTATTTAATTAAGCATATAAGTCAAGTTTTGCCGTTTCAGGTTTCTAATTGGATGGATGTATGTCACAAAGAGGGAGAAATATTAAAAAAAGTGATGCCATTACTGATTTATTGCAGGTTGGGCTCCAAACAGGGTTTCTTAAATGTAACTCTTTTACTTGTTTATATTTTTCATATGTGAATTTTCTTGGGGGAAAGAAAAATTAAGCATTTACCATTAAATTCAATTATTATTTACCCTTAATATATGAATCCAAACTCATCCTGCATGCAGCATTTTCCTAATGATTTTGAACAGAGTTAGAAGACTTTTTGAACTGAGATTACGAAGTTCCTATGTTCTAAAGGATTCAAAATATTTTTTAAGAACCTCAGTCCCCTTTGCCTCATGCATTCAGGCATGCCACTGAAATATTCTAAATGGATTACTTTTGTTCAGATGCAGCAATTGCAGGTTAAGAAGCAGATCTGCTTTAGAAGAAAGATGAACCAGATCTTTCTCTGTGATCCCTGGACATTAAGAAAAATATAGGAGATATGCACTTTATTTTTCTTGGTAAATATTGCAATAATGAATGAATAGAAAAGATGAAAAACATAATGCAAGAAAGAGCTATCCCCTATCATAATGAAATTATTTCTGGGAAAAAAAATTCTCTTTTTTTTTTTTTTTTAATTTTTTTAAGAAGCCATTTAAAAAGTACTTTGCAAGCTTGGTAGGAGTGCAAAGCCACCCGTGACTCACCCATGAAGTCATGGATGAACCCCAAAACCTCCTTAGTGATTAAAAAAACTTTTAAAAAATTGTAAGTCTTTTCTCCTTATACATGCAGCTAGCACTGGTGATTACTCCTAACTTTTGATACAGTGAAAGTGCTATGGTGGTTACTTGAGTCCTTGTTTGTTTGCTGTTGTCTCAAGTTATTCCTCATATCCTAAGGGGAAGAATACTAAATGATCTCCTGGTTAAGACAAATGTAAAAAGGCACAATTTCTTCATACCAGCTAGAATAGATAAGAGTAACAAATTTGAAAAAGACACAGGTGAATAAACAAAAGGGAAAAATTCACACTTAATTTGATCATGTCAAGATTAGCTCATAAGAATATCTCTCTCAAACAGCTGATTTGCCACCTGCTTCTTACAAGATGGAAGTCATGATTTCATGCTTCATGCTGCATTTCTATTTGGAAACTCTGATAAAAGCACCCATCCATGAGAAAGAATGTCCTTTCTTTCACAGAACACATTTCAGGACTGGGCCCTCGGGGACTACTCTCAGATGTTCATCGTGGACAAGCCTGTTAACTCAGTTAACCTGTTCTCCCTTCAGTTCTTCTGGAGAGTTCAGGCAGTTTTAATGTCTTGTCCCAAAGCTGATTTTATCCATTTTTATCCAGCAGTTACTCTGGATGCACTTCTTAACTAAGATATGTATCAGTCTTCTTCAGAGATACAAATGATACTGTCTAGACTTGATAAGTTTACTAAATGATTTACTAAACAATCCACTGACTCAACAGAGGTTAAACCTTCCTGACAGAGTCCAGAATGCATCTTCAGTTCCATGAGTTTAGTTAAAATAAATTAAGGACTTCAGCAAGCCAAGGTCAATATCAACTTCATCACTAAGAGCTTTTGGGAAGTGAAATAGAAACAAGAGTTTTAATAGATTTGCCGTAGGAGCCTAGTTTAGTCAGCAGCTCTGCAGCTTGATCCCGAGATGCAGCATAGCTGGAATATTTACACCTGAACCTTGCGCTTTATCTCCCTGACCCAGACTGGGACATTACTTCCTGATGTGACCTTGACTCATCGCAATAGACTTGCTGAATTTTCACTGGTCTCAAACTGGCCCTGATACCTCTTTCCAGACTGAAGTCTGACTCTGAGTTTCCTCATTCAACAAGCTGAGACCTTGCAGGTGAGCCAGCTGTTCCAGCTGCCTTGCTGCCTTCCTCACTTCTTTAGGGGTACAGCCTTCCCTGGGAGTGCCTGCCATGCCCTTCCTGCAGTGACTGAACACATTTTGCTGTGGATTGTGTTAGGTCATTTTAGTGTACATGAATCTGAGAATTACTACCTTTGATAAAAACTTCAGATGCCAGTAGTTCTGCACTCTTTCTTAACTAAGACCAGCTTTGGCTTTCCATCTTTGTTTAGTGTGTTTTAAATGATTGGTTCTCAGTGCTTTTCCAGCAGTGCTGTGCTCTCCATCCCATCCTCTAAGCACCAACTGGAGCTTGGTCCCTAAACGTCTGTGCATCTGGATGCCAGTTCCTTCATCAAGGGAACTTTATTCCCTGTCAGATGCAAGTGCCAAACACAGAGATAAGCACGACCGGTACCTTTTTGTTTGAGAATATGTATTATTCCTTGTAGTACAGCAACTGGCATTACATTTATCCCAGTTCTCCATATCTGAACATTTTGAACAGACATAAGAGATGTTACAGGCCATGTTCACAAGAAGATGTTAGTCTAGATTTGCATCTAACCTCAGAGATGTACATAATGCTATTCATGTTAGCCTGAGGACAGCATGGCACAGGAGTAGAGAGAAGTACAATGACACAGTAGGGAATAGCATAGATTAAAATAGCAAATGAGAGGAGAATTTTCAAAAATTATGGAACTAGAAAAATGCAAGAAAATAAGAATGCTAGGAAGTCAGAGATATAAGCCATTTTCATGAAGGAAAATTATATTAACCCAGAAAAGCTTGATAATCATTACCACCAATATCTAGAAGAGCTGCAATGAGACAGTTTAATAATTTATTATTACAAAGCAGAGTTTAGCTTCTCAGTCTTCTCTGCAGTAAGTGCTAGTGTGCTTCATCAAGTTCAAGGATGAAGGATGTGATTGTAATTTCAGATTTTATGTAAAGTCCTCTAGTAACATCTCTTTCAAATTACAATGTTTATAAAATATAAAAACAAAATGCTTAACACTTCTTTTGACTATCTGTGCACACTTAAGAGACAGTAAAATGAAATTTTAAAAATGTATGTACATAAGAAGGCTAAATAGGCAGAGATAGTATTATAACCTAGATTATAATAGCACCATCATAGTTCCTAACAATTGCTACAGAAAAATCTGTATTCTCCTATTTTTTATTCCTTCGATATTTTAACAATATTTCCCAAAATTTCTCTGTCCTCCTTTTTTCCCCAAAGCAGTTTTAGGGAGCTGAGTCCAAGATCAGTGCTTCTATTCCTGCTCTGCTACATACACTTAAATACATGTCTATAAGTGAATGAAGAAATCTACTTATTCAAGGGCCATATCCACACTGCCAATTCAGAGTTCAAATAAAGTCACTGATGAATCAGACACTGATTTTGTAGCTTGACTTCTAGAGAAAGACTACAATTTCCTGCTGCAAACCACTTTATGAGTCCTTAGATACACCTATGAACATTTCTGAGAGAAATTCTCTATATTTTCAATAGTTCTTCTTCTTCAAATGAAATATATCCTAAAGACATTTACAGGCCTCAGCTGTATAAGCAGCTAAAAGTTCTACTTTATGTTTATGTTTAGACAATTCCTACTTTAATGACTTTCTGATCGAAATTCAGCCTCGTAGCTATCAAGGAAATTTGAATATTAAGAAATCATGGATTTTGGCTCATTAAATTTGAGCAGGAAGGACTTTTCATTGATATGATTTTGGGTTGCCTTTTTTTTTTTCCCCTCAGGAAGTGAGACAAATGACTAGGGATGGTTTGGGCTAGAGGTCTCTAGAGGATTCTCTTGCCAAAGAGCAACTCCTCATGGACACCACATTAGAACTGCCTACCTGTGTACAACATATCTGTCACTTTTAATGATGGGGGATCACAGAAGGGCATTGTGCTGGTCATATGCTTCCTGAAAATGCATGCTGTGTGCATCACCAGGCTTTATTACATGCATTTGGGACATTGCAATTCCTTCCCTGACTGCTGGCAGCTCCACGTCTGCTGCTGGATTGGGGAGAGCCTAAGCATGGGAGAGACTCAGCCTTAGGCCATCTCAGCATCCTCAAACCTTTGCAGGCAATTCAACAGGAAACAACATGGATGTTTCTTATCTACACAGCATAGGAAGGAGCCTGTAGTTCAATGCAACATCCTCTGCTCTCAAGTAGCATGCAGTACCATTTAAAACCTGATTTAGAATGGCAGATTCCTTTTGTCTTCCACAGAAAAAAAAATTATGAATAAAAGATATGTGTAGTCTGAGTATAATTGCCAGGACATAAGCTATATATGCTTTTTTTTTTTTTTCTGGATGTTTCTTCAAAACAAAACTTAAAAATGAAAAAAGCTGAAATAGTAGGAATAGCTCTTTGAAGATTACTTTTATATATGCCTCAGAAAAATATAGAATGGAAGATAAATAAAAATAACTCACTGCAACATAGTATAAAATCTGACACTTCAAAACAGTATGTTCTTTTATCCCTGGGGAGATAAACAGAAGAGTTGAAAACTACATTAAGGATACTTTATGGTATAGTCTTAACATCTAGGAAGGAAGTTTGGCAGTCTGCCACCACCTTCTGAATTAGACAAGCAACTTAGAGCAAGAAAATTCATGCTTATTCAGCAGCACTTTAGGGATGTTCTTCTTTAATATTTTAGCTTGCAATGAAAGTTTTCTTCAATATGTTAATAAAGTCAGATGTGATTTTAAAACTTTTGAGTAGAAAACAAAATTGATGTATAGTTTCTTTTCAGTTTAGACTACTTTCTTATTTCCTATGTACCATATCTTGTCTCTCAGGTTCTATCTTTCAGATTTGAATATGTATGTGAATTCCAAACACATTTCAGCCTAAATTTCTGCAGATTTAATGAAAATTCTCATTTAGTGACTGGATAAGAGATGCACAAAATATCTCCTTTGAGGTAAAAGCTTCAGTGTGATTGTACTGCACTACTATTCTTGTTATTCTTGTTCTTATTCTTTTGATTTTTATTCTTGTTGTTGCTATGGTTGTTGTATAATAATAAATACATGAGCATATGCAAAAGAAAGATGTTACAATCTCCACAGCAATTGAAAATATTAAAACTTCTTCAGTGTAGGTGAATGCAAATAGAAAGCAGAGAATCAATTAAACAAAAGTTGGCAGTTTGCATTGTTTATGAAAAGACTTGTATATATGCAAATTTCCTTGGAACTACATTTTCAGTTTTTTTCATTTTTTTCCATTTTTATATGAATTCATTAATTGCATGATGAGATTTATAAATCAATACAGAATCAAGATGGTAAAGTGGAGATTATGTTTTCATACAAGTTACACAACTTGTATGGGGGCTCTGTAGAATAGAAGAATTAAAAAAAATCTTTAAATGAGCTGGCCCAGGTACCACCTGTGTAGACACAGGGTCTCAGAACACATTGCAGGTTTAATTGCTCTCATTCCCTCTGTATGCCACTGTAAATCAGGAGTCATGCTAGAAATTGAATGAGTATAAAATTTATGTGAAAACAGGTTTATCAAACACATCTACTATGATCCATGAAGCATTTTAAAGCCTTTGAAATGGCTACTATCCAAATAAAATTAATAAACAAGATAATCCAGGTCTTTCAGCCTCATTCCTTAACATAAGGTTTTATCCAGTTATGATAAAGGACACAAGCACTCTCACTAATTTGCTCTTCCATGATGTAAATAAAACATATGAGATAATATTAAATGACTGCTTCCACTATGTTAGCATTCTTATATGAAAGAGAGGTTGATTACTTTTGATGCCAATAATTACCTAAAGAGGAAAGAGACTTAGGTATGTAATATGCCTTTCTTGTACAAATACTCTACTCCACACCCTACGGTTTAATGGGTGTCTATAAGAATGTCCAGTTATTTAAAACATCTTTTTGTCTTTTGTTGCTTCCATCTTTTTCTCATTTTGTGGATGTGCACTGGATAGCTGTCCATTTTATCCATCTGCAGGTGTTTTTTAAATAGGTTTATTGCTATTGTAAAGACAGAGCTGAGTGGGCTTCAGTATAATTGCAGATGGGATGTACACTGTGAAAAAGCTGATGTTTTAAATGTCAAGTCAATTTTTAAGGAGAAAATGGCCCAGAAAAAATATAGATCTATGATTTAGGGACACTATTTTTAAACAGCTGATTGCTGGTAACTGAAATAATGTTCTAACTTCAATCAATTATGAAGTAATCCTATGATGTTGAAATTCAAATTGGTACCTTGTAAGGGAGAGTCAATTTTCTCTCTCATATTGTCAGATGACTGACTTTAGAAACTTTGAAAAATATTTTAGAAAAATACTTTAGTAAATAATAATTTTAATGGAATTATATATTAATTTAATTCCATTAAACTTTTTAAAAAGCTTTATTTAATTTCTTCATACTTACATATTAATTTAAATTAAGGATGAAAAAAGGTAAATTCTTAACACAGTTTTAAGTTTTTCCACCTGTATGTCAGTTAAACATAATTATTGTTCTTTCCACTGCACACACTAATTTTGTTTGTATCTTTTGTCAGCTTTTTCAAGATTTTTAAAATTAGACCTGATTTACCATGTATTATCCAAAGCTGCATTTCATATAAAAATAACATTTTTGGTACTGTGTTTATAAAAAAACTTTTTATAAACTACTATAATAACATCAAAACACTTCCTAGATGTACAAATGCATTTCCATAAAAGACACTTGAAATTAGATGGCACTAGTTTTTCCCTTTCTTGTGTTTATAAGTAGACATGTGAACCAAAATTAAGAAAAGAAATTGTTAGTTTTGTTTGTCAAGCATGCAAAAGAAGGAACTTGTTTTTTTAGCTCTCTAAGCATTTTGATGCATTAAGATACATTCAAAGCACGAATTCAATTAGTTTAAAATCCAATGAAAGAACCCAAAAATTCTGAAAATATGGCTTCAAATTGCTTCTCTATGGTAAAGCAAAAGCATTGCAAATATTGTCAGAAACAACTTTGTTCAGAAGAGAATCACAAGACAGCAAAATAATATTCATCTCCCTAACTTTGGGTTTGTTTGTCTTTTTTTACTTTATTCATAAGAACTTATATCATTTTCTCTTTGCTGTCAACATAAATACTTAAAATTTCTGCAACCATAATCACTGAATGTAGCAGGGACACTAGGTTTGTGGTCTGGTCTTAAATGTCATTCTGCTTGTGTACAAGCAGGTGAATTTACATCATGGAATTATTTTCAAATTCTAAAAATCCTATATTTCAGCTCTTTGATTTTTCAATTACATGGTAGAATCCACATTACAGTTATTGAATTGTGAAGGTTATTTACAGTAGTTGTTACTCCTGATCTCTGTGGAGATACATTTAAGGTATATTTGCCATTTTTTTAAGCCTAGAAGCCATCTGTAGTTTCTAGACTTGATGTCTCTGATTTTAGACGAGTTGGATGTACACACAGGCTCAGCTCATGCACATTGGGGCAATGTAAGACACTGATGATCGAGCAGGAGTGGCAGAACACAGTGTGCTATGACAACTTCCTTGCTTGGGTTGCTCTCTGCTCCAGGCAGTCAGGAGCCATGGAACTCCCCTGGGAATAGGCTGGGCAGGTCTGGGGTGGATCTGGAAAGCAGCATCCTACCTCACCCTGCATCAGAAACATTTGGGAGGTGCAGTAAGGGGACCACTTTCCTACCCCACACCACCACACTTCCGTCCTTGAATGGTGGTCTTACACAGAACAATTTCTCCTATACCTTCTTCTCTTGTTTAACAAGTTTCTCAATGTGTCTGCATTTATGAAGCAGAAGTTGTTTCCAGCCCTATGCAGATGTTTTAGGTTCAGCTAATCAGCAGTTTGAAACACAGGGTACCAAGTTTGCAAACTATTATCGACCATGCAAAAGATTGGCTGGTCAGAAACAGATTTTGAAACAAAACAGATTTTGCACATGTTCTTAAAGCTGCTTTTGAAATAATGATAACATGTACAAATAACTTAGAGGAAATCTAGCTTATGTTCCTGCATTCCGGAATATTTAGGGGAATTAAAATATATGAAATTAAAATCAGGAACAATATAATAATATTTACTAGCTAAGTAGCAATTTCCTTTCCAAGTATCCCAAAGCGTGTATTTTTGTCTAGTAATGAAATCCTAGTATTTGTCAGATGAAATGCGGCATCTGATCTGCCATAGACCTGTAAACCAGTTTGCACAAAAAGAAATGGAGAAACATTTCTTCCTTTGCAAGGTCAAAAGTTTGCAACTGTAGAATATAAAAGGAAAATTTAAATCAGGATCTGGTCAGAACTAGAGCATAAACATTTATTTTCTACTGAACCGTTCCATAGAATCTCTTTCCCAGCTAGGAGTGGCCCCAGTGTATTATCCTCAGTGCCCATTTGAATGATGTACTTAGAATGACAAGTATCAAAACAATGCATTGCAATAAATAAAGTATGGGTTTTTTTTCTTTTAATTCAAGTATCAAAAATATTACAAAAGTACTTCATTTACCTTGTTTTTATATCACCATTTTTTATGCACAACAAGGAAAATCTGTCTATAGGTTCCTTGTGCTTCACTGATTCCTTTTAAAGTCATGTATGCCTTTTGCAAGTGCTTTCATTTCAGAACCAAGATTTTCCTTGGAAACTAATGTATTTCTAAACAGTCTCTGTCTCAAAACAATTTAAAACTGTGCAAAACAATACTGAAGGACATAACTTTACAGTCATTGCAAAGAATTCATTGCTTTCTCAGTTTTAAAAATCCTTTTTTTATATATGTCCTTTTGTAAGGATATGTCATTTGAAGTACATTGTCTCAGAATGTTTTTTTTTTCCGACATTCATTCTCTACCAGTTTGAACTGGTAAAAGATTAAAAAATTATTTTGAAGCTTAGAGAATTAATTCTGACTTCTCTTCTGGTGTTATGAGATAGATAGCATTCTAAATATAGTTTTCTATTACAGTCCAGTTTTGAAGTTAATTTCTTCTTTAAACTTGGTCTTTGCAAAAACTAAAAACCTGTATATTTTACAGTTTGCTTTGGACAATACATGGCATGCACTCCACTGACATAGAATACCATCTTTTTTCAAGTAGTTTTATGTTTCATTTTTTATGATTATCAGTAAATACTGCAAAGTTGCATACTACTATTTCCTATGTGAACAATTGCTGTTTCTGAGAGGAACTCACAAATAGACTAGAAAACCTATTTTATACAAACTATAAAATTTAGACTTATGTAAGAGGACAAATACATTTTGTTCAGTATCTTTTTCAAACTCCACTTCTTTTTTTGGCCTGGCTCGAGTTTAATTTTAAAAAAAAAAAAAAAAAAAAATAAAACAACACAAAAGCACTCTTGTTCTTCATTGACTAGTTTTTCTTTTTACTGATGTAGTTTAAGAAGAATACCATAATATTTCCAGCAGCCAAATGTTGTGCAAGCCTGAAGATCTTTCCTCCATGACCCAGCAGCAGCTGAAGAAAAGGAACAGCTATGAGGCACTGGTACCCGAAAATTCACAGACAAACTTGTTTCTAAGGAAACTGTACTAAATAAAGTTTGACACACTTTCATCAGGGCAACTGTATCAGTCTGTCCTGGGGAGACGAATTTAGTTACATTTTTCTTCGTTCCATCAGGATGGTAATAGCAGCAGTTTAGAGTCATTTTAACATCCTCTCTATGTCACTTTTCACTGAGTTCTTAAAACTGCTTTGGGGATTATTTTTTCTTTGTCTATGGGTGGTTAATTTCCTTTAATCCCAAATCTTTCAACCATTGAAACACTTCAGATGTACAGAATTAGCCTCCCTTCCTAAATTACTCTTCGTAATCTGTCACTCCGAATATTTCACAAAAATAGCTTTTTTTTTTCCAGAAGCATACATTTCTACATTTCACACCCTTTATATATATGAAAGTGCTCAGAGCCTAACCTTTCTATAACTATAATTTCAGTGCACAAGGTATTGACACAATGGGTTCAGTTCATTTGCTCCTTGCTGACTCCTTCTTGAGAGGAAGTCAACATCCATTTGAATTGCTTTAGGATATCCTGGACATGAGTCCAGAGTGGCACATATCTCCTGTAGGCTCTTTGTCAGATATGTCAGCCCCATTTAAATCTCTCAGGTCATCTCAGATGGCATTGGACACCTTTGTTTGCAAGGCAGAATCAAATACTCCAATTCAGCACATCATTTTTCTATGGGACCTAGACAACAGTTTAAAGCTAAACACAGCTCCAGGGCACCTCTGAATATGGAAGGTATCCTTGCACTGCTGGAGTCTGTTCTGCAAAACCCCTGATTTGTCCTCACACAACTGGTAAAATGATCCCCAAAATAGTCACTTGAAACTTTTTCCACGAATGCAACAAACTTTGCTCTCCTAAATCTACAATGCAGCAATAAAACACACAAACCACAGGTCAGAAAAAAGAATTCAAAATAAGAAATGGGATTGCATGATCTAATAAACAGGAATACACTATGCAGAAATGGTGATTGGTTTTATTCATTCCAAAATGACAGTATAAGTAAGTAGATATGCATTCTGCTTTTGGAAGTTCTCTCATTTCTTGTAATTGCTTAGAGGGTGGTGTTCTCTATTGTTTTTCTTTTAGCCCTTTTGTTGTGGTTTTTGTTTTCTTGGGTTTTTTTAAATTCATTGCTTTACGGCTCTGATGATGGGGCAGGCTTATTCCAAACTGGAAAAAACCTTCAAGTGTATTTCACTCACACTTTGTCTTCAAAGAATTATTTATTTCTGTACACATGTTGATTTTACTTTGTAGTGCAGGAAATATCAATAATTTTCAGTGAGAATGGGGAGAACTTCTTCGCCTCAGAACTTCTAACTTTTCTAATGAAGACTTGTAAAAGTCTACACATGAGTAGCAACACTAAGCACTTGGTATGCTGATGACCTAAATATATTTGATTTATACCAGCAGTTAGAAACTCTTGTTCCTTTGTTCTTCAGAAAAGCTTAAAAGGAGCACCTGTTGACATTTTCACCAGCCAGTCCTAATACGTCAGAAACACAGGAGAAAATTAAATAAAAATATTTTTATAACAATATTTTCCTCTGTAGATAATTTACAAAAAGTGCATGTTTAGGTTTCCTGGAAGGCTAGCTTAGACAATAAAAAGATAAGGCTTTACAGAAACTGATTCTTGTCTAAAACATTTTAAATGGGCGGTATATTTATGTAGAAATTTAAGTCATACTGTATTTTAAATGGGAAAACTGAAGTCTAAAAATTAAAATCAGAGTCCAGCTTTACCAAATGAATCAGTAGTAGAATCTTCCTGACTCTGCTCTGCAGTAAGGGGTCTGTGGGTGACAGGTTGTTTGGTACTTCGTTGCCAGCCAGAACTAAACCATGACATAGGACAACAGGTACTTTTTAAAGCTGTACATATATAACTGCCTGAATTTCAGTGCAGTTTTGCTTATACAGTATCCTCTATAAGAAAAACTGTATTCTAGAATATCCCATATAACATGTTTTGTGTGTTTGCTTTGAGAAAGCCTCAGAATTTTAGTGCAGTAATTTGATATTTTGTCATATCTAGGAGATTTAAATGTTCTGAAGTGCAGACTAAAGCTTTCTATTCATTTGCCCTTTTGGCACGATTTTATGGTATTTCTAATATTTGCAGTGGGCTACATCAGACAAATCACTGTGCTAGTCTAATTATCACCTTTAGGATTTTAATTTCATTTTCCCCAGTGTCCTGGGGTAACTTTATGATGCTTATATCCCCAGTCATCTGTTCTGTTTGTGCTGGATATTGTTCTGCACCTTCAAGACTGGTTCCAAGAGTGAAGGGAGAGAGAACTGTGCTTTTGCAGTTTTGAGGATGGATTTTGAGGTTTCAGGTGTGGATTTTGGGCTTTCAGGAGTGGAATTTGGGATTTTGGGGATAGATTTTGGGGATTTGGGGATGGAATTTCAGGTTGCAGGAGTGGATTTGGGGGTTTGGGGGATGGATTTTGGGGTTTCAGAGGTGGATTTCTTCACTTCTCTCCCCCTTCACTCTTGGAATCTGTCTAAAAGGTGCAGAACTTTATATTCAGCACAAACAGAACAGACGACTGGAGATACAAGCATCATAAAGCCAGCCCAGGACACCTAGATATCTTGGAAATATTTAACTTATTGAGGACTGCAGTAAGAGCTTCAGAGACTTTATCTTAAACAAAAAACCAAAAACTAAACAAAAAAAAAAAAGTGAAGCATTTATGTAATTATGTTATTCTCAAAAGTCAAAAGCAACCACAGACTTAAAATTATTACAGTTCTTTTTTCCCAGATTCATACTCTGACATGTGTCTATAATACAGTTATTAATTACACATATGATTAATACATCATTTTATTAGAATTCTTGTTTGCTTGTCTCCATTTCACTGCTTATTTTCTTTCTCTTTGTCTCCACTTCAAAAAACATTCTCCTTGAGGTTTTTTTTTTTTTTACTAAGTTTTCTTTAGAAACTCTCTATTTTGTTTCCCATTTTCCCTATTTATTTATCTGCTTCTCTTCTTCCTGTCAGTTGGGATCTACTTTTCATATTTTGTCTCCCACACAATTTGCACTGAAACAGAGGAAAGGTTTGAGGAGGAAGGAATGACAGAGAGGAGCTACCACAAACTAATTATGATCCCCTCTTCCTGCACCACCTGATTCCTTGCTGAAAATGCCACCATCAGGCCAGTGGCAACAGGAAGGTGGGAGGACAGAAGACTGGAGTCAAGGACTGAATATGAGACTGGAAAAAGAGAAAGAACAGAAAAAGACTTAATGTTTGTCTTTTTGTTTCCCACTACTCAAATCTATAACTAAATATTTCTTTTAATTGGCAATAAATTTCAAGCCTGCTTTTCCTGCAATGCTAAGTTGTAAGTGATCTCCTCATTGTTGTCCCAACCCTTGAGATTCCTGCTCTCCCTGCTTTCCCCACTATTATTGGCTTCTTCTGCAGTGGTGGATGGAGTTGGGCTGGGTGGGAGTTTGGCTCCCAGCCAAGACTAAGCAACCATACCAAATCAGATCAAGATGTGCATGAGCTTTTTTCTGCACCCTGCAGAAGAAATCATACTAAACCTTCATCTCAGTTACAATCTTCAAAATCAAGGCTTACCCTTCACTATCTCTAAAGAAAGCTGGTGGAAATACCTCTACTGTAAATGTTTGACCTTAAACCAAATAGGAACTGATCAGAATTCTAAATTTTATTTATTTCCACTTTTTTTTTCCTTTTTCTCCTTTCTGTTTTCTTCCTTTTCTGCCACAGTCTCTTATCTTTTTGCTTTTTTCTCCTACTCTTTCTCCTCATTTTCCTGTGTCTTCGGTGCCATAAAGGAATTAAATTTTTCCCTCATGTACTATCACGGTCAATATTTTAGTCATATGTGCAATAAACTGCATTTTTTAACAATGTGTGCCGCTGAATCTCTATTAGGGTTACTGTGTCTATGATATTATATAGCAACTGAGATCTTGTCCAGAATTCCTCATGGTACTTAATGGAGCCATTCTCTTTTTATGTAATCAACTGATAAATTAAGTTATTGCATTCAGACTGAGAGCCTCTGAATAACAAACAACCACTGGGTTGTGTTTTTTTTATCCCATGATGCAATTTAATAAAATCAATGTTATTGGTTTTGCCATGTTTAAGTTATGATAGTTACCTTAAGGTATCGTTCTTTAGATAATTTTTAAAAGTAATAGGAAAAAATGAAAACTAACCTTCGCCCATTACCACAGTAGGTTTTTTTCCTTCCATTTTTCCTTGTGATATAAGCTGCAACATATGAAATTGTTCCTTTCTACAATCAATATAGTAAACACAAGAGAATGTAACATATATTTACATAGAACATCAGATGCTCTTTTACAAATTACTGAAACAGATGACAGTTTATTGTCAATGACATTACCTGAATTGGCTATGTCATTGCCTGAACAGTATGGTTTAAGCATGCATTGGCATAACGTACTGGCAACTCTCAGAACAGCAGTTCTCATAAAACCCAATTAGAGATGACAGTGCCAAATAACCATAAATCTTGCTGAAGATTGGGAGACAATGATTTGTGTTCTAACAGCAGTATGACAAAAAAAATTGCAATGAGTATTCATTGAATTCCATGAAATTGAGCCAGAAGTCTTTTGAAGAACAATAAATCTATACAGAGGTGCTTGTCTTAGATGATTTGAAAGAAAGATAGGGTCCTACAAAATTAAATTTGCCATGAATCCATCAAAGGAACATTTTCTGTGTGTGTAATTATTCAGGATAGATTTTTTGTAATAAAAATACATTTGAACCATTTTTTCTTTGTTCTCTTTATGATATGTGATTTTTATTGTGTTATGTTTGTAACATGAATTTGTTTGGTCCTGAGATCTCACCATAGAAAATGTAATCAGATACCTCTAAGGAATTATAAATTGAAACACAGTTGGCATAAACACATTTAGTACTGACACCCAAATGAGTAGTGTGTGGGCAGCAATTTAAACACCAGCTTGCAAAGCAAAATGGCAGTATAACAGGGCAGGAAGGTGATCATCTTTCTCCATATGGCTCTGCTGAGACCACACATACAACCCTGAATGCTAAAACTTCCTAGATGTTTCAGAACGAGGGTGACACTAATTGTGTCTCTATTCTCAAACATATTCATTGATATAACATAAGGCCTTCTGGAACCTTTCATGAGATATGCTCTTTATTTCTGTCACTGACATTCCACAGTATTATCCTTGTGCTTGTATTTCTGAGTGGTTATTTTTAATATTCCACTGAATAATATATAATGAACATGTGTCAAAACAGTTCAAGCATTATTTTCTTTTAGAAATTAACAAATTATTTAAGGAAATATATTTTTAATTAAAATAAGAACCAAAATTTAAACAGAATTCATATAAAGCTTTCCACAAAACAAATGTCTCTCTATCCTTTGTCCAGCATGAAAACATACAGGTTCCACTTCTATCTATCTATCTATGTTTTTTTCTCTAAGCACTTTAATTTCCAAAATAAGAGAAGATTAGGGAAAATAATTTGCCTACAGTGTTCTTTACTTTCAGAGTTTCAGAGCTGGGCTTAGTATGTATGTAAGTAGTTTTGAGGTTTTTTTGACCTAACTACAGTTGCTCTAAGTTGTCTTCCTAATGTAAGGTTGTTAAAATGGAAGAGTGAACTAAGCCCTGTTCTGCTCTTTTGTGTTCTGATCTACTTGTGTTCTATCCTAGTCTAATTTAGTTTCTATTCTTTTCTCAGATCGAGTATGTTTTCTCAGACCGAGTCACTACTTTAGAATCTTATCAACTCCTTGATGGCTTGTTTGTGTCAGGATGCTTTGTACCATGAGGACAAAATAAGCAACCACACTGCTAGGTATCCTCAGATAAAAATGAGTACATTATTAAAGATAGTTAAAGTAATAGTGTTGATATTACTGCACCATCTAAACTAGTGAAATTAAACAGGCTTCTGTATTTTAGCTTTTACTTGAAATAGTTTAACTAGGGTCTAGTCACTTATCCAAGTGGAATGGATCTGTACTTCTACCAGGAAGTATAATTTCCTATTGTGTTCAGACATATTTTAGTCTAGCACTTATTCTAGCACTTATTTCATCATCCATTCCTGTTCTTATTGGTATTTCACATTATTTCAAACAATTAATTTATTTAGAATGGCTGGTTTTGGTTTTTTGTTTGTTTGTTTTTGGGGCTTTTTTGTGGGTTTTTTTGGTTGGTTGGTTGGTTGGTTTTTTTGGGGTTTTTTGTGTTTTGTTTTTTTGTTGTTGTTGTTGTTTTTGTGAGGAATATTTGCTTTTAGGAATAAATATCTCCCTTTAAAATATATGAGTCATTTTCTTTTCTAGTGGTAATTAAATCATCATGATGATTTATCATCAAAATCTCATCATTAACCTTGTCCTCATTAACCTATTAATAATAAATAAATTGAAAGTTCATGCATTCCTCTTAAATATTAATAGAAAATATAAAAAGAAAAAATGTTGTTTGCAAATGGAACACATTGATAGCACCTGTCTCAACCACCTAGTGTTGTGCAAATCTACTTTGTGGATGGAGTGATGCCAGCATGTAGCTTGGAGGACATTGACTCAGAAGACAAATTAATGTAAATGAATCCTGTACTTGATCAGTCAATATCAAGATCCAAAGAAAAAACCTCCAAAGACTTAAGGCATGCAAATAACTTGTTTGACTTTTTTGAAAATTTTATTGGAAAGGAAGTATTAAACTCTAAAATGTCATTATATTCTGCAAATTACATAATTTGACAAAGGTGTGTGTAAGTGGTAGCAAATTTCCAACCTTCAGTACCCTTTGGACTAGACAAGATCATCATCTAGTTACTAAGTATAAAGTTCAAAGCATTTGGAAAGAGACTGGCATTGTAGAAACATTGAAGTACTACATAATTTCAAATTTGTGACTAAGGTATCTTTTGGTTATGCCAGAGTATTTTCTACAGCTGCCCTGACACAGAGGCAGAAGTGCACACAAGGTCAATGTTGTAGCAAAAAGTCCCTGAAGGAACAATTTCAATTGTATAATGCCACTATACAGGGCAAGAAGAGATCCACATGCTAGCTATCTGTAAAATTGGCTTGACTAATGTAACATGGAAAGTTCTCTGAATCTCTCTTATGGAAAATCAAAACTCTGTCTGGGGTGAGATGGAAAGGTAGAATCTTGTGCACCACCAGCAGCTTTGTAGCACATTGATCATCCTTGTGAGTCTACTTACTACCAAACACAAAACCACAACGAAATTAGCTCAGGCTATGAGTGCGACAGGCAAGTCGTGAAACCTGCACTGTCACATCAATGCAAGTTATGGACTTCTGTGAGCAAGCCAAAATCATACATACTGGCTTAAACACAAAACAGAATTTTAGAAAGATAGAGAATAACAAAATAGATTCTTCACTGAGGCTGTAGTCAATCACTGGAACAGGCTTCCCAGGGAAGTGGTCAAGCCTGTCAGACTTCAAGGAGTGTCTGGACTACACCCTTCATCATATGATTTCATTTTAGTAGTCCTGCAAGGAGCAGGGAACTCTTTGATAATGCCAATGAGTCCTTTCTAACTTGAGATATTCTATAAATCTATGAAAATAATTTAAATTAGAGAATTGGAAATTTTACTACTCTATTCAGTATTTTAATCTCTTAAATAACATAACCTGGCATCATTCCTCTCCTTTCCTCTCCTATGAAGTAAAGCTGAGGACTTCTTCCTTTGTAACCTAACATCCTGTTCCTCTTCTTTCTGCTTAGGGTTGCTCAGACCATTTTCTTTTTCACAGAATATTGGTTTTCCTTAGGTAATATTTAACATTAGAAACTATTTAGATTTGCTCCCTATCATTTGTCTGCACTTTGCTCATTCAGAAATTATATTTATTAGAGTTAGTTTTAGTGTGTTTACATGATTTTTGAAAGTATAGCAATAACTAGACTATCTCCACTTAGACCAAAATTTGTCTGGCAAGTAACAATAAAATTATTGTGTTGTTTGTTGTCAGTATCTACATTATGGTATATATTTCATTGTACCTGCAACGTGCTTACCTGAGGATTAGAGGCAGGCAAGCAAAAAGAGTAATTTGAAATATTACTCATGATTATACTTTGGATGGTGATGCAGTGATTACAATATCAGGCAAACAGCCAAAACACTATCTTCCCTTTATTGGTCAGGTATTTTATGATAAATATCTTCCAGGTAATTCAATATGATTTTTTTTTCCTATAAATCAGGGGGTTTATGTCTACACTACCAGTAATTGCAGCAACATCAAAGATCTCTAATTTTTAATTTGGTAATTGTTGCTAGAGAAGTAAGCTAAATTATCTAGACCTGCTTGAAAGAATCTCTACATTACATAAATTACAGGAATATAAAAAAATTTCTTTTCCTTCTAATCTATTCTTCATCATTCTTTTTAAAATTATTATTATTTCATCATGTGCATGTGATTTTGGCTAGGACCAATACCTTCTGCAGTAGTAGAAATAATAAATAATACCAGCACAAGAAGGATTCAAAAATTAGCTGGTGGTTTTCATCATTTGAAGGCCAGAACACTTTGTGAGACGTAAAATTTCATGTAGTGATTTCTATGGTATTTCTGAGATTTAAAGCTTAACTTCAAACGCTTCAAATGGTATCTTTTAAAAGAGACATATACTTTGAATTAAACATTTTGAGTAAGACCAAGCCCGTCATGCAAGATTTGTTCCAGTAACTAATTCTGTGTGCTAAAAAGTTCAACTTTATTTGGTAAATCTGTCTAACTATAGTTCTTAAACTGTGGATTTTTATCTACTGCACTAATGTGGCATCATAATATGAATGGACTATGATTAGACATTATTAAATTCCTGTTAATGAATCAAATAAATATCCCAAGCTTCCCAGTATTCATGTGTTTGGATAGTTCCTTTTTTTTTTTACATCCCCGTTTTCCACATTCTCTATGAAGTCTGGGACACAATGCACTATCCCATTAATGGTCTTACAATGAACAAAGCAGAAGTTTTACTGTTTAACATCAGCTTAAATGCTACTAATTTTCTGTTTTATTTATTATTCATGTTCAGATTTTAAAGTATCTCACAATTTCGTAATGGTATTGAAGTGAAAACTCACCTCCAGTATTGCTCTCCTTGATACAGCTTATCATTCCATGGTCTCATTCTTATTCTTTTTCTTCATTCTTTAATCACAGCAGCAATTTGTCTTGTTTCTGATTATTTCCATTTATTGAATGGTGCTGATTGTTACACTAGCCCTTAATGGTTGATCTGTTCATATTGTTATGCTTCATTTGGCTATTTACTCAGTGAGATAACTCCTTAAGATATTGGTAGGGTTAGTTACTGCTCAAGATGAAGGAACAGGATGCTCTCTTAGTTCTGAAGAAGGTGGTTTTGGAATAAACAGGCAAACAATGGAGATGTTGTTTACTCTGGAATTGAAGAATATTAGTTCACAGATATTCTCCATTATGTGCAGGCATAAATGACCTTAAGATATTGAAGGCAAGTATGGAATTCGACATTTTCAATTTTATGTCATCTTTCCTATAGCTATATTTTAAATTTTTTTCACTTTAAAAATGATGTAAGGTAGAAGATTAAAATTACTAGAAGTTTTTAATAGCAAAACTCTTATTGTATTCACAAGCTTATGTGGAAGCATCATCCTTATGAAGTATTTATGGACATGTTTTATTTATAGAATGCTCTGACAGTTATATCATGCACAGCACTGAAAAATGGCAGGGAAATTTTATATTTTATAAAAATGTAGCCCTAAAGAAAAAGTCATTATGCCTTTCTAAAATTAATAACGAACATAATAAACTCTAGCACCTGCTCATTTTCTTAAAGATACATCAATTTATCTCAATATTATCAATTTTTACAAGTGAGAAATATGCATGTGGAGGACACAAGACAATCCTAACAACAATGAACAGATGCTCCATACTTTAGTGTTTTAAATTATGTATGATGCATGAATGTTTCTTTTCATTAATGTGCAAATTAGAACTGAAATTTTGCACAAGTTTTGTGTGTCCTGCATCCCAAGGAATATAGCCAATTAAAATGTGATTTTTTTAATCCATATGAAAACAAACATGCATTGGATGCTGTTAATTAGAATGCCAGTGCTTTCAGTAGCTTCAGCACTGAAGCTTTCAGCACTTTCCCCCCACAAAACAATGCTTTTAATGTGGTCATTCCTAATTTCTACCTGAAATGTTTCTGCCCACTCACATAACCTAGGGCAAGTTTTGGTTTTCTAGAGCATCAGCATGGGGTTCCCTTCCTTCCTTTGATTTTAAAATCAGAACCCATTAAAGATCTATTCCCTAGCAGAAAAAAAGAAAAATAACAACAAAACAAACAACCAAACAAAAAAAAAAACCCACCAAAAAAACCCTCCGCACTAATTTTGTTAAAAGCAATTCTTCTGAGCAACATTCATAAAGGATGATAAAATTTCCTCCTGTGGTCTTAAACCCATTTAGGTCAGTGTTAACAGCATCTGTCAGTAATGGATCATTCACAACTGAAGTTGCTATCATATCAGTAATTAAAAAATGACAAGAAGTCCAATTATTATGAAGTCATCATGCATAATTTCAGCTAATAGAACATTTCAGTATGTAGGCAGTCCTTTTTTAAAAATGGTTAAATAATTAGTTTGTGAAAGGGAAGACAGTTACCAAAAGACAGTTCTTATCAACAAGAAAACCTTTAACCCTAATTTAACATTATTTCACAGCTCTTTTCCATTGCAAATTTTTGTAAAATTTAGTAGCACCTCTATAACATCCTAAAACATGTTGAAGGCATGCCTCATGGTGACAGTTCTACTTTCACTTAAACTGTAGTTATGAAATGAGAACCACTAAATAATTGCTGTTTGGTTAAGTGAAGATTTTTCGCTTTTGGGATGAGAGTTTAGTACATACCTACATCCAGTCATGTATTTATTTCTGGAAAACATCTTTGATGTAATGGCTGTTCTCTAACATAAATTTTATTCTTAAGAACATAAAATGTAATAATTTTCATTTGTATTTATGGCAAACTGACAATAATTGTTACAATATTTTAGTTGACTTTAATCTTAAAGATCTTGCAGAAAAATATTCATTAAAAACATTTTTTCTTAGCATCAGTAGACCCCATAACAAACTATATAATATCAATACGTTTCAGGACTAGAATTCTAATTTGATTATTCTTATATGACTTTCATAGTCAATATACACTATTTGGCTTTGAGACCTCATAAGCTTGCTCTCTAAAAAAAAAGATTACTCCTTCCTCACAATAATTAAAGTATACTTTCTATTAACAGAAATTAGAAGAGGAGAATATGTTTTAAAAACTCTAATGCAAAGCCTGCTAAAATCAATAAAAGAACATCCCATAATTCCACTTGCATTTTTTCATGCCTCTGTTCTTCTTATGTCTGGGGCTTTTACTTGTCCTTGCCATCTAACACAACACACAACCTTGAGTAACACATCCAGAAGTAGTTATGCAATACACAGAAATATTGAACATCCAAAATAGAGCTTCCTAAAGAGCAATATTTAAATTAAAAGGCAATTCAATTAATTTGGAACAGAAGGGAAAGGCAAGTAAAACCCTGGTGAATGACCAAGGCATACTGAATGTTGCTGACTAAGCTGAAGAGTAGGAAATAGAGACCAGCAACAACAACAAAAATATATTCTGGTTTAGTAACAGACATGAATTTCTATGACACCCTTCACTCAGCATTTACTATTGAATGACTATTTGCACAATGGATTAGTGCTGGGGTTTTTTGTGCATTGCATTCACTCTATTTTGCAGTTAGGAAATAGTCATTTAAGGTACTCGGTATGAATCTGTGGTCAAAGGTGGAATGTCAAAATAACTGCACTTTTTCAGTTCTATATTTATCTGAAAGATTCAGATTTCATAGTAATTATGATATAATAATAGTATTCAAAACAATGCCTCTGAATAAACAATAAACCATGGCTTAGGTAAGTGAAGGAAAGGATAAAAGTGTGTGTTTGCATTCAAAGTCTGAAAATCTGAGTTTTGCCTGGAGAGATGTCACATTTAAACAGTGTTCCCCAAAGGACTTGTTGGTGAGAAGTCACAGATACTGATCTCAAGATTGCAGTGGAACAGGTAAGGTCCCTGATCCCATTTAGGAAAGTTGGGGCAACTCCTGCTTTGTGAATCCTTCTCATCTGTTGAATGTTGGACACTGAAATACAGGCATGGTAAATTCCTAGAAATTTTTCTGTATACAACCCAGCATAGTCATAGGCATCAAAAGAGTTTTCTAGCAACACAGAAGATCTTAATTTTATTTTTTTCTATCGATTACATATTTGCTTAAACAAAATATATGCTGACAGTTATTTAAATATTTGTTTAAGTACAGAAGGACACTTAGAAACCCATCTCATTCAAGAATCTCACTCTTCCAAGAAGTTCATTTTTCTTCCTATGAGTTTTTTTGACTTATATGTGAATATAGGAGATGACAAAGAATTTTATTTGTGAATTCATAAAATCACTGTACTGTTGTCAGCTGGGATAGAGTTAATTTCCTTCACAGTGGCAGGTATGGGGCTATGTTTTTGATTTCTGCTGAATACAATCTTTATGAACAATATATTCCAGAAAAAAAAAAAATCTGGCCTAGAAAAATGTTTTTTAATACAAAGACATTTTGCATAGGAAAAACAATTTTCTATACTAAAACTCAGGAGCTCATTTCAGTTTCAAACACAATTTCCTTCATTTTTGTACTACATGAAAACTGAGCATTCATGCATGCTGGAAATGAAGATGGCAGGCAGGACAGCAGGCTGAAGCAGTGCACAGCATGCTTTATCTAAGAGAGTGTACAGAACTCACCCTCACTTTGTGTAGTCAGTGATCCAGGATGTCCTGAAAAGGTCATGTAAATACATGTGGACAAAAAAACAAGCACTTTCAAAATACAGCTATAAAAAAGTGAAATTATAAATAAGGCAGCAGGCTGAAGGGCTTTAACTTGTCATATACAATAGCTGCAGCCAGCTAAGTAAGACTAAGCCATGTCATGCTGAAACTTCCTCTGAAAATAGCACCTGTGTTTGCTCTATTTTGTTTCACTAGTTGATAGACGTTCCATAGGTACAACAGTAACATTTACCTTGGATGCAGGACTATATGTTAACAAATTTTCATAACAGGCATAAACAAAGTATCTTCTTAGACATTTTATTGAAGACTTCAACGAGAAACTATTATAGCAGTTTTTTTTTTTTTAAATACTGAAAAATGGAGGCTGAAACATTGAATTGGACTAGAACTTTTGACTCCTATATCCAATGAAAAATCCGAAAAATTGAGAACGTGGGAAGATTTGAGTTTTTAAAATCTGTTTTGCTTTCTGTGTAGTGATCCTGTTACAATTTTCCTGAAAGCTGACTGGAACAGTCCAAGAAAGTTAAAAAGAAGTCTGTGCTAAATCAGCCATTCCCAATGAAACTTGTAGTGCACTGGGTAACTCACCTCTTTTTGCTGTTAATGCCCTCTTTAGGTGAGCAGTGAGCATAATGGAGAGCACTGATTGTCTCCAGTTCCAGATATTTTATGCATCTCAAATGCTGGGCAGAACCTGAATAAGAGTTCTTAATGGAAATTTAAAAAATTATTGGAAATGAAAACATTCATTCACACAGTATTTTGGGACCCAACAACCCATGCATTTCAATAGGATTGAGGAACTATATATTTCAGGCATGTTCTTCAGATTTTCTTCACATTAATGTAGCTAAATATTTGGGAAATAAACACCTAGTGCTTAATCTTGCCCTCTTCACCAAGCCATTAGCTCTGGCCATTGCTAAATAGGCCTGAGGCTAAATGGCTCTTTAAACAAACCTTCAGTATTTTTTCTCTAGGGATTTGCATTACTTATATTAAATACCAGCACCTACAATTAAGTGTTCTGCAATTTTTATTAATATACCATCACTGGACTAATAAATCAATATTTTAATATATTTTATTATATATATCTAATCCCAAAATCTGAGTAAATTTCTGAGAAACTACTATGGTTTATTTATAAAAGGGACATTTATGCTAGGCACTCAGTTATTTTTTTCAGCACAACTCCTCAGAAAGCACATTTTTTATAGTAACTTGTTTAATGATTTCATATATTTACAATAGTGGCATGAGATTTTGAGGTTATGAAATGCACAAAGAGTTTAGAAAATGTTTGGGGAGGAGATTCTAGCACACAGATTTCCCAAATACTGTAAGAAGCTGCTGTGGAAAGATGAAATAAGAAAACCATGCAGTGAAAGCATCTGGCCTGACTGTAAGGAAGAACTCTGAAAAATTCCCTGAAGAACTTCTATGCTGGTTTACAGACTTCCAGTTAAAGTATGGACTGTGACGAAATACACACACACAAAAGAATTACCAAAACTCCTGCAGAAAACATAGTATGTTAAAATAAAATAGGCAAGATATTAATCTTATTTTATTTTGATGGATATTTCTTCAAAGAGAAAAACTCTCTCTCATGCCCAGTGCATTCATCTTACAACTCTCAAGACCATAGCCAATGTACGACTTTGGCAAAGACATTAAATTCAAGTATATAATGAATATGC
>JANRGV010000084.1:51860935-51893698 GCA_024734035.1 Alethe castanea
AAATTTATGTTGAGACAGCCTTCAAAGTAATATAGGTTTGAGGTCATTTTAGTTCAAGGTTATACATTTGCAATAATTTGCTTTATCTCCTTGTAACATGTACTTTTTCTCCAGAACATGCTAATGGTGCTATAATTTTAATTCTGCAGATGTTCAAATTTACCTCTATGTAAAGTGCTCAGAAAAACAATAATGCACTTGAATGAAGTTTTATCTGTCATTTAAAAGGTTTTGATGCTATTTCACAGCACAGGTACAATATTCACCTCTCTTCCTGTGTTTTCTGGTCAGGGTGTATATTAATAATTGCTATTGGCATTTGCAGTAATTATAATACTCATTAAAAGAAAGGCTACTTAACATTTAACGTAAAATGGTGGGTTTAAGTAATTTTTTTTTTAGGAGTCCCATACCCTTGCAATGACATTCTTCTCTTTAATTCTGGTATGTGACAGAACTATGCTCTTCACAAGGTTATTCTTTCCTCTTTTTCTATGTTTCGATTTCTTCAACTTGACATGAGCCTCCTTGCAGAATACCACACTGTGGAAGTGTTAGACTGAGATTTGACATGTGACATCACATAATAAGCATCTTCATGAGCATCAGGCACTTTAAAGCTGTTTCCTCCTAGAAATGTTGAGTTTTATCACAAGAACAATTATCTGCAACATGGCAACTTAGAGGTGGTTACAAGACCTGAAGCTTACTCTCCTAAAGATTGCCTTCTACTGTGTTTCATCAAAATCAAGTTTTACGAAAAAAGTGATGACTAGAAACAAAAGCCAAAATACACAAGTATGAAATTCATGCATATGAAGAAAAGAAAAATTGTCTGTTTATACATGTCAGTGAGGTTAATTGAGCACTTCTTGTGGTTACAGCTAAGACAAGGTTAATTTTTGCAGTCGGTGGGAGCAAGTGTGGCTAAGGCTGAGATTATTCTATATAATCTCACATCCTTGCCAGGAGCAGCAGCAAAGAGAATCTTCACTTCCAAGGAGAATGGGGTTCCTTCCAGTCAAGCAAGCACGGTGGACAGAATGGTGAGGTAATGCTGGTTTGCGTGGTATGGCGGCAGCTGGGTCGAGCACCACACTCCCTATTCCATACAATTTTGTCATTAACATTGCTGCTGTTGCTGTTTGTTTTCTTATCTCAATGTCTCCAGTAAATTGTTTTATCACAGCCTGTGTTTCTGTCTTTTGTGCCTCCAAGTCTCCTCTCCAATGCACTGTGGCAGGGAGGGGAAGGGAAAGGGAGGGTGGGGATCGAACAATGTGATTTGGAAAATCTCAGTGGGAGCACTGAATAGGGGAAACCATTCCCAAGCCACAACGAATGTAAAAGTTAGAAAGACATTTCTGAAATGCATTTAGGAAGGCAGAAGGCAAAGATTTAATTAAAATAACTCTTATTTCAGTGTCATATTTTAGTATGGAAAGTCTTTAACTTAATAGTATTCAAATCTTTTTTTTGTTTCAAATTTTACTGAGTTTTCATGTCTCAGCTTTGATCAGCACAGACTTCAGTCTATCTGCTAGGTAGGTAGAGTAATAGCATAGGACAGAATGAAACATACAATATCAGAAAAAAGATTTATTACTATGATCCCAGAGAAGGTGTAATTTGCATATGAAAGGAAAAAATAACGCAAGTTTAATGTTACTTACTGTTTGTTTTCTTTTTGAATACCCAGGAAGAGTGGATTTTCAAAATATCTTTACCATTTGTGTTGGTTGTAATCTGACTGTGTAAATAGTAAGGCAGCTCATACAAAGACAAAATAGCCATGTTACTTGAGTAAGAGAAGAGCAATTTACCCTTCATCCTTCAAGGGTATCTTTGTTTATATGAAAGACTTAAACCTACTGAATGTGTGTAACAAAATAATTTTAATATAGAAGTGGGAAACATCCTTGAAGGACATAGGAAGAATCACAATGAAGAAAATATAGATCAGGAAGTGTGCCTTTCAACTGAAAGGGAAGGTTTTATTTCTCATAACAATGTAGTACTTCCTACTCATTTCATCTGATGAAATTAAAAGCAAACATAGAGACAAGAAGTAGGCAGCCAGCTTCACAAACCAAGATTTTTTTGGCTTAATTGAAGCCTTGATTTAACCCAAGAAATATTTGTCCCATCAGGGGATAATGGTGACAGCTGCAATGGTGGTCTATGATTAGCAATCTTTTACCTTTCAAAAAGATTTCTAATTTTGCTGCAAAAAACTTCTTGCTGCTCTAAAATAAAAGAAAATTTCTCCTCCATTTCAAGAACCAAATCACTGTCCACTTACCTTGAAAGCTGGCACTTAAGAAAAAGTCATGGCATCCCAGTAAAGAAGATATAAAGGAGCACATAAAGTGACTGTACCATAAGCAGACATCATACTTGCTCCTTTTGCTACAAAGAAATATTCCTGGACACCTCTAGAGTATGACTCTACTTATATATCAAAACAAATGGACAGAAGAACAGATTTTTTCCATATATTAGAGAATTTTAGCCTCAGTATAATATTCCTGAAGAGACAAATGTGATTAAAAGAAAAATGCGCAGCATACAGCCTTAGTTTTGAGAATGATTGTTTCTGCAGCACTAACTTTCTGCTTATTTTCAATCAGCTTACACAGACAATAGCAGTAATAGCATGGGACAGGGGCTAAACTGTAACCCAACCCAAAAATAAGTATAAAACAGAGGCATGTTTAACCACTTGAGAAGAAGGAAAGTTAATGCTTAAAACATCCTTTCAATAACAGAAAATTATATACAGGTATATCTTACATCACTGATCTTAATAACTGATTCACTGAGATACCAGGTCGCTAAAGAGACTTGGGCAAAGGTCAAAAAAAGATAATTAGGAAGGAGAGTATTGGCAAAAATATATTCCAGACTCAGTTTGTGCAGAATCAGGCCAGGCTGGAGAGTGAACAGGAGTCTGACAATATGAAGAAAAGGCTACCCTGAAACAAAAGACTTTCAACTTTATTGGTCAGAGTTTAGAAAAAAAAAAAGTCTTGGATTTACAGTGATTGCCAACACCGTGTTTTAACAATAGATGGAAGAAATGCAATGGATTCTACAATCTTGCAAGAGTTTGCAAATCCTCAAAGAGTGTGAAACAGGGATTATGAAAATAGGTTTGAGTGCACTCAGCAAGCATAAGCCAAAGGGACTGTGAATGTACTTATAAATCATTAGGAATTTCCGTAGGAATCCTTGCAAAAGGTGAGTAATACAGTGTGCTTAATATCACTCTTGTTTTACAGACTAAGCTTGCAATATTTCCTTTCATAATTTTAATGTTACTTTTAAGAAGGCTGAATCCAATTTAAAAGCATGTATTTAATGACTAGTCCTTCTGTCATACTAGGCAAAAGAAATAGAACTTGAAATGTTGTTTAGAAACTCAATAAATCAATAAAATGAACCAAAATAAAAACAAAAATAAAACTATTATCACAGTCCAGGAGAAAAATCACATACAAAGATAGTGAAACTGAAATATTCTGTATGACATATGTACTGAAAAAAGACTGAGGAAGGATGTGGAAAATTGCTCTTAGAATCTGCGTCACCTGTATAGTGACTAAGGGCAAGATTCAATTTAGTGGGATTTGACAGAGGTGTAAAACGTAAAATGCAGATGGTAATTATTCTGCTCTACTTGGCACTGGTGAGGTTTCAGTTGGAATGCTGCTTTTTTGGTCATTGAACTATAGGAAAAAAATATAGACAAAACTGGAATCCAGAAGATGGTGACAGAAATATTTAGAAGCTTTGAAAATTATCCACAAAGCAAACACAAACCCAAAAAGCTACCTTAATTTGGTCTTGAAAGGATTGATAAAAAAACAGATAACAGCCTTTAGATATTTTAAATGAAGTATGTCCTTGTCCACAGAGAGTATACAGAGAATAGCATGCCTAAATGACAAAATGTTCTTCCAATATATGTCCAAAAATTATTTTACATGGGCCAAAAATGTTTAGGTCTGTTGATAAGATATTTGATAGGACAATGAAAAGTTATGATTCCGTGTGTCTACCATTATATCTATAGATCAGTTCTAAAGAGAGGCTTGAAATTTAAAGGGAGTGAAGGTTCAAAAGGATCGATGTTTATCTCCAACGGTGTTCCTCCAGGCTATATCAGTATTTCTCTTCCATTGCTAGTAAGGCTGAAACAGTGAACTAATGACTAGAAAGTGATATTGGCATGAAAGTTACTCTGGTCATATCTGCTGACCTGTGGCAACACTGTTTTGCTTTTTTTAAATTATAACAAAACAAGAGATTCCTACATAAATTCCAGTGCTATTCACCATCAAATTGCCTTTGAACTTCTTTCTTAGCTTCTAAAATGGAAGTAAAATTCCAAGATTTTGCAAATGGTTTTCTTAACCAGTCATTCTGTGATTCATTACACTAATGAAAGCGACAGTGAAATATTTGCTTCAGCTTTTTATATGACTGTAGAGGGCCAATATTTTTCAGCCACAATTTTTGAAAGGTTTTAGATGTGTCAAAGCAGATTCAAAGCTGTTTTTTCTTTCAAAATGGAGTTGAAGCTTATGAATAAAGCTAATTTTTTTCAGCTGTATTATAAACCATTGCATTTTTTATATGCTCTACTAGATCAAATTTATTATGCCACAAAAAAACAAACAAACAAACAGAGATGTAAGTAACCTGTTAAGTGGAGTTTCACTTTCATATGATGTTTTAATAAACATTCATATGATAGTTTTAATAAAAGTTCAGGAAAGTGATTTTCATTTCTGAACACTTCCGAAAAATTGACAAATATTTTTGATAGCTAACTCATATTAGAATGCAAAGCAATGCCACCTTGTTCACAATCTAGATCATCACAGAACGTTGAAAATACATGACTTCATATGTCAAGCTTTGATAAGGCCAATTTCTTTTCATGGCACTTTCAAAACAATTTTTATATGAAGCTTGTGGTTTTCTGGTTGCCTGTAGATGGATTTGTTCATGAAAACAACAAAGCTTTCAGGAAAAATTAGTGACCACCTTTTTAATACTGAAAGATTCCTTTTCACTGACTCCTCCTCATCCATATTATTTTTATGTACAAAAATTACCACTTCATATATAAATACATTTATATCTGTAGGACAAGGGTGACAAAACAAACAACTTCCAATGGTTCACATGCTAATTCATATTTAAAATAATGTAGAAAATTATTAGCAGTTAAACCTTTCTAGTGTAATCTAGCTGCAAAGTAAAGTAGAGGTTATTTTAACAGTAGCTAAAGTCAATGTGGTTTTGGCCAGGTCTTGAATATATTTTATATTTGCATTATTTGCAAGAGCTATTAATTCAGCTTGCTTTAATACAGTTCTTCACCCATCATAGGAATTTCCTGTTTTCATGTGCAAGGTAGTTTCTGGTCTCCTGTGCTTTTGTGATTTTCTTTCCTAATATTCATAATTTGGTGTCTAATAAAAAGAGATAATTTGAGCACATCTGTATTCACAGGAGCAGCTGAATGGAAAATTTTATTTTTTGTTTTCATTTTTTTCCAGTTAATTTATGCTTGAAAGAATTTTCCATATTGACTTTGAAATGAAGGTGCCTTCTTTCAAGGTGGTGTCAAAGATTAAATGGTTTCATTTTTCCATTAGCAAATACTTTGTAACACAGCTCTGAAATTATTGTTCATCAGTTGACACAGTCTAAGTAAAGCCCATTTAACCATAATTTGGTCTATGTGAGCTAGTTTTCTTTTAGGGTTCTCATACCATTCATCCTTTTGCTTTTAATGATAATAGAATTTAAAACATTACTTCAGGGTTTTTTTTCCTTTTTCTGAATAGTATTTACAGCTAACAGTTCATTGTTAAAATATAGTAAAAGGAATTTTTTTTCCTTCACTGTGCCTTTCTTCAGACACTGGCCCTCTTTTAGCCACAAGCTGCACAAGCAGTTTGTGGTAGTTAAGCTACTGGACATGACTTAAATTTGACAGCCCTGTTATTGTAATTGAAAATTTATAATTATATATTGGAATACAAGGAATTATGTCCACTGACATTATGTCATTGGTGCCAGACAAATAAAAAATAAATAGCTGAAGGTGTAGAAAACCATGGCTATAGACTCTTTGGTTCTAAGCAATTCCTTAACTCTACCTCTTACCTGGAGCAAAATAATGGTCTTGGCTCAAAGCTGTGGCAACTGTGACAGAAGAAGGAACTCCTTCTCTCATCATTACTGGAATTGAGCTGCTCCACTGGCTTCATCCTCATTTATCCCAGCAGTTGTCTTTTTCTTAAATCAAAATTTAGCAACTTTTTGGACATCTCTTCTGAACCACAGAGGCACGTAAAGGGTCATTTTAAAAATTGCAGGAGATACCTACAGAAATCTTAGATGCGATTGAACAGCAGAAGTATAGAACACCTTGTACAGTTTCAGATACTTAATTTTTTATTGATCTTCTCCAGATTCATAAGAAATAGCCCATGGATTTTCTTTCTAGATTAGTTAACAACAATTTGAACACTACAGGACTGTATGAACCTTTAAAGTACCCTCCACATGTTTCATAACTGTATTTTTAATGTTCCCCTCAGTTAGTTTTACTGGAGAATATTATAGCAAAAAAACACGACTGCATGCAAATCAAAACTGGTTTTGCATTATATGATGGGTTTAATATATTAATGTCTAAGAATAAGCTGTAGATTACTCCACATGACTTCAAATAATATGCCATGAAATCTGGGCTTAGACATAAAACCTACATACTATGGGCTACTGGAAATCAGTGTCAAAATAATAAACATATATTGAAAGACTTCAAGGTGAAGTAGTAAGGTAGTTAGTATCATTACCTTGCAGGAAGACTATCGAAGAATCACTGATTGACACCTACAGATATTTCATGTAACAGACTTTAGAGATCAAGGATCCTTGTAATGTGAGAATTGTGTTAGCTGGATTGGAAATTTACACATGTTTGAAAACACAACTGAAGACAAATAGAAGTGCTATTATAATGTGGAGTGCCACACATAAGATTTATAGTTAGTATGAGGCACAATATCAGTATTGCCATATGAAGTTGACCAGATGCTGTATGAAATGGCTACTAAAAAAGCACATAATAAGGAGAAATAGAGGGTGCTGAGTGGCTCTTTTTTGTGCTACTCATTTTTCTTGGGCTTTATCTTTCTCTCCCTTTTATTATTATGATAATTTTAAAACTTTTTTTTTCTTTCTATTTTCAGACTGTTCTCGTCTCAACCCTTGAGTTTCACCTTTTTTTTTAAATTTTTTAAATTTTTTTTCCCCTTGATTTTTCATCCTGAGCCACCAGGGTGGGGAATAAGCAAGCAAGGTAGCTGCATGATACATAGTTGCCAATTGGGATTAAACCTCAACAGTGCTTCAGTCTTCCAAGAAGCAGGAAAAACAAAAGTCTCCGGGTAATGGCAATAGTCACATCTGTTGCCATATATTCTTATAGAAATCCATAAAAATAATACACTTTGCATTATGCAAGTGACTGTTATTCCCCAATATAGCAGAAATCCATTAAATATTTCTATGATTAATATAGATTACACAAATCATAGCTACACAGTCAATTATATAGTTTCTTCTATGGAAGAAACTTTTATGTGGGACTAACACTTTCTTCTGCACTTCTAACACATAGATTAGCAAAATATTGTTTAAAAGTTTAGTAATTACTATTTGTAGAAAATTAGCTCTGATTTCCTAGGACTTCTCAGTACAAAAAAACCATTTGAACAATTTTTGACCAAATTATTTATGTGTGAAGCTGTCATTGCAAGCATCAAGCTATGTGAAATCCCAGGCACCATATCTGTGCATTCATATATATATGTTTACTATACATACATATAAACATAGCTGACAAAACTATGTATGTGTAAATATACTATTCATGTGTACCTCATATATCCATTTTTATACCAAAATTTGTAAATTTTTAAATTTGTCAGTTTAATAAGAAATATTAGTGGAATTAAATTATTTCTATCTGAAATTTCTAACTTAGTTCTCTATGCCATGCCATGTACAGACATTGATTCCACTATGTCTGTGGCACCCAGAATGTTTTCCATTCACTGCAAAACATCCATCCTTATGATTTTTAATATAAATCAAGGACAAGCAAAAATTGGAATCTATCAAGTTCTAAGATAGTTATACTTGCATGGTGGCAGCTTGGAGAATTCTTACTCGTTTCAGTAGTCTAAGAAACATCTGTATATACCATAGAGAGTAATAGATATGTCCAATCTTTAAGAAAGAGTCACAGTAAAGTGTCCCAAATTTCATAGGTTAGGACATTTAAAGAGTAATGGAGAAGAGAGGATGGCAGGAAGATGGAATTTTGCCAATAGTTAACCAAGGAACAATGGAATTTTTATTTTATTTGGACTCATCCCTTATCCTTTCAGGTCTGTGCTCTGCTATTCTTCATACTGTGCTCTGCTTCTCAAGGCCTCTGGTATCATACAAGGCATATATTTCTCTGGGCTGCATCAATATTTTACAGTCATAAATATCCATTTTTATATAGAATAATCACTTTATCTTTACAAAACCATAAAAAGAGAGATAAAAGTAAAATAAATTAGCTTGGACCTTGGCAATTAGATAAATTGTTTTCACAGAGAAGTCAAGTAAAACAAAGCTACAGACAGGTCAAGAAATGTTCAGAGAACCAGTCTGACAAGTCTGAGGCTCTGAAATACCAGTAAAAAGTTTATAGTCTGTTTCTAGAAATGACAATATGGCCCTGGATTCTGCAACACAGAATTTTGTTCTACTCTCTTCTTGTTTATTTCTGTTTCTACCCATTTGCCAAGTCTGTTTTATCTGATCCTTTTTCCTCATGAATCATACATTGAGTAGGGGTAGCAATTTGTAGAAAGAATGTCATAGTGTATAAATATTTGTTTTTATCAACAAAGCTTATGGGTGTAACAATGTCAATCCAACATTCATTATGTTTGGTAGCACACTTTGAAAGCTATGTGCCATATGTTCCCTTCCATTAAAAGACAGGGAAATTCCACTAATCCAATGCAAATCAGAGCAGGGTATAATCATAGCAGCCTGCAAAAGGAAGCAAGTGACACCAGGTGAGAAATGATTGCCATGAATATGTTGTAACCATACCAGTATTCATCCCATGGTAATAGCTCCTGGTGCATTGTCTAAAGAAGAAAATGTGAATAGCTGGAGAAGGAAAAAGGCATATAACACTTAGGGGGGCAAAGTTTGTTATGCTAGTTCTACTGCCAGTATTGGAAATACCAGGAAGGGTAGAAATTCAGAGATTTTTTCAAAGGTTAAGCACACCATACAGGAAATTCTTCTGTTTATTTCCTCACAACTCATTTATTGAATATGTTTCCTGCTATGAGGTCCTTCTGCTGCAGATCTACTACAGTGGGTTTCCAAGATGATTCACCACAGCAGTTCTTGGTCTGCACTCAAATTATACAAAACTTCAATTTGACCTTGAAGCACAGAAATTTGCATGTGCTTTCACTGAAATTTTCTTGAAACCGGTAAAATATATTTTACCTGTAATCAACCACTTTATAAGAAGTTTTAATTGTTAACTTCATAAATTAAATACTTAGGGAGTATTTTCTAATATACAATTTTAGTATATGTACTTTAGTTTCATTTCTATCTTACGTTGTTTTTGTGGCAGTTGAGAAGGCTGTTTCTCTCTATCGTGTTTTCCATTTCCATTTTGCAGCCATGCCTTACCTCACTTCTGTCTTATCTAGACTCAACAAATGAAATTCTTCTTTCATTCTTATACATCCAAGGTTCTTTCCATACTGTCTACACTTCTGTAAGCTATTGTTTTTGTTACTGCATTTATAACAAATTAAATAGCATTCTATAAAAAGTATCATTTACTCTTAAAACAATAAAATAATATCTTCCTGCTATCTTATATAAGATTTCTTTTCTCCAAGATATTTCATATTGTGAAGAATATGTGCAGCTTCACAGGAAAACCTGCTTAGCTGATACGGTTTAAATCAAATTTACAGATCCGCCTGTTCCTATGTGCTGAAAGACAAGCTGATGGGGAAGCAGGCCAGCCTGGCTGAACAGAGATTTAACTGGAACTCAGGTTAAAAAATAGGAGAGTTTATGACCTATGAAAGAAGAGGCAGGATGACTCAGAAGAACTCAGGAGAGCTTACAAGGATGTTGTGAGGTTGTGCAAATAACATTAAAAGTGTAAAAGCCCAAATAGAATTTAATCTGGGTACAGCTAAAAAAGACAATAAAAATGTTACTCTAATTAGATTCACAACAAAAAGGAGGGGTGAAGACAATCTCCTTTTTGTGTGGAATGGGGGAGGAAATGTTGTGGCAGATGAGGAAAAGGCTGATGTACTCAGTGCCTTCTTTGCCTCAGTCTTTGATACTAAAGCTAGTTGTGATCAAGGTACCCAGCACTGTGAGCTGGAAGACAAGGACAGGGAGCAGGATGGAGTCCCTGTTGCCTAGGAGGGAGTGGTGGGTGACACCACTTAGACATGCACAAGTCCATAGGGCCAGATGGGATGCAGCAAAGGTGCTAAGGAGCTGGTGCTCATGCTCAGAGTCACTTTCAGTGGCCAGAAGGAGAATGAAGGGAACTACAGGCTACCAGCATCATCCTCAGTATGGGGAAGGTCATGGAGCAGAACCCCGTGAATGCCATCACATAACACATGCAGGTAAACCAAGGCACCAGTCCCAGCCAGCATGGCTTTATGAAAGGCAGGTTGTCTTTGATCAACCTGGTCTGCTTCTATAACAAAGTGACACACTCAGCAGACAAGGGAAAGGCTGTGGATATTGTCTGCCTGGACTCTGGTAATGCCTTTGACACTGTTTTCCACAGTATTCTCCTGGAGAAACTGGATGATTAAAAAATTATTTGGATGTCCAACCCCAGTGAGTGGTGGTGAATGGAGCTAAAGCCGGTTGGTGGCCAGTTGCTAGTGATGTTCCCCATGGATTGGGTCCAGTCATGTCTAATATCTTCATCAATTACATGGATGAGGTGACTGAATATACCCTCAGAAGGTTGATGGCATCAAATGGAGTGGAATTGTTGATCTGCTGGAGGGTCAGAAGGTTCTCCAGAGGGATCTGGACAGCTGGATCAGTGGGCTGAGGCCAAGTGTGAGAGCTTCAATACAGCAAGATGCCAGTCCTGCACTTTGGTCACAAAAACCCCAGGCATGGCTACAGGCAGAGTGATTAGAAAGCTGATCAGTGGACAAGGGTGCTGGCTGTCAGAGGGCTGAACCCAAGCAGAGGCCATTATGACTCAGAGAGACTCTGGCAGCACCAAAACATATTCTTAATGCTCCTTTGTTTTTCATCCTCTCTTGACACTACTAAACATTTTTCAGGTTCTGATTGGTTTCTTTTTTAGTTTTCTTAACTGATTCCTTCATTATTTAGAAAGTCCCCTGATAACCCCTTGTTAGTGTATCCTTATGTTGTAGTAGTTTACAGCTTCGTTTTTAGCATATTCACTTTTGGCAAACACCATAAGAACAGAATGCTTTGGCCGTAGTATACAAACACAATCTGTAGTTTTGCATTCCCTTTGTATCATCTATTGTTTTCCAGGCCACTTTACCAAGGAGGGAAGATGCACCAGCAGCATGAGCAGCATGAGCATGGCTCATGGTCATTTTCAGGCCCGTTTTTCTACAGCTCATGCTCTTGAAATATTGCTCTTTTTAGTACTGTTATTAGGGTTTTTTTTAATTTTAAACTGGACTTTTAGTTTGTCAAGGTCATTGTGAATTTTCATCCTGCTCTGCTTCTTGCCTTGGTATATGAAGGGACACAGCTAGCTTGGTGTCATCCAAAAATTTCATACAGAGGCTCCAAAGTACCCTCTCTGAAATTTCCAACTCAATCAGGAAATGTTGAAAAAAAAAACAATTTTTAGACCAAAAGTATAATATTCTCCTATCAGCTTTACTTCTAGCTCCTATTTCCGTTGTTTCACGCAATTAACAGATATAATTTTCTAACCAGTTTTTATATTTGCATCTGTGCAGTTTTTCACAGAATTCTTTTATTTAACACATTAATTTGCTTCAATGCTATTTCTGCAAACAATGTGTAAAAGAACTTTTACTGAAATAACTGACTGATTATAAAGTGTGTATTTTGTTTGGCCTCTAACTGTTCCAGTGCATGAATTAAAACAGCCTTTTTCATGACTTCTCTAATATTTTTCCATTAATCAGTATGTGCAATTGATGCTGATATGAAAGTAGAGATTGAGCCTCATTAAAGCTCTTGCTAAGAAATATTGGAAGAGTTTAATTATTTTAATTTAGGTTCACTGAATAATAAAATCTCTCCAGATCATATTTCTCTTAAAAATTTCGAACTCTGAGAAATGAACCTCCCGTAATTTTTAGCTCTAATTAGGTTTTAGGGGATATTTTAGTGTGTTCCTGGCTCAGATATATATATATATTTTTTTTAGTTATAAAATGGAATTAATTTTTCTTGTTTGCTTACATGTATGTGGAAAGCTACAAAATATTTAAGTAAATGTAAAAGGGTCACTGATTCTATAAAATTAGCATCAGTATTGTGTTATCATTCAAAACACCATTTGTTACTCTAATGTTCAAATTCCATAATAAGAATGGAGTTGAACAATAAATTGAAGCTTTTACTAATAATCTATTACCTATGTTATGAACTAGATATAGATTTTCATAGTTTTTTAAAATAAGACTTTTCAAACATACATAAATAATATTAAAAAACCTTATAATAATGGATTTCACTTGTAGCTGAATGCAGTACAAGAAAAAATAGATGAAGACATAGTCAGTCACCTAAGACTAGAAAAATGATAGTCCAAGACTGAACAGCAATTTTCTGAATCAAACTAAATACTGTTTTATATAGTCATACCTTCATATCTCAAGCTGGCATTTTATTTGTTTCAGTGGAATATGGATACAATTACTATTCATATAATAATATAAATAATAGATTATATAAGGCTAGTATTACAAAATAATGCTGTGTATAATTTAAGATTTAAGTTTATCTTTGCAATCACATTGTGTTAATGTCTATTTTTATATATTTTATAATTGTTTCTTTGTGTAGCTTTCATTCTTAAATATCAGGTATAGTGTTGGGAAGAATAACAGAAAAGAAGAAAAGTAAACCAAGTTTTCATTAGAAGTCCTGTAAGAACAAGAGGTGAATGATAAGTTATTATATCCCATGAATTAGTGTGGATGAGTAGTAAAAATTTGCAATGAAATTTCCCATTCAAAGCATTTATTACCTGAGATTTTAAGAAACAAGATGATGTAGAAAAACTTTTCTTTTTAAGTTTAACTTAGTTTCTTATTTATTCTGATATTTTAACTCTCATTGTTACCTATTTCATCTCCAAGAAATTTCAACCTGTAAAATGATTGTACTTTGAGTCGTGCTTTGCACTTAGCCTATAGAAAACATTATATTCAATGCTAATTTAGTTAGTTGAACTAAAATTGTGTAAGCGCAGAAAGAGTCAGAAATATTGCTACTAAATGAATCTGAGAGAGTCATCCAACCAAGATATTTCACTTTTGTAAAAGCACTCACACCCATCACTCAGTATGTAAACTGGGGGAGCTGCTGCTAAGGTGGGACAGTATTGGTTCAGGGGTGGGTCTGGCATTGGTCAGCAAGTGATGAGAAACTGTATTGTGCATCACTTGTTTTTCTTGTGTTTTGTCTTTTTCTCTCTCCTTCTTATTGTTAATTTGTTCCAATTATTAAACTCTGCTTATCACAACCAACAAGTCATACTTTTTATTCTCCTCCCAATCCCACCAGGATGCTTACCAGGATGTGAGCAAGAAGCTGCATGCTGCTTAGTTGTCAGCTGAGCTTAAACCACAACAGGAATCTACTTTCTAAAATACTGAAATCAGCCAACTCATACTTTCTTTTGATATTTCCTATTGATTTGGAAAAGGATTTATCACTTTTTCCCATTCAACATATTTTACTTTTGCACTGTAAAAAAAAACGTAACCTCTACTTGCTTTTGTCTTCAACTAACCATACAGTCCAAATTGCTTAATATTTTCTCCTCATAATATTTCTTGCATGACAAATATTAGGTTCTTGGAAAGCAATTGGTTTAAAGAATAACATACATTGTTTCAGGGAATGCATGAGGAGGTGCAGAAAAGGTGTAAGTTTGGGAAAGTTGTTTAGGCCATGCTACAACAAAATAAGACTATCTTGTTTTGTAAATAAAACTAAAGCGTTAAAAAATTAGGTACTTCAAAATATAAATGGCGCTTGCAATTTAATATTGGAGCTGTGTTAAGAACATCAGATTGACATAAAGATCATTGTTTCGAAAGTGCCTCTTACTGTAGTGTAAATGAGAGCTAAAAAATTCTGTTCTGATTTCAAAAAAGAAGAATTTTTCCTGAACTTGGTGAGCTGAGACACGAGTGTGTCACTGGCCTTGGTGAGAATATGACTGGAAACACCGTTTGAAAGGGAAGAGAAAATCAATGACAGAGAAAGTGTTGAAATTTATCAGAACTTTGACTAAGGGTAAACTATTGAAGACTTTTATTAAGTACATTATTTTCACTTGTTCCAGATTATGTTGTCCTCATCAAACTTACAGTTATTGTAAATAGGTAATTTTCTTCTTTCAGTGGAAGTTGGAAAAGCTCTTCAAACTTTCTCCCTTTCCCTTAATTTGGTTTTGCATATGCTTAAAGGATAGCATATGCAGCAGAAAGCAAGATACTTAAGAAATATCAGAGAACAGCAATTTTCTTTTGTTTCAGTGAGAAATGTTGTGAATATTGCCTCCTTTTTTTTTTCATGTTGAAATACATACTAAATCATTAATCATACATTCTTGTTTCTTTATGGCAAATTAACCAATGGTGTAACAGACTGTAAATTGCACTATGTATCTGCAACACATACCAAATGTTAATAAACCAAGAATTAGATTAAGAATAAAAAACTGAGAGATAGATCATTGCAAGGAGATAAACTGTGAGAAATCAACCTCTGATTTCCCATTTACCCCATAAAATAATGTTTAAAAATTGGCTGAATGTATCTATCTGAAACAAAATTTCTAGCATGTGTGAGAAAAAGGGTGGAGGAAAGAATAAAATCAATTATTAACTGTGCATTTTGAAAATTAGCCCTAAGCTTGGTGTAGATCAGGTTTTGGCTTAACCTCCCAATCATGTTGGATATTACTGCAATAGCCTTCAAATTATAACAATTGATTGCCAGTCAAATATTTTCAGTGGTTAGTGGCCTGGCATTTGGTTGGGCTTTTTTAGTTTCATCTCAGGAAGAAACAGAGTAACCAACATCTGAACATACTAGCCATTTTTTTGTGAACAGTTTTAAGAATACCTATGTTGCACTGACAATCCTCATATGAATAAATATCATGAAAACAAGGGATTTCTCAAATAGGTTTCATATTAGACATTTTGGACCATATTGCATGTTAACTAATTTTATGTCTCACCATAGTACTTTGGTAGGAATTGAGTGACCTATGACTGACTATTTTTAAATTGTTCCTTGTGATTTGGACACTGTTCTGTCTGGTGAGTACAATTTCTATTTTTTTTTTTTTTCTAGAATCTTGGAAACACTTAGTAAATGTTAGGCATCTGGAGAGGAAGTAGAAAAAAAAATTAGTGCAGAAATGACCATGAATAATTGGGTAAAGTCGGCATACCGCTGCAGAATAATTTCCCAGAAGGAGCACCCTGAGAAAAATTCTCTTGTAAGGTACTTATTTTCCTGCTTCCACTCATACACCTGAAAATTCAGTTCCTTGGCTTCCTGTAAACCTTGAAATATTGTTTAATATTTTTTGTTCTTCACCTCTCTTCTCTCATTCCTTTCCAACTGCTTTGAAGTGTATGGTGTGGCTTGCAGTGCCCTTGTGACAATTTATGCTAAATTCCAAAATTTACATATCTGTTCATAGGTAATCAATGAGGTATGTTTCTCCTATTCATCTGTCTGTCAACCACATCACATATGTGACTGTATATTTCCCTTTTATGCACACAAATGAATAAATAGTCATTTATTAAGACTGATAATTCAGAGGTTTCATATTGGATGTGTAGATTTAACAGGTTAAATTACTGTAATCTGGATATGCTCATGAGAGTAGAGAATTTTGAGGTCTTTCGATTCATCTTCAGTCTCTCTCCAATTTCCTTAGTATTGCACTTGTACTTTTTGAGGAGGGGAATTGAGAGGATGTCTGTCACTGCTCAACAGCACTGCTGCTGCATTATTTTAGAAATCCTGGTTTAGCACCTGGTTCTGGTTTTACCCTCTTCCAAATCACATTTGGGCTGCATTAGGTCTTGAAGACATTTTTCTTAGCACAGGTATACCCAGAAATGTTTTAATCTTAAAAGTTTCCCTTTTAAACAATTAAAACTGGATAGATTGGCAGTTTGCCTGAAAGAACTCCCAGATCGAGTACACAGAATAACCCAGAGAAGAAATCTTTGAGCAAAATAGAAAGAGGTCCATGACTAATATCATCTGTCAGCAAATGGTAGCAGAAAGGAAAATGTTTCAGTTGAAATTCGGATCACTTAGTGCTGTCTATGTCAAAACCAATTATTTGAACTTCATTCTGTAGCTGGCACAAATGGTTTTGTAACAATATAATGTACTACTGTGCCAAACAAAAAGTCCACTTTTAAGGCAGGTAGTGCAGCAAGTATAATTGCAGTTACCTAATGGATGCCCTAGTGTACATATGCTTTCTATCCAAAATTCATATGATGATACTCTTAGGCACCACCATTAGCATACAACAATTCATTGTATGGTAATACAATCAAAAAGAGAGAACTGAAAATAAAAGAATACCTGTCTTATCAAAGTACTGTTATGGAGAATGGATGTAGAAAGTTCTGTTTATTAGAGATCTTTACCACTACAATGAATTTGTAAAAGGATATGTAAGAGTGTTTTCTTAACCCATCAGCACATTTTTAGATTTAATGGCAATAAGTAAAATAATTTACCCTGCAAATAAATAAATCTAAAATTATAAATTCTCTGTCAGGGAATAGCAAGATGACTAGCATCTTCAGATATTTTGATTATACTATCCTCTCATTCTGAACTTTATTAAAAGTCTATTGTACAAAACAATCCTTCATAGACCCATAAGACCACCAAGAACTACAGAAGTGAACAACAAATATTTGATAAAGATGTGGAATGGCAGAAATATACTTATCATTTATCAAGATAAATTTTTTCCTATATTTCCCACAATTTGCTACTCTTCTCCCTATATTTTCTTTGATCTTAGTGTTCATGAGTACAAAATAACTAATCTTAAAACCATGAAACTTAAATGTCTAGTAATTCAAACATGGACTTAAATAAGAGGTAATTTTAAAGCCTCTCTTGGGAGAAAAATTTAGTTACTATTAGCAATCACTCAAAAAAATTAGACATAAAATTTCATATATCTTTCATGCTGAACTCAAATTAAATAGAAGCACTGTTTAGTACATTGATTTAAGCGTCTATTCAATTATGGCTCAGAGTAAAAGAGACAACAGAAGACAATAAGAAGTGTGACATGGATGTTACAGAAAACAAATAGATTTTAAAAGATATGGTGTGCTGGTTTCAGGTGTGGTAGAGTTAATTCTGTTCACAGTGTCTGGTATATGGCTGTGTATTGGATTTTTGCTGAATGCAGGGTTGATAATGTTAAGATGTTTTTGTTAGTGCTGAGCAGGGCTTACACAGAGCCAAGGCCTTTTCTGCTTTTTGTACTGCCATGCTGGCAAGGAATTGGGCATGAATGGGAGGTTGGGAGGAGACAAAGCCAGGACAGGTGACCCAAACTGACCCAGGGGATACTCCAGACCATGTGAAATGATGCTCAGTGTATAAAGTGAGGGGAAGAAAGAGGAAGGGGGGGACATTTTTTGTCTTCCCAAGTCACCGTTACCTGTAACAGCACCGTGCTCTTCCAGAGATGGTTGAGCACCTGATTGCCTTGGGAAGCAGTGAATTAATTCCTTGTTTTGCTTTTCTTGTGTGAGTATAGCTTCTGCTTTCCCTATTAAATTGTCTTTATCTCAACCCACAAGTTCTTTATCTTTTACCCTTTTGATTTCCCCCTAATCTCACTGGCGAGGGAGTGAGCAAGCAGCTGTGTGTGGCTTGGCTGCTGACTGGAGTTAAACCATGACATATAGCAACTGAAAAGATGTATTTTATAAATTTCTATGGCAATTCATTAATAGAGGCAGTAGAAGGGCAGACACTACTTTGAATCTGATTGTATGGTAAAACAGGAGCTAGTAATTTTTTAATAAATGTTTCTGCTGCAGGAATGTAGCATGGATAAAATTGCAAGCAGATAAAAAGACATCAATAGCACTTCACAGTAGAGAAGCTAGAGACATTGTGTCAACAAATTTACATGGATCTTCCATGGTGGGTAACTGGACTATAAGCAAAGCATTAAAAAGCGTTATACATTTAGGAACATTATACGTTAGGAACAGATTTTATTATTATTGTTATTGTCATTAAACAAAAATATAGAACTGGATTTGGGACAGAGATGTTCATCATTCTGATAGGCCTTCCTTTGAAGAAAGGGTGTGGCCATTTATATTCTTACAGTTTCTTGGATTAGATACAGAGCAAAGTGTGAATAGAGATGGCCAGTCTCAAACAGAATGCACATAAACCTATATCAGCATCACAAAAAAATTACAAAGAGAGTAGGTGATAAAAAGGGAGCTGTTTTCTACCAGCTTTATGTCTCTCTTGGTGAAACAACTGCCAAGACAGAAAACCTATCGGGTGTGAGAAGCCACAGTGGAACAGCATTGTGAGGGAGAGGGAAATCAAGTATTTCTTTTCCATAATTGACAGCAGAAAACAGGTTGATTGTGAGGCCTCCATGTTCTTCATATGTGGGTAACTATAGCCTGTGACACACTACAAAAGTAGATTTAGAGAAATTAGCAGGGATAGTGGTGTATGTAAGAGCACTAATAGAGATAATGAGAACAGGAATCAATTTGAGGGATTTTTTTTTTTAAGCAATTGATATAGTTGGAAAAAATGGACAAATTTCTGCTATATAGAATTAAAATATAACTACTCTTCACAAAACTTTTCTTTTAGAGACTATCATAGAACCACACAATGTTTTGGGTTGGAAGGGACCTTAAGGATCTTATAGTTCTAACCTCCCTGACATTTTTCACTACACCAAGTTGCTGATATGTGGAAGTTTAGTTCATCACTTGATTTTGATATAAGAATAGATGATACAAAACATCTCAAACTTGTTTGTAATGTGCCATAACATTTTCTTTATGCATACTTGAACACAGGGTTAAATAGAGCCATTTGAAACAGTCTTGTGACACACATGGATAAATTAGAATTGCAGTAGCTCTCCTAGTCAATACACCTTATGGCAAAAACTTTGCTCATGATGCATTGCTCTGTATTTAAGAATGTATTAGAGTAAAAAGGAGCGAGAAATATATACCTGAGTCCTAAATAGTACATAATTGATTAAAAATATTTACTAGGACTGTCTTTTATAAATATGTATTAGGGGAGCTTGTGGTAGAAATGGTTGTGGTCTCAGTGCTGTCTCTGCTGCTGCCCTATAGTAATATAGGCAATGAATCCTTAGGACATCTTTAGGAAATGCCTATGAGGAGAAACTCTTGAAGAGATCATATAATTTTTTATGATCTTTCCCTTACAGGGTCAAGGTACAGCTGACTAGCAGCAACAGAATAAGTCATAGGAATATTTTGAAATAATTGAATCTGAAGACTTATTTATAAAAGTAAATCAGATCAGCAAAATCACATTATTTTGGTCTTTCTGAATTATATGGCATTTTAAAATTCAGGCTATGCTCAGTTATAACCGGTAGCAATTCTAAGTAAACATTATAATGAAAGAATATAGGTATGGTATTTGCTTTAAGATTGATGAAAATATATGCTTAAAAATATTTTCACTAGTTTACCTCAATATGTTTTGCAAAAATAATTTTTAAATGGACTATCTATTCTTTCTTTTCCCCAAATTTTAGGCTCTTTCTTTGTCTTTAAATTCTGCATAATTAATATGGTAACTCCAGTATTTTTCCTCCATTGATATTTTGGATAATATTTTGTAGGTATAAATGGATTCAAACTTAAATCCTAGACTAGAAAACCCTAGTTCAGTAGGAAGTATTTCTTATGTTAATTAAAAAACTCCTCCAAACAACCTCAAAAATACTTAACCAGGGCTGTCTTAAATTTGTTTAAAAGTGAATTAAAGTTGCAGCTCTATTTACTCAGAGAATTTGGCAAAAATGCAGTTACTTAGACGAAGGGATTGAGTGCACTCTCATCTGGTTTGCAGACAACTCCAAGCTGAGGGTACAGTTGACACACCTGAAGGAGGGGATGCCATCCAAAGGAATCTGGACAAACTCAAAATTGGGCCCATGAGAATCTCATGGAGTTCCACAAGACCAAGTACAAGGTGCTGCCCCTGGGTGAGGACAACCTCTGGTATCCACGCAGGCTGAGGGACGGACAGATAAAGAGAAGCCCTGTCAAGAAGGACTTGGGGTCACAGGTGGGTGAGAGGCTGGACGTGACCTGGCCATGTGCATCCACAGCCCAGAAAGCCAAACGCACCCCAGGCTGCATCAGAAGCAGCAGCAGGGTGAGGGAGGGAATTCTGCCTCTCTGCTCCACTCTCCCAAGACCTCACTGCAGTAACTGCAGCCAGCTCTGGGGGCCTCAGTGCAGGGAGGAGATGGACATACTGGAGAAAGTCCAGAGGAGTGCCACAAAGCTGATCAGAGGAATAGAACACCTCTCCTGTAAAGACAGGCTGAGAAAGTTGGGGCTGGACAGCCTGAAGAAGGCTCTGGTGAGACCTTATAGCACCTTCCAACACCTAACAGGAGCCTACAAGAAAGCTAGGGAGGGCTTTTGACTAAGGCAAGTAGTAGGAGGATATTGAATAATGGCTTAAAACTGAAAGAGAGTAGGTTTAGATTCAGATGTTTTCTGAGGGTGGTGAGGCACTGGAACAGGTTGCCCAGAGAAGCTGAGGGTTCCCTATCCCTGAAGACTGTGTTCTACCACACAACGCAACTCGCAATGAGTGGAAAACTTTTTTCTTTTGTTTTGCTAACCACAAAACCTATAACAATCATGAAATGAAAACTTGTATCTGATGGACATGTGCAATGACTAACTCACAATCTATTTTAATGGCATATAAATTGTGGATTCATGGCACCGGAATTTTACCAGTTATATATCTGAATTCAAAATAAGATAATTTATTTTCATTTTGTTTAGATAATGTTAATTCTCTTTTGTATTTAAGAGGCCCAGCAGAAAATCTCTCCTTTTTATATAATGCAGAGAGAAAACAAAATATAATGATCTTGTTTGATATTATTATGGGTGAATCTGTATAACTACAGGTTTAAATCTGTCAGTCCTGCACTAATGAGACAAAAGATTGTTTGCAATTAAATGCTTTTAAAAGCAAAATGAATGCTGCAATGGTCTTTTAGCTCTAATTGTATTGTGCTGACATTTGGTGTAATTATATGGAGTTGAGTATAATTTTCATGCCACTCTAAGAAATGTTGGAGTAAATTGAGGTAGCTATCTGTTTTCAGATGAGTTTGATCACTTTATTTTACCCCAGTCTCAGAATTTAGTTAGAGAGGTCTGAAACCCCCAATTTATCATAATCTGCTTCGTTTGTTCAGTCCCCATGCGGCAATTCCAATTAGAATTTTATCAAAGTCATCCTTACAGCAATAATGATAATCCTTTAGCATCTATCTGGATTAAGTCTCTGTTTTATTCTACTAATGAATACTCTAGAGGGGTCTAGGCAATTTTACAGAACAAATTAACCTCAGAGCATAGCCATTTAAAGTGTTCATTATACTGGACACCTGCAAGGTGTACTGGGCTTAAATTCAATTTAATAGACCCTTCTAGGCCTGTTTTAAAATATCCTGAAGAGAGTATGAATAAGATGATATTTAAATTATGATGTTATTATGATTTTGGGGTTCTTTTCTAGCATTTTCAATAAATATCAGATGCCCTATGTATGCAATATCACTTTTGGAATGCATCAAATATCATCATGTAATTGCAGCTTTTGAAATCTAAAATGCAAAGCTTCAAAACACTGAAATCTGAGATGAATGTCTCTTCAATTCTACCTTTGTATTTAGCATGCTCAAAAATGAATGTCCTACATTGATACATTTTGTTTCTGATTCAAATGCTCCTATTATTGGAAAAATACATGAACAGTAATTCTTAAATAGGTTATAATGTAAAAGGATTGGGGAAGAGAGGGCAAAAGAGCAGAGGGAAATGGAAAAGCTAATTGGTATTCTCTGTTTTCAACTGTTCATATCCTTAAGCCTACCTCATTTTATTTTTTTTTAATTTAAAGTCAGAGTCTCTTCGTTATCTCATTACACTACAATTATAACAAACTCCAGTGCCAAAGACCCAGAATAATTCATCTGCATTGTTCATCAATCTGAACATTGCCACTAGAACTAAATGCAAGCTCAATCTGAACACATCAGACACTGCTTGTATGGCTATTGTTATCATACTAATTCAATAGGAAAATAATTTGGTCTTTACTAATGGCTATGAGAGTCAAATAAATAAACTTTATATTTTATTCCATTAAGCCAATTTCTAAAAATATGAACCTCTTTTTCATGCATGGCCAAATTTTTGTAATTCCATATTATAAATCTTGCTGGCAACACTACATTACAGGAAAACTTATTGCATCCTTGGATAGAATGAGACAGAAAATGTAAACAAAAGCATTCAGCTTTGCATATTTGCTTAGTTTATTTTGGAGCAGAAAATCTTAATCAAAAGCAGAAGCATACACTTAGTGTGGGGAAGAATATGTGTAAAATTAAGCCAATAAATGTTTTCCTCATTGAAATCCCAAAGAATTTACTGTGGTAGAAGACAGTGACAAAACTAAAAGCACAGATTAGGCTAGGTTTTTCAAATTCAGAAAGCATTAGTGGAAAAACAGCAGAGTTCCAGGATCAAGAATTTCTGAAAAAACTTATACAGTTATCCTAAAATCTCTGCTGGCAAGGTTGCTTAGGCCTGAAAAAACCTACTGTGATCTCAAAAAGGTTTTTTCCACTCTTAAAAAATCCTCAAACTTCAGTTTATATAAGCCATATAAATTTTCCTCACATTATCTTTTGCCTTTTTTAATAAGCTACATGTTTATAAGCATATTTTAGCTATTAATTGATATTAATCTATTTCTAGCATTTACAGGGTTTTTTTTCAGTGCCTTCTAAAAGACTATTTGCATCCTCTGCTGTTGATGAAGTAATGAAATGGTTCATGCTACTTTCATTCACCCACTCACAGTGGTATAGCAGCTGCTATTCTGCAAAGTACTGGACTGAAATCTGTCGCTAAGAAAATCTGAATTACAGTCAAGATTATAAGTCGTAAGTATTTTGGTTTTTTGACTACTGTGATATACTTGTAAAGTCCTAATATAGACACAGCTGAGTTAGCTCAGGTACTGTGACATGTAAATTAGACAAAAATGAAGATGAGGCAGCTGTGGCAGCTGTGTAGACATGACACAGATGGGATTTGTAGTGGTTTTACAGAAAAAAAAAGAGCCACATTACTCAGTGACATAACCTGAAATTTATTTACTAAGCAGGGTTTAGCAGGTGGATAGCAAGCCTATTAAAAAGCTTCAAGTATAGGGTTTCTACGCTATGGCACTCACAACCTGACAAGGATCATGTCTCCCCAGCCCCATTTAGATAGCCAGCACATACCCCCTAAACAGCTCTTACTGGTCAATGTTTGAGTCCTGGAAAGCATTCTGGCCCATACCTGCTGCCCAGGCCCATGCACAGAGCCCTTTTCACCTCCCTCACAAAGGTTATTGTCTTATCAGTTTATTTCTTTAAAATCAGATAATTAGACTAAGTCATGGATGATATTGCTTGTTTTATAACTCAAGGCCAATTTCTTTGGCTTTCCCTGTGTTTAAAACCAATTAGTGGCTGTTTTCAAAGTTATTATCACCTTCTGGTTTCCTATTCCAGGTGTGCTAACAAGAGGTTAAGTCCTTGCTTTAATGCTATCTCTGCTCATACCAGAGTACTTCAGAGTTAAAAATCAATGGAGGATATGAAGATATCTTGGCCTCATTTTATTACTTAAAGTTCTGCAAGATTTTACTCAGAACAATCCATAACCAAGATACAATTAAAAGTGAAAAGCAATCAAACCCACCTTTATAGCAGAGCTGATCTATATATTTTCTGCAATAGAGGTAGTCTCATGCACATACATAGAGGAATGTGTAAAGTTAACATGGCTGTGAGTTTCTTTCTGTTTCTAGGAAAATTGCTAAAACTTTGTCCTATCTGAGCATTCATGCTGCTGTGTCAGGGCCTCATTATCATACCACAACAACAGAGAGTAAGCTAGAAAATTTGAGCTAAGATTAAACACTGTATTTGAATTTGTCCAAGCTAGGGTTGTACTCCCGTTGACTGTTCTTCATTTTTAGTCAATTAGAACTATCATAATTTCCACATTATTTTGACCAAACTATCTTTCCTATTTTATTCAGTCAGAAATATTTTAAAAACCCTAAAAACTCAAAACCCAAACTGTTTTCCCAACTGCAGATAATACCCTATTTATTAAATTCTATGACAATATTGTATAAATCTGACTGACAGCATTCTAAAGGTATTAAATATCCACATTCTGATTTTCTGAGGAGTACACAATTGGAGACAAGTCAGTTACCACATCTTCCTTCATTCTGATCTTAGTAGACTCTAGAAATACATTCAGCCTACTCAAGAAACTAGTACAATGTCTACAAAAGCAGTGCAAAATTAGGCATGTCTCAGTTTTCTTACACATTTTGTTTTCTTTCTCTTTACACCAAGTGTTGTTTCTTTCATATTCTACAAGTTTCATCAGGACATGGATTGTTATCCTTAGGAATTTTTCCTGAGGGTGAACGTATTCCACCACCCATGAGATAGTTTCTTAGTGATACTTTTATGGAACACAATTGCTTTAGCCAACATTAGAACTTGTCCAATTCTCACTGTTTCTCTAGGTGGCAAATAGGTTCTATTTTTTTCTTCTGATTTCAAACAACTTACTCATTGTCTCTGGGCTGTGCCTTGACCATAAATCTTTGTTCCTCAGTGAAAAAAAAAAAAAAAAAAAATTTGGAAGGACTTATGCTGATATGCTGTGTCCTGTTTTCAGCAAGAGTGTAGTTTGCATCTGGGGGACACTGAGTGTAGAATTCAATTGTACAAATGTAGACTATATGAAATGCTCTAGGGTATCTGAAATGAGGATGTAGGTATGACACAAAACCTACAGGATAACCATACCTTAGAGAGGTAACAGGTGAAGGACTAATGGATCTGAAACCTCTGAAGTTGCACTAGTTACCTGTATTTAGGCTACTGACTGCCACACTCAGATGATTTGAAAAGCCTGTGTTTGACAACTGTCCTGAGCCAGTTAAAAATGAGTTGTAAATAATCATGAATAATAACTTATTAGTATTCAGACCAGATTTTTGTTTAGTTTTTATTTTTCTTTAATTAAGGAAATAATATAAAGTTTAAAAATCATAGAAAACGTACCTTTGTTATGAGTATTCTGGAACAGTATTTCTTTCAAGTTTCTTCACTTACACCTTCAATTTTCCTAGACATTCTGGCAAGTACACCACTAAGATCCTCTGTCACTGCATTTCATCAGAGACTTATTAAATAATCTCATCTGCCTGAAGCAATAACTACTAGAGGAATAAAGCGATTATCTATTGTTACCTGATTTGCACTTCCTCTAAATTTAATGAATTTAAACACACTTTACTTCATGTAAAATATCACCATAACATTAAGAAGCTGTCATTTAAATACGTTCATACAATATCTACAATTCAAACTAATATGTTTTGTGATATAAAAACTGGTCACTTAATGCAGCATGGAAAAGCAATTTGAATGAAAATGAGAAAAAAAATTAAAACTATTTTTAAATGACTTGAAAGTAGAGAGGGTAGGTAACAAATGAGAACATACTTGCTGCTGGTCTAAAAGCTGTTTCACATTGTGCCTATATAAGGGTGGGGAGCCTAAAGCACAGACAAAACCACCATTAAAATCATATAAGAAAAATAGGAAATTAAATTGGAGCTTAAAGCCTACAATACTGAAAAGTCTAGGTTCTCCGAAATTTCACAAGACAATTGTCATTTCATTGTCATTTCAGTCACCCACCTTGCAACTGTATGAGAGTTGAGTTTATTTAGTCATTGGATTGCAAGTTCATTCCAGAGGCCAGTTTGAAAAGCCAAGACTTTTTAAAATTTTTTCTTTCCTTGTGGTAGAGAAAAATAAGTAGTTTTCCTAGAGTACAGAGTGCTTGGTTCTGCTCACATAATTTCTTGGTTTACACATGAGATGGGCCCATCTCCAACCGTATCCTCCTACTTGCTTCTGCACACACATTTTTTGACCCAGCAAGCATCACTGTGTGTTTGTCCAAAGATGACTTTTAGGAGGAAAAGTGAAAGTACATGTCCATATTCCTAGGCTGTGAAGAAGAAAAGTGTATTTACACTGCAGCAGTGCACATGAGTGCAGTAGCAATGCATGTTTGCTAGTGTACATATGAGGGAGACAAGGGTGGCATATCAGAACTCTGCAGGACAAGAGCGAGATGGGGTAGAAAACTGGTAATTATTTTATTCTACTTTCACTCTTGTTCTAGTTTAATGAATAATTTCAAGTTTTGAAAACAATGTTCAGTATAGTGAATTGACATTTTATACTAAAAAGCTGCTTAGCTAACCACTAACTCTATTAATCATAACAGCAACTAAAGTTGGGATAAACCATTGTGAACTCCAGTAAATTGAATATGTGCACTAAATATTTACTAAGCACAAATGCAAAAGGAATGCAAGAGGCTTTTTCTTCACATAACTGAACAGTATAGATGAACTCAGGACTAAAAGATTTAGGTGTCAGTAAAATGTCACACTAGCTCATACGTCAAAATACATCAGAAAATTTACTAAGCACTCCTTGCTCAATACTCTGGAAAACACAGTACAAGAAAGACTGGAAAGTAAACACCAGAACCAAAATCACTATTTTTTGTTCCAGGAGCTTGCCTCTGACCTGCCCCACTCTGGCATACTTATCAGACTACTACTAGTAATGAAAACACCCTAAAATACCCAAAAAAACCCCACTATGTATAATGGGCTCAGAAGCTAAGATTAAAAAAAACAAGGAAGAAATGAATGGTATTAGTAATTTGGTTTTGTATTTCCCAGGAAGATTTTCAGATCCTGACATCGTTTACAATAGAATAGGCTACATGGATAATTTGTTGTCTGTGTAGCCTATTCTACTGTTCATTCTGAAGACAATTCTTTGGATGACTCATAAAAGTCCAAGAGATTTGACATGTCTGTCTATCTCTCCATTTTAGTGGGAAACTTTCATCTCCTTAATTTGGGCTGAGACATTCTCACTAATTTTTTTAATGCTGATTGAAGGGCTACACAGGAGTCGACCACAACAGGATAAAAAAAGAAAATTTTCAGAACAAATTACACAACACTATATTGCTTTTCTGCACCTACCTATGAAACTTTTACTTAGTATTCTCTCCAATATTATTCCAGGAGATTTATAATTACATTTCAGTCAACGCTCCAAGCAGCGACTGAAAACAGTCATTTACATTTTCTTAACACTGGCTTTAGGTTTTGGTTTTAGTTGATTCTTACTTATCAGCTGATGTACTTTTGAAGTCAGAACAACATTTCTGACCAAAATAAAACCATCCTCAAAGCTATTTAATACACGAGAGAAGTTTGTCAATTCCAGAAATCTCAGAGAGAACAGTAGAACCTTGTATTTGAGAAGAGCTTAAAAATTAAGGAAAACAGTCTATCAACTATCAGTCCTATGAAATATTATTTATTTGGCGCACATTCCGTTTTCAGAAAATAAATGGTATTCAAAAGATAAAGTAGAAAAATGCGTTATTTATAAGATAACATTTTGGCTTTCAGCAGCTACTTTTCTTACATTGTCCTCTGAAGCTGGTGAAAACAGTAGTGTTACAGCATAAATAAAATGTCTCTTAAACCTGCAGAGGACTTGAAATAGTATTTTTTCTCCTTAACAATGGGACACGTGATATTATTACTTGCAGAAAATTAACTTACCGCAGTTGAATTTCAGACACCAATCTTCTCCACAAAAGGGAGGGAAGGGAAGAAATTTAACATGTATTTTCATTGTATGTATAGAAAAACAGAAAAAGAGGAGGCAAGACGAGGCAGTTAAAATTACACATTGAAAAATATGCATTACTTTCACAGTCACATTCTCCAGTAAACCCTGGATTAAACCAGTCTGCCACTGCCAGAAGCTAATGTTTAGTGCCAGCATCTTTGGCTTTCTCAATCCAGCTTAACTGCTGTTTCCATTCCTTTTAAGTTTCATGTGCATTAATATTAGGTGCTTTACAGTTTCTTTTTTCTGCTTTCCTCAAATCATCATCTTTTTGGTCTGTAGACTGCACACATCATGGCTTGACATGGCCAATTGCAGTTGACATTTCCAGTCGCCCAGGGTTAGTCCAATATTAATTAAAACATCGCTCTATACTATTATCATTTTACTTCATCATTGTAATGAATTTTATGCTATTTTTAAAATTCCACTTCTTTCAGATAGAAATAAATCCTAATCTTACATTCTTAAGCAGAAATAGCAAGTTGAATTAGCAATCTTAGTGCCACTTAATGAAGTCCTAACATTAATCTTCCCTCTCCAATTCCATTTTCAAAACACCTAAAGCTAACATCTACACAGAAATAGCTTTTACAAATCTAAGTCTGATCAAAACCCTAGTTGATCACTCAGTGCACTCAGAAGACACCTGGAATGGCTGTTACTTCTCACAAGCTCATGGGTCTCATTACCAACCAGCATATACTTCTAATAAAATTCCCATGTTAAAGAGTAGATTTACTATGAAAAGCCACTTCTCAATGATTGTACATTCAGATACACCACACTAATTCCTTAACCATATCAGATCAAGGTCATACTTGCTTATCTTCATGAGAATAATTAGAGTTAATTGCTCATTACCTCAATTACAACACCAAACCACCTGAGAGAAAGTACTGGAACTTAATCCATCTGGTACCTTAGTCCCTTAACTGTGCTTATGTGGAAACAGGGGAGATGTTTTTACATGTGTCAGTGATGCCATGATTTGAAGTCACTGAACCAAATCCCCTTAACTTTATATCAGTATAGTCTGAATCTCTTCATTATTAGTGAAAATCCATTATTCCATAAAAGAAATATGTCTGACAGGTTTAGATGGGCCCAAGAGTCAAGGCAGACTACTGCACTGTTGTCTAGATTTCAACAGGTATGGCTTTTTGTACTCAGAGTAACTGAAAATCTCTTGGAGAATGAAACCCTAGAGCTTCTAAATCCATCATTCATTCCTGCTGCAAAAAATGGAATTTAAATTTTGAGGTTTCATGTCTCTTTTTACAGAAGGCAAAAGCATATAGCATGTGACTTAGAACCACTGAGCCTTTAGAATACACTTTACTCCCCCCTCAAAAATTTATGGGTTTGTTCAAACATGTTTATATGTATAGATATGCTTGTACCCATGTGCTTACAAAGTGCAAGCACTAGCAATATGGAATTTACTAGCTTGCAAATGCAAGACTTACTAGTATGACCAAATAATCAAAAGGGAATTGTTGACCCTTGTTTTGAGTAATTAATGCCTACAGGGCTGGAATTCTCTGCAAAATCTCCCTTTAGCAATTTCCATTATCGTTTTCTCAAACATCAGTATCTCAGAAAGGCTTCAGGTGTGACTACTTTGCAGTACCCACCTTCAAATTAGGTTATCATAGGACATGTTCATGAATTAGCTGTAGAAAGATGCCATGTACATAGTTTAGTAGAGAATATAAAATTGTTTAAGAATTGTTAATTCAAGTTAACTAATTTTGCTATTATCAATTTTCATAACATAAATGGAAGAAAAGATGTCTGACTGCAAACCACTTTTTCAAGAAATATATTCTCAGTTTCTTCTTACAAAATCTTACAAAAATTGGTTTCCTGTAAAATTCCCAGTGAAACGTGTCTTCACCTAGCATTTTTCTGCTATATAGCTCAGTGGGAAATGGTTATTGTTTAGAATTGCAAGTATAGATTTACTTTAGAAATCACCTAATGTGCTAGCCATCTAGTCAGATTTTTCACCTAATCTCACCTGCTCAAAAAGCTATGTTTTTTCTACTAGTTCTAATAAGTTTTGCTATATTCCACACACAAAAAACCACAAGAACTATTATTTCAATATCAGCTTTCTACAGTACTACTTAATGTTCTGAGGTTCTGCTTTTAATATTTTTTTTCTAAACTAGCAATAATGGTAGCTCAGAGTAACTTTTTTCTCTTTCCTAATGAAAAATTAGTTGCTTAAAAGTTCAATTCTTTTCGTAAATACAAATAAATAATATTTATTATTTCTCCCAATTCTAAATTTGTATATGCCTAATACTTAGTAGCTATGCTTGGGAATTGAAAACTTGTCAATAGATATTATTAATTAAATCTAATTTGTTCTATTACCTGACAGTAATGTTTTCAATTTCTAGTGTAAAAATGTTTGCATTCATTCTGGTTGCCATGACAACAATATAGATTAGCTGTCCTTCATCAGAACATTCTGGGAGTTTTTCATCATTTAGCAGTTCAAGTTTATTTGATAGAAAGGGTCAGTATTTTAAATTCCTTAGTTCTTTAATTTGGTTTTTAAGAGGCTATTTTTATATCATCTTGGAAAGATGTAGTGTGTTGGGAAGAGCCTAGTGAAAGATAGAGACAATTTAGGACATGCAAATCCTAAACAGAAATTTTGTGTTCTTAAACAATCGAGTTCTAGTAATCTTGCATAATTATTGCTGTATCTTTAAAATTGTGGCAAAAGAGGCATGCTCACTGTCATACTCATTTTAATAAGATTTGTTAGAGAACTTAGACTCTAAACATGTTAATGATCTTAAGTGAAGCAACCAGAACACAGCATTACATAGGCATCAAGAGAAGTGCTTACAAAGATTTGACCAAAAAAGAAAAAATTATGAAAGAAAAGACCATAATGAGTCTCTTGAATGTAGAGATTCAATGTGATACATAATTTAAGAGGATTTAATAAATTAATTCAGAAAATAGAAAAGTTTTCACTTTAAGTTGTCCTAAGTCTGTACTCAAAAGGCCAGATTTAGTTGCATTGACTGAACTGGCAATAAGAAATTTTAGATTCAAGAAGTAGATCCTCAAAAGTGTTAACATGGTAGTGTTAGAAATTTTGCAGAATATGGTGCATGAAGGGTAAATATTAAATATATTACATGCAAGTTTTAAGCAGCACATTAGGGATTTACAAGAGATTCCATCTTGAACTGGTCAACAGAAATGAGAAATCAGAGTGGACCGAAACCCTATACATTTCAGGGTCCATAAATTTAGTTCTGAGCTGTAAGAAGAGGTTATTTTGAGATTAGTATTACTCCTTGAGAGCCTCTTCTCAGGTTAGATGTGCAACCTTTTCTTTCCGTAAAATGAGAGGACACTCTTTAAATTTTGTTGGTGGCTGTGCCAGTCTTCTTATGCATCATGTCAGAGATTAGACCAATGATCCAAGAAGTAAAAAGACTGCATTCTGAACATAATCAAATTTAAAGAATTTTTACCCATTGGTCTCAAGTCCTTGAAGAGAATTTAGCCTACTCCTGGTGTCTTCCCGGTGCTGCTGAACTCTGCCATCCTGGGATGCACTTCAAGACTCAAGGGATCAGGGAGAGAAAAGTATGGGGATGAAAGAGTCTAGAGATCTGAGACAAAGGCTTGGCAGAATGGATCTTCTGGCTGCAGCTCTGTCAAGGGGTACTACAAGAAAGATGCAGAGGGACTCCTTACAAAGGCATGTAGAGATAGGACAAGGGGTTATGTATTAAAACTTAAAGAAGGTAGATTTAGATGAGACATTAGAATGAAATTCTTCACTGAGGGTGGTGAGATACTGAAACATATTGCTCAGAAAAGTTTTGGATGCCCCATCCCTAGAAGTATTCAAGGTCAGGCTGGGTGGTATTTTAAGCAACCTGATCTAGTGGACAGTGCTCCTGCCTATGGCATGGAGATTGGAACTAGGTGACCTTTAAGGCCCTTTTCAGCTTAAACCATTCTACGATTCTATGATTTCATGTATTTCCTTTAATAACTGCTAAATGTCAATGATATTATCTGAAACTTCTGTTGTCATGGATAGTTTTCAAAAGAAACTATCACAACACTGTTTTACTATTACTCAGGGGCCAGATAAAAAAAGTATCAGAATTCATTTTAGCAAGAACAAAAAAATATAGCAGAATACAAATACTATAAAA
>JANRGV010000084.1:51893798-51906586 GCA_024734035.1 Alethe castanea
AAGGGAAGGGAAGGGAAGGGGAAAGGGAAAGAGAAAGGGACAGAGAAAGGGAAAGGGAAAGGGAAAGGGAAAGGGAAAGGGAAAGGGAAAGGGAAAGGGAAAGGACACATCTTGCTTTTCTTCAGGATGGAGAGTTGCTTTGTCAGCAAGCACTACTGCAGCCTCTACTGGCTTGGAAGTATTTTTCCTTATTCATAGGGATCCTCTATTTGAATTTATAACTTACTTTTAGACTCCTAAGTCTAATCCATATTGACCATGTTAATTATATAGTGCTTGTACAGTTCACATACCGTGTTTTACAACTCAAATATTCTGAATGTAAGAACCCCCCTATAATCTAATTAGGATTCCTTTATTTTCCTCCAAGATTACCTTCTCCATCTCATTACAGATATGCTGTAGTTGTGGCATGTAGTCTGTTGCAACATGCTGTTGATGCATCATTTGAGGCAAATTTATTAAGTAATCTCGGGGTAATACATATATGAGTAGCAAAAACTGTTCTAAGGTGTTATAGAACAATATGCAGCACCTGTTGTTAGTGAATATGTAATTTTCATCATATGCTTATTTAAAGATGGAATTATAGAAAACTTGTTACTGTGGTACAATCAGCCTTGATGTATGAGTGCAGTTGAACTAAATTATTCCCTCATAGAACTGGAACTGTGGCCATGAGCTGAACTTGAGCTACAAACGTGGAAGCATTTCACATTTTAGTTAAAAGAATTACAACAAAATGTTTTAGGCAATTAATTTTTTACTCTCACTCTACATCACAAAGATTTCCACAATTTAAAAACCATTTGTTGGCATGGAAACATCAGCTTAATTAAATATGGATTAAACTAATTAACCTAAAACATGTCATACTATAGACTGTTTGATTTAGAATACATTAAAGAAAACAGAACATTTTTTATAATTTTATGTCTTTTATCTACTGAAAATGTTTTGCTTTCATGATATTTTACATGCTTGATCTTCAGGCTATCTCCTGAAGGTAAGGATACCGTTGACAAGTAATGTTAAAAATCCCTAATTCAACAGCAGTGGACCCTGTGTGTATATATGTTGTCTATCCCTCATAACAGTTTTGCTTTATAAATGTGTCAGACATCACCATGTGCCCAGCTACAAATCTTATTTCAGATTTGATATGCAGATACACCAGAAATGAGCTGGTTTAAATAGAAAATGAAGATATAAAATAGCAAAATGATCCATACTTTTCTGTCAATCTGTTAGATTGCAAGATGACACAAGAAATCAGTAAGTATTTAGCTAAAAACCTTGCCTGGAAAAAGAAGATTTAAAGATTCAGAGTTTCTTTCCTGTAATTGGTTTCTCCCCTTAGAATCACATCATTGTTGTATGATCTTCTACATGTATTAAAGTTAATATGCACTTGTTTCTCATGCACAATTTCTTTTTTGTTTGAATGGCTTTGAAGTAGTAGCAGTAGTCACAGTTTTCAAAGGAAATATTCATAATTTCATTCAGTGTATGACATTACATCAGTCTTACTTCATGGATCCACAAATATTACTTAGTGAAATTCTGGCTAGATTCTTAGTTACTCACTATTAACTTCAATAGGAAGGTCAACTCTTAAAGCAATCTCCAGGCTTCATGAAAACCGAGTCATTTTGCAAGGGCAGAGAATAATGACATGGAGATCAACATGAGAGATAAATTTACAGGATCAGTCTTGTAAGTTTCATTGTTTTTATACAATTAAAAATGATATGAGTGTATTTGAAGATATTTTTCTGCTGTGAAACAACAGTTCCTCATAATAGAAATCTTGTTGTCCAACAAGCAGTTGCTGCTTCATTCAAATTCAGAGTTTAGGTAATGTCAAAATGTCATATCTTTGGTATGTAACATGACTATAAATGTGAAGTAAAAAACCTAAATATCACAATGCTGCTTGAATTCTTGGATTTCACTTCTCAGCTCTTCTTACTTTTCTTACTTCCAGCTGAGGTTTGAGGGAGATAGAAGGCTCAAATTCCATTTAAAAAATATAAATATTGCAGTGTTCTCTCGGGTGGTTATTGATGCTTGTCCTGAAACACTAGGGTTTCATTTCTTGCAGGATGTGAAAGATCTATTTTATCGAGCAGCTCAGTGTCAACCTTGCCATTCAGCCTTTAGTATGGCATATAGTGAATGCTGCTATGCCTAGCAGGTGGCCTGAGGCTTCCTGTCAGCATTTTTGTCATGCACTGCAGGAACAGTAAAACCATTCACAGAATTCTGGGAACTCCAAACACTTTACTATTGCTCTGAGTTTGCACTTTAAATATAAATATCAGTGACCTTTCAGAAGACTTTCTATTTAAAAAATAAATATTTTTTATTTTAAGAATATCTCATTTGCATGACTGGTTGATGAAGTGACATCCATGCTCAAAACAATTTAATGCTGATTTCCTCTTTACTAGAATAAAGCTTGTTGGCTAAAGCATTATAATAATATATCAGGGTTAAAAGTAATACACAAGTTCAGAGTCATAGCTTGACGAAGAAACACATAGGAAAATCCAATGTGCCTGAGCCTTAGGGTGGTTCAGATGAGGTTTCCACCGAGCAGAGACAATCTCTCATACTCATACAAAAAAGGAAGCAAGGTGAAAAACATTCTAGACACTTAAAAGTGATTTTATCTTCCATGCTCAGGTCAAATTTAGATTATTGCCCACTGAGGAAAAACTGAAAGCTTCTGAGTCTCTATTTTGAAAGGAATTTCTAAACTCTAAAAAATATTAGATGAGACTTATTTCTAAATCTCTTAAGATTAAGAGCAAAATATCTATACCTATGTGACCTGAAACTATGACTGTGATTCTAAGCAGAGAAATTTATAGAATCAGAAGAAAGAAAAAATTGAAACATCTAAGGTAATTGATAGTAATTTAGGTGGGTTTTACAAGCATCTTGAGCACCTGGTATTTAATTCCCACATGGAGATGCCTAAATCCTGTATTCTAGCAGCATATTTTTATAATATGACTTAAGCTTTTATATCCCAGGGACCCATGATAAAATATGTGAGAAAAAATATTTATATACTAAACCCTTTCTGCAAATACATCATGAACCATTTAGGAGACAAACCCCCAAAACTGATACTAATTGTGAAAGACAAGCATTAGGGATATGGTAATGCTTTGTCCAGCATCTGTATCCTTCATAACCAACTATATTTTTTCAAAATGTCACTGCATACACTTACATCATTCTGTATATTTCTAAGACTTTGTCCCTCCGGGTAAGAAAAGAGTTGTTTTCTTTTATGGCCTGAGAGGTATCTGATAAGTATTTAAATATCTCTTATTTTCAATACAATATATCCTTCCAGGTAATGGGGACCAAAATTTCATGAATAAAATTTATGTTTGTGTAACCAGCTGGTTCTGCAGGTGGTTTGATTCTAAGCCACACTTTTCTGTGGCATTGTACCAAGCAAATTCCTTCATGCAGACCTTTCCTTTTCTTACCAACCAGTTTGGAATGAAATTTCATAAATACTGAAGTAGAAGTGGCATAAATGAAAAGTACATGTAGAAAAAAAGAAAAAAGTACCCTTACTTGGCTAGGTTTTTACCACTTTAGAAGCCTCAAGATCTGACAGATACAAAAATACCTTCATATTTTAATTGAATAATTGGTTTAAGTTCACTCATAAAGTCTAATTCAATAAGGAAAACTGGAATACCTAACCATAATGTATATATTTACTTTATGATTCAAGAAAGTTTCAATTTTTTTACAGATAGACCAACTTTTACATGCCATGTTGAAAAGATATCTAAGGTCCTAATTTTGACTTTAGAGAAATAACTGAAATTATATCCATGGGGATATAGTGCATTCTGTCCAAGATGCAGAGCACATCTTATTTTGAGACAGAGAGACAGACAAGCAGATATGCAGAGAGATTTTTCTAGAACCAGAACATGCATGATGAATTTTTTCCTATAAAGACAAGCAAAATAAAATTTACTACCATATAAAGCATATTGCAACATTCCTTTATGTTCTTTCAGCTTTTAAGGTCTTCATAAGAAGATACTACTGGTTTCAACAGTGCTCTTATCAGCTCAGTGCAAAAACTCTTTCCTCAGGGTTTTGCTCAGCCCCTGCCAAAAAAATGGCCTGAACTCTTGGTCTCATTTACAAAAAAAAAAAATTTATTGGGAAGATATTTTCCTTTGATGAAATACACTGACGATTTTGAGGTGGGAAAAAAGGCACAGTTACTGTAAGCGCACAATAAAAACGTTGAGAGGGGAGTATTCCATACTTATCATACTTAACAGAAAAAAAATGGGAAGGATCATGTCTCCTCCAGATTTTTTTCTTTAATTTTTTGTTTCAGTGTTCAGCTTTTGAGGACAATATCTTATTTGGGAGAGATAGACTTTTCATTCAGTTCTTACCAGAGCTGGTAATAGTCCTTTGACAAAGCATTTCTTCTAGAACAGATTTGACAGTTATAAATGAAAATATAAGGTGGAGGTTAATGTTCCCACTCTTTGAAAATTTAAAAAATCTTCCAAGAACATTATTTCATAGATTAATAAAACCACATGCATATGAAGGAACAGACTCTGATCATCATGAAGTATCAAACTTCCAGAGCAACCCATGACAGTGTAATTTAATTCTCAGTCACTTAGCTACGGAGAGGAAACAGGACACAACAAACTCAAAAATACATTATTAACCAGTAGAATCTGGCCAAAATCTGGATATAATGCACATTGCTCTTTTTGAGGTGAATGATTTGCAAAAACAATCAGGAGAAGAAGACACAATTTTACCAGAAGCCCATTATCAAATGTCAAAGAAAAATTTATATTTCTGTCTGTGGCTGACAATGTTCTGGCTTTTGATGAAAAGGCTTAATTTTCTACTGCAGTCTGCCTCTAATAAAATTTCACAGTGCAGAAGAAACCAGTTTAGAGTCTTTGTAAGGATTGTTTTTGAAAGAAGTTTAAACACAACACTGAACATGGAATTGTTTGTCTGTTGTTTGTTTGCGTTTTTTTGTCAGCTCGCTTGTTTCTTTGTTTCTTTAACAATAACTTTGGTATTTGTTGCATGTCCGTGCCCACAATTTTCATACACACTCATATTTTTAGGAAGACAATGAGATGAAGAAAAAATACCCTAAGGCAAGTGTAAAAGATCACACAACCCTCATATTTGCTTTGTTATTTTCTGACTTATATCTGACCCTTATACTCTCACCATAATTTTTTCCTGACCTCATCATAATTTTTTGTTGTTTTGACTGCAGTAGCATTATACAAAATGTCTAAAGGTCTGAGATAAAAATATATTAATTTGACTTTTCAAGAAATATTAAAAGAAGCACTTGCTGTAAAATAGTAAGAATTGTATGCTCCAAAAATTGGAAATGCATACCTTTCACAAGAAATGCTTAATTTCAATTAAGAATTTATGTTATTAAAATTACTGAGGTTTTATTATACAAAGAAGGAAAGGTAGATATTTGTGTTTCTCCCATGATAAAATTCTCAGATTACTGAAATTAATAGGCAGTAACTTTCAGAAGAATAAAATGATGTCTCTACAATTTGCTGTAATGCTTTAGAATTTAAAAAAAGAGTCTGTATTATATCTATGCAGTGTTTTGGCAATATACACTATGTAGGCTGGAGTTCAAAGGCACATCTGATTTTCATGTCTTTCTGAAGATTTAAGTTCTGCTACTGATTTTCTCTAAGTAGTTAATAACCGTAAAGTAGCACTACAGTCACATAACTCCTTTTTCCTACCTATTTCAGCTAGCAAGGGAAAAATTACACACAGGAATAAGTATTTAGGAAACTGAGACTATATCTATATTATCAAGTAGTATACATGAAAGGAGCAGTTATGCAGAGCAACACAACAAAACTGCCTTATGTTTTGGAGTATTCTTATTTTCTAGTTGGGCCAGGAGAACTGTTTTCCTCAAAATGCTTAAAACAACCTTTTTGGGGGGCCAACTGCTGTACAGCCTAATAATGAAGAACAAAGCTCTTTAACATTACTGATGTATGGACAAGTGAATTATACATAAAATCAGTGAGATGATCTTCCAACAACTCTTTTGGGGCACACTGCAGAATTTCTTATATACACCACCATGCAAAATTCTAAGTCAGAGAAAGAGATGTATGCTGACGTTTATGGGACACAATCATTACGACCTGGCCCCATGAAGGTGAGAATAACCAAGATTCTTGTTAACAGATCCCTTGTGACAGATTAGAGTGAAATGAATATATATATATGTAGGATTTATTTTAGAAAAATTTGGTTGCAATGGAAAGCAGGTATGTAGCTTTCTTTACAATTATCTATAGTAATATAGCAATATAAAAGCATAAAACTATTACTTAGGAAAATGTAGAAAGGAAAAGAAAGAGAGAGAGGGAAAAGATAAGAGTAAAAATATATGACCGCCTGTAGATATTGCACTGTGACTTGATTGCTACAATTTAGTTGTCCCTTGGTCAAAGTGATGATCTTCATCTGTTGGAATGAGTGAAGAAGTCCACAAAATACACTCAGGCTCGGTGGTAACACCCAGGAGTTTTCCCTGGGAGGGGGAGCTTTCACTCCTCTGGTGGAAGTTCCCAGAAATGAGTCTGGGGGCACTTTGGATCTCTTTGATGCTTTATTATCCCTTCTCAGCTGCCTCTCAGCATAGTTGAGCTGCTAATGGCCCATCAGACCTTCTAGGAGGGGGAGGGAGAAGGGAGGGAGTTTTACAACTGAATGAGTTCTGTAGGGGAGGGCAATTAGCTTGATAAGAAACTCCAATTGCCATACACATAGTTGACTTCCTCTGTGCTATGCAGACCAGCCATTACACACAGCCAAAAAACTCACCTCCTCCCTTGGGGAGCACAAACCTGGCTTCATCAAGGCACTCTAGCACTTCCAAAAATAGGCAAATATTTTGAGTCATTAATCATTAATAATTCAGTGTTTCACAACAAGTCACCATATCTGAAACTTGCTCTGATAATTCAACATCTTCCTATTGTCATATGGATAACTTCCATGTTATATGAAAGACAGAAAGGGGACAGTCCATACAAAATGTTGCATACAATAGCAATCTTAACAGTTTAATGTCACTGGGATTCAATAGATATAAGCAAAATTTATGTGAATTTTTTGCATTCAGCACAGTGGGTCAGTCTCATTCTCGCCTTTCTTGATATGTTCTCCACAGTTACTAAAATTTTTGAAAAATAACATTCTAGTTAAGCTATTAGTGTACCTCTAAAGTCCAAATAGATGAGATAATTAACTTGCATGCCATGTCTACAACCTTTTTAATTCAGTTTGTTCAAGATAGCTTCTTTTTAATTAGTTCTTGGCAAGCACTGCAACTTTGATAGTAATTTTAAGCCATATTCCCATGAAGTGTTTCAGCAAGATCCTATATCTTAAAGCTGCAATATAAAACTTGCAATAAAATCCATTGTCTTGGTTCTGCAAAACTATCTCTGGTGGCTAATCCCCCAAAAATGAGGATCATGTGTATGTGTGGAATTATGCAGGATCATGCTTGTAATTGTCATTTCTAATTTCAGACATGAAATGCTTTGTTACATTATTACTTCAGTTTTAGCCAAAATGCATAGCAGAAAATATAAAGTGCCATAATTAGTGTGCGTAATTTCATTTGGTGGTGTTGTTGTTCTTATTTGCTTTTGTTTATTTGTTTGTTTTATTTTGGTCTAGTTTGGGTTTTGGCGAATTTTTTTTTGTTTGGTTTTGTTTTTTGTGGATTTTTTGCTGTTGGGGTTTTTTTTGTTGTTGCTACTTCTGGGTAGCCTTTTTTTTTTTTTTTTTTTTTTAATTTTTTTTTTCCTTTATGGTTACTGTTTGCAGAAAGCAAGCATACTACTAGCATTCTACCCTGGAAGTTTTTCTGCTCTCCAACACCAAGAAGATCAAATCAATTTTAGCATAAATGCTAATTTTTGGTTGTCAGAAGCATAGATGTATATTTTTTACCGTATTGCTTTTGTACATATAGTCCATAAAAAAACAGAAGCCAATTCATAATAAATGTCAAGAGAAAGCACAGAAGATTTCTACACCCTAATCCAGCTGTGAGGTACAGACTGCTGAGACAGGAATTTGCTAGATCTAAAAAAGAATGGTAAGCTGCACAGAGCAGAATAAAGCATCACCCTGTAGAAACTACTCTTTTCTTTAGGCAGTAATGAAGCATTACTTTTACAGCTGGGATTTGATTATGACTTATCCATTTCTATACTGAATTAGTGGACTTCAAAAAGGCTGTCTTATTGTGCAGACAATCTCTACATTACTGGCAAACCCACAAGAGTATGAGATACTGAGAAGGTTGATTAATTTTGCTAATGTTTTGGCTTCTACTAGTGGTATCTCCTGCCTCTTCAAGCAGAAAAAGAGGAAGTCAACAATTAATGGTTTTATTAATTTAAATTCCATTTCATAGGCAGACAAGAAAATATGATAGCCAATATAGACTTTTGCTATGTGGTTATACTTAGTGCAAAAAAGCCTAAATATTAGGCTTGAGTTACACCTGGATAAAAACATTCCTGTCTTTCAGGAGCATGTACACATGCAATTTTTTGCAGTTTTCTGGCATGGATAAATGTTTTCCTGTATGCTTCAAGTCATATGTTAATGAAAGTACACTAATTTGCTAGAAAACATCAATCAAAACAGCTAACAGTCATTTTGTACTTCTACTGCAATTAAAATGGACTGTCATTGGTCGTTTATCTATTCACATGATTTTATTGCCTTTTCACAACAGAACCCAAAAATACAAAGAGCTATTGTTAGATTTAGCACTGATCTTAGCAGAGAATGCTTATATCAATGAAACTTGCCAAGTTTCATCAGTTTGTTTCAGTGTTTTCATTCTATTTGTATGACCCAATTTTAGCACATTGATGATAACACGCTTTGATTTAAACTCACTTTGATGTCAAGTCAGTTTGATTCAAAAATCCTGTTGTATTTAACTCATTTCAGTTTTCCTGATTTGATGCTCTTGTACATCAGTAAGTAAAGATTATCTTTACATTTTTCTGAACTAGCAGAGAATGGTTACCTATAAAATTACCAAACAAAAAATTATAAAATGTTTGTCTAGCCATTTCCTTCTCACTGAGGAACTTCCACTCTCCCTTGAAATTTCCAAACAATTTTAACCTCATTCTTGACTTACCAAACATATTCTTTAGTTCTCACTTTCATTTTAATACATTCCAACACTATCTCCTGACAAGATGTCATATTATTTAGACACCAATTTCTTAACAAACAGAAGGAGAACATGCAAATATTATGTGCCAAGAATGTATGTCAGCATCCTGAAAACTGCCAAGTTTTATCGATGATGAGTTGTCTTCTTGATTATTTTGACAAGACTATCCATCGCAATAACCTTACCACTATTTTTTCACTTTCTTAGATATCCTTAAAACCCTCACCTAATATTTTCTAATAAATTTCACCTTCCTCTGTCTTCCACTGGCAGAAATATGTGAAGCCTCAGGCTCTAGGATTGGCACTGAATTAGATAAAGAGAGTTTTAGTGCTGCAAGTGCTAGCTGTAACCTTTTGTCTGAAAATAAACAAAACAATTTCTCAGGAAGAAAATATTCTGCATTAAAAGTCCTGTTGAACATAGTCAATAATAATTCTTAATCTTTTCTAATGTATATAACATACTCAAGGTTCTCATTTAATAGAAAATGCAACTCAAGGTAATATGAAGGATATAGAACATTTAGAAGACATAAAAGCCTTCTAAAATTAATATATTCTAGAAAAATTGATAATGTATATCCTTGATTTTGAATCAGAACCAGTGTGGGATTTTCAACATAACAAACTTATTAATCTTATTTTTTGAGCAGCTCAGAGTTTCATATCTGGTTTGGGATAAGATAGTCTACCCTTTAGATCAAATATTTGATATCCATTATTATTGTTGTGGTATAGAAATAGCTGGGAAAAAAGCTGCAAGCAGCTGCAGCGCTTCCCCCACACTCCTCCCATGAGAAAGGAACAAAGAGGCAGAAATAATGAGTTGAGATAAAAATTTACTGGAAAAAAAAAACATAAATAAGATGAGGAAAACAAGAACAGCAACAATACTAATAGCAACAGTGTATAAGAGAGAGTGATTAATTTTAAAAAATGCTTGAGGAAGACCTGACCAACTCAATGCTACCGCAGCCAATGACACACATATTCCTGAGACAAAGGAGCAAATGACAGGTACTACTGCAGCTATTTTCCCCTGAGCTGGAGACAACAACAACAAACAAACATGGTCGTCCCCAAACTTGAAACAGAACAATATTGGACAAAGTCTACAAGCTGGACTATGCTGCCTCACCACTCTGTCACTTTGCCACCCTGGAAAAAGGAACAAAAATGTGTCAATGCCACTGTGCATTTCTGTTTTCCTTCCATATGAAGTCATATCTCCCAGAAACTATGTGAAGGGTATAGAATAACAACCTAAATGTGTCCTCATGGCTCCAGGATTCATTCCCCTCACAGCAACAGTGAGAAAATAACTCTGTTCTGGCTGAAACTAGGACAATTATGGAGCCAGTTCACTTAAAACATAAGTTCCTTGGCATTTTAGGGGGAATCAAAAATGAAGGCCTTACAAATCATAATCCTCACTGTACTAATCAGTAGATTTTATATTCAAAAGTGACTACTATCATATGCTTTTATAGGAGTGTTTCAATTGCAATTGCTGGGGTTGAACTAAAATTATACGTTTTAAAGTCTGCCCTATTAAGACACTTTTTATTATAAAATTGGCCCATAACCCCTAAAGGTACCTCTCAGTGTTTTGGGCATCTTCCTAATTTTTCTCCCTATATGACCTCATTCTACACTTTTTACTGATTTTGAACAAACTCTTTTTCCAGTTTCTTTTCCTACAACATAAGTAAATAATTTGTCGCATAGATACACCCTTCTACTTACCTTCAAGAAGTTTTATATTTTCCCTATGGAATACAGTCGAAGGCACAGTGTTATTTCAGTGGGCATAATCTGTCACAGATCCTGTGACATATCTCTGTGGATCTCTTGAACATCCTCAAATATCTCAAGGAAACAGTTGAGTCTTTGTATATAGTGATAACAGCATGCCTTAACCCTCAAAGTAATAGTATACTTTTGAGAAGCTAAATACTTTGAGGTTTTCAAGTCTTCATTAGAAGGAATATTTTTCCAATATTCTAATCATTCTTGTTGACCTTTGATACAGAAAGTCCCAGTTGGTACATTTCTTCAAGTTCCAATCAATATGGTCTACTTTTATAGTGCAAACTGTGTAAGTGTATTTTTACTCATATTGTTTGTACCTTTTAATCGATAAAGATGATTTGTCACAGTTAAGAATGTAGACTAGCATTCACACAATGTTCTGAATTGGAAGGGACCCAGGAGGATCACCAAGTCCAACTCTTACATGAGCGGCCCATATAGAGATCGAACCTGCTACCTTGGCTTTATTTGCACCGTGCTTTAGCCAGCTGAGTTAATTTCATAGGCTTGTTCTAGTTGATTAAATAATGTATTTTTTGCTTCATACTCATTTGGTTTTTTGATGGTGATTTCTTCAAGCTTAAATCATGGCATTAAGGTACAACTTTGAAATGGTTTAATCTCTGAGCCTTGCACTACAATTCCTTGTTTCTTGAAATGAAGTTGCAACCTTGATCATAGATAAATATGCAGCTTATTCTACCTCCAAAGCTGAAATAATTCCTAAGGCATAACACGAGTTATAAGACAAAAACCTTTAATCAAGGCTCAGTTGTTAGCCCAGGCTAACATTTGTTTCTAGACTTACCTGTGAAATGCATTTGTTATGCCAGTAGTCTCCCTTTGAAGGTTTAAATGGATGTGTTAACATGCAATGAATTTAGATTGTGTGATTGCCACTTAAATATTTTTCAGTGTAAATTTGTAGGAGAAAAATCAATTTTGTAATACTTCACTTACTACTTTAAGCATGACATTATAGAATTAAACTCATTAATTAAACCATGAATTAGTAAATTAGTAAATTTTTAAGCAGAGATTCAGATTATACTATGTTGTGTTTTAAATATGACATGCTTACTGTATGAAAATATATTTAGGTCATTTTTATTTAAAGTGTACATAATTCTTTTTCTGATTAGGTACTGCTGCAAAAGCATTTTCTTCCAGGATTCAAGCTCAGAAGGAACATCACCTGAAAAAAAGTCCTATGACCTGCTTCAAATGTCTCCAAAGCTTCTTGCTGAAACTTGTAGTTAAATTCACCTTCCACTTTAGTTAATGAGGAAACAGTAATGCAGCAAAGCACTGAGAAACCATTTAATCTAAAGGATATTGGTACAGACACTCCAATTCCTCTCTGTCCTCCATCAATACAGGATAATACAGTACATTCAGGATTCCACTATCCTTTGCATAACTCCACTGGCATTAGTGGATTTCTAGCAGCAGAGCAGCATCCTACAGTAAGTCTGTGCAGCTGGGGAATTAGTTACATTTATTGACCATTTGCTTGTGCTGCTGTTTCAGCTGATAATCATTAGTTGTATGAGTGATATGAATATAGTTTTGTGCTGTTAACTCTGACTCTCTTATTTGATAGTTTGTCTTTGATCTATAGGATTTAAGATATGGCTGTGTATTGACCACTCACCACCCTGATT
>JANRGV010000084.1:51910133-51931437 GCA_024734035.1 Alethe castanea
GCCCCCGCCCGCCCCTTCCCGGCGGGAAGTGCCCGGCTCGCACAGGCCCGCTCGGAGCGCAGGGGGAGCGGCGGCGGCGCCGGCAGCGCTGCGGCCATGAACGCGGAGAACCAGGGCTGCAGCGAGCGGCTGGTGACGGCGGCCTACGTGCGCCAGGGGGCGCAGGGCCGCCGCGCGCACGAGCTGCGCCTGCGGGCGCTGCTGGAGCAGGTAACAGGGCCGCGCCTCCCGCCCCTCGCCGGGGCCGAGCGGGGCACAGCCCCCAGCACCCGCTCTCCGCGCACCACCGTCCGCTCTGCGGCAGAGCTGCTCCCCTTGCCCTCCGCGCACCGGGGTCCGAGCGGGCACAACGGCCCCGAGCCGCCCGCCGGCCCTGCGAGCAGCGGGGTTCGGCGGGGAAGGCTCCCCGGGGCGGGCAGGGCCGGGCCGCGGCGCCCCGCGCAGCCCGTGAGCGCGCAGGCCGGCCGCGGCTCACGGACCCTGCCCTCTGGCGCGGCGCCACCGCCGTGTCCGGCCGGCGGCTCGGGACGGCCCCTCATGGCACGGGCCTGGCGGAGCCCCGGCGTGAAAGGCCGCGGTAGGGAGGAAAGGAAAATTACTGCCCTGGGTTGTGCGTTTGCCGAGAAAGGCCCAGCGAACAGTTAAATAAATGTTTTAAAACAGTAAAATATTAACACGTTTTTACACGAGGTAAAAGTGATACTTGTAAGGTGCCAAAAAAAATTTTATTCCCTCCAACTTACAAAAGTGGTAGTCAATGAATTAGCAGATGTTTCAGTTCTTGAGCATCCTTAGTCATGTCATCTACTGTTTCCAACTTAAATTTGATAACACAGTTCGGCAACTACCTAGATTTACTGAATTGGCTGTTGTGTTACTGGGCCATGTGAAAAAGCCTCTGGACCTATAAAAAAATCTTCATGGTTTTATGGGTCCCTGTCCTTTGAGAATCTTGTCTGCAATTTGCAAAGGTGGGCACAGTTGCTAATTCAGTAAAAAGCACAGGAAAGAACATGTTTCTGGTTGCAGGTTTTAGCATGTTTTGGAAATGGTTCCTTTCCTAGTAGATAATAACTAGAAAGGAAAATGTGTAGATTAAAACTCTATTTCCCTTCTGCTCATGTTTTCAGTTCTCTAATATCTGAATATCTTCCCTTTTGTGTGGTTTTCTTTGTTGAGTTCTTGTAGTTATACGTCATGTCTAGGGAATGCATCAAATAATCTATGGTCTTTTAGGGAGTAATTAACAGGTATGCCCTGCAGTCGTTTTGTGAGTACCATAGAGAACATTTGAAGGTAAAAAATATCCTGATTGTTTTGATGGCGGGATGTGCTAATGTAATTGTATTTAATACATGGAAAAATCATTATTTAACTTTTCTCTGAATACAGATTCATAACGTTAGATAGTGTAAAAGGGAATAGTGAAAATACAAGCTGCTGCTTAGCATGAGATAGAAGGGTAACAGTAATCAAACAAGTTGCATGAAGTTTTGTTAATTTTTCATTTCCAAGTTTTGTATTTTATTATTATTAAGGGGAAATGTCCTGAAGATGGATGGGATGAAAGCACTATTGAATTGTTTCTTCATGAACTTGCTATAATGGATAGCAATAACTTCCTGGGCAACTGTGGTGTTGGTGAGCGGGAAGGAAGAGTGGTGTCAGGACTTGTTGCCCGAAGGCATTACAGGTACCAATTACTGGCTATTTGAATTATTCAGGTTTATTATTAATGCTTTCTAATGGCATATTTTATTGTGGTTTTGTTTATCCAAGACCTTGATAGGTCTTGTTTATCTAAGACCTTATATTATTTTGAGAAAAATAATATAATGCAATCATTGAATCGATATAACTTTCTGTATTAAATTTTCATTAATAACTCAATAGAAAGTTTTAAATGAAGCAAAAATGTTTTGTCAGGATTGTGTCCTGTATGCTGAATGTGTAAAAGCTGAAGTTGTTGAGTTGCCCTTTACAATGGAAGCAGAGATCTTACTGTTTTAAAATAATCTATGCCTTACATGCCTTTGAAACAAGGTGGAGGTTTTCATCTGTATATTTTTAAAAACTACTGTACATTGTAGTTGCACGATATTGAGCATGGACAGTGAACAGGTGTTTGTATTTTATTATATTTGTTAATAGCTTTATAATGTGATTAGTTGATAGGCAAATGAAACCCCAGTTCATCTGTAATAGATTTTATATGAAGTAAAGAGATCTCTAAAGACTAAAAGAGCTTTCATTAGCTTGTAGCCCTTCTGACACTTACTTAATGGGTATGTTGGATGCTATAACTTTTAGAGACTCTCTGTTAATTTCCTTGTGAATGTACTTTTTCAAACGTGTGTGTGTTGAGTTCTATGCTGAGTACCTTGCTGTGATGTTTTATCCAACAGGAGTGAAACAAAGTGAAAGTTCCAGGATGTTTATCCTTGAAACATAAACACAAAAACATATTAGAGGCCAGAAATTTAGTAAGCTTTACTATATGGGGGTTGAGTTACTTAGGCTTGATGGTTTTCATAAACCCTGTAGTACCACGAAAAATTCATGGTGAAACCCAGAAATGCATCAGTTTGGCTTTTTTAGTTTTGTGTACAGCTCTCTGGACTAGGATATGCATGGTAGGGGAGGATATCTGAGGAAGTTCTGCTTTTACACAGTGCTAGAGAAAGCATGCCTGGCTTCTGGCCAGAGGGAGCCTGAACTGACGTTCACTACTGTTGTTCCAATGCAGCTCTGTCACCTGGCTTCTCACTTCTCCTGTGAGTGTCAGCAATAGCAAGGTGTCCTCCCCTCCACTTCTTTCTGCACTAAGTTTTACAGGTGACTTTGGGAGTGATGGAAGTAGCAGGAGATGGTTTTCAAGCTGTCTCTCCTTTTAGCTTAATAAAGGGTCAGTCTTAGGGAGGATTACTTCTTAGGAAGCAGTACATATTTGCACAAAATAAAAAGTACTGATATGAGATATTCAGAACATAGCAGGAAGAAAATATTTTAGGTGGAGTGAGGATTATATGTAAGTTTCAATTAATTATCAAGTGTTTATTGATTTCAACTTAAAACTTGAAGCAGGTAAATAAATTTGTAAAACCATGCTCCAAGAAGTTCTGACTGTCATATACTCCTTGGACTGTGTTTTATTCTGTTGCCAAGACAAAAATGGAATTAAAGCCATAAGTAGGTGTATACTGTTACTAGCTTACTTGACAGCTGCTACATTTCAGCTGTGGGTAAAGTTAGTTATGTAAGCTTGTATTTTATAAATTACTTCAGCATCCTCCACTCCTGAACTAAATAATGTTCAATATTTATAAATGCAGTTTATAACCATAATTTATAAACAGAATGCAGAGAAACATAGTATTCCATGATAGATAACATTGCATAGCAAAATGATAGATGAAGTGAAGATGTACAAGATGGGCAAAGTAATATAAGCATATACAGGTATATATGGTTTTATATATATTATTTTCTTGCCTTGTGAAAATGAAGCATTTATCAAGGGAGTATATATAATATCTCTATGCCTATGCTACACTACACTATAGACAACTCATTTTTGTTTTCCTTGGTTGTGTGTCTGAACATGTCAGCATTTATAATGCTATTTTGACAAACATCAAGAAGTGCTGAGATGCACTTTAAAAGAAGCCTGCCAGATGCTAAAGGTATTGCTGCTATGGGTCTTTTCAAAGTTTTTACTTGCATACAGGAACATTGTTGATGTACTGTTTAAAAAAAACCCCAAAATTTAATACAAATATGTGTAGTTTGTTAAAATTGAATTGATTGTGGCAGATATTGATGTTGCATTGGGTGCAAAGTTTTCCACAATTGTTTATCAAATTAAATTCTCTTCAGTCAGCAACAATTAAGGCTTTGCAACATGAAAAAACTTGATGTGTGTTTTCAACTTCTTTTGTTTAGATTGATCCATGGAATTGGAAGGTCAGGTGATATTTCTGCAGTACAGCCTAAAGCAGCAGGTTCAAGCCTTTTGAACAAACTCACTAATTCAGTAGTTCTGGATGTTATAAAACTGGCTGGTAGGTGTAAAATTGAAAAATCTCACTTTTTTTGCGAAGTTACATCATGGATTTTTCATGTTAATTTCTGTCTTGCTTTTTGTGTGCAGGTGTCCGGACAGTGACCAGTTGCTTTGTGGTTCCTATGGCAACAGGCATGAGTCTAACTCTGTGTTTTTTAACATTGAGGCACAAGAGACCAAAGGCAAAGTACATTATCTGGCCACGTATAGACCAGAAATCTTGTTTTAAATCGATGATAACTGCAGGTAAGAAGGTAGCTGATTGATGACACAGTGTGCATTCTTCCAACAGGTACAAAACTTCCATCTATCAGAGTGATCAATTCATATCCTTGTAGAAAGATACAAAAAAGGGCCTAACGTGTGGTAGTTCTGCTTTATTTGTGCACTCTGGATTTTCAGCATGTGATTAAAACATGCATGCTGTCTTCCTAATGCCTTGCAAAATGCAGGTGTGTGCAGTGGTGCAGAGGTGGATAAAAGAGTTGAGAACACAATACTAAGGAAGTTACAGTTCACCCTCAGAATAAGATGCCTAATTTGCTGTCCTTAGAATTATGTAAAACCAAAGCTCACGGTTCAAATCTCTCTCTCTAATTTATGCAAAAACCTGTGTCCTAGGAATTGTGATCGGAAGGTGACAAACTGATTTGCACGGTCTTTTCTGTTAGGATCTATTAAAACGATAGTAGCATGAAGTGTTTTTCAAATGTATACTCAACTAAACCCCACAATTAGTCAGAGACTTGTTGAGTTACATTCAGTTCTTGCTTTTTTTGGTCAGGTTTTGAGCCTGTGGTGATAGAAAATGTATTAGAAGGTGATGAGCTACGAACAGACCTCGAAGCAGTGGAGGCCAAAATCAAGGCGTTTGGTGCTGAAAATATTCTTTGTGTGCATTCTACAACATCCTGCTTTGCTCCAAGGGTACCTGATAGGTAAACAGTCTTTGTAAGAAGTGTGTTGTTTGTTTGTTAAAACAAATAAACATCCTTCTCACCCCCCAACAACAACAACAAAACCCAACCAACACCTCCATGTTTTGACCATCCATCTTCCTAGAATTGCTTCTGCCAACAATTAGTAAAGGTTCTTTAATCCTCTTTCAGAAAAGTATATTAAAAAAAGTGAGAATTACAAAGAAGGTTTTTCTTCTATTATGTAAGTGAGGTTAATGTTGCTCTCTTGTGGTGAAATTAATGCCATTTTGCTAGTGGTTTTCCTAAAATTTCATGGAAGTAATAAAAGTAGACACTAATGGAAACATAATCCAGGAAATGCAGCTCCATAGCTATGCCATGTTTTAATGTTACTGTTGTCTTTTCTACTCTTCTCCTCCACAAGCATAGGAAAGAAATGTTATTGACTCTGAAATGTGGCAAGTGAAAATATATTTCACTCTGCTACCTTAAAAAAACCCCCAGTATTCATCATAGGTTAACCTAGTTGCTAGAGGGAGAGATGGGAGTTAAAACCATATAATTCTGTCAGAATACTATGAACATTGCTTGAAGCTGACTTGCAGATTTATTGGCTAACTTAAATCACAGCTATCAAAACTGAATGGTCTGTTTTATAGCTTCGGTAAATGAATCTTCTCCTTATCTGCTTCCTCTTTTTGACATGCTGCAATTGTTTTGTCCTCTACAACTAAGAGATGAATTATTAGGCAGTGGCACTATATTATGATATACCACAGATATAGGAAGATTTGAACGTACTTTCTGTTTAAAAGAAACTGTCAACTATTGAAGGCCATAACCTTCATCTTCCTATAGGAAGGAAAACCCTGACAGCATTTCTGGAGGGTGCAATTTCAAATGTCTGTCTTTAAATATCTGCATTTGTAAGGTTTTATTTAGTTGTGGTGGTCGTATTTTAACATTTTAAGTAGTTTTGTGGCTGCTGTACCTATGGCTTTCCTTTGAAGTACTGTTTAACTCAGTGGGAGTAATTCTCTAGGAGTATAAACCCTCTTTCTCAGTATTCTAGCTGCTTGTGCTTTCTATTTAAGAGAACCGAAGGGAAAGTGTCCATTTCAGTTGGTTTATGGATTTAGCAGAATTCTGTATCTTTTTACTTTCAGTAGTAGTAATAAAGAACAAAGCTTTCTTTTCATGAACTTTAACAAACAGGAGAGAAAGAAAGGAAGAATAAACTGGGAAATGTTTCTCTATTTTTGGCTAGTAAGAACTTCAGTAGCCAGTTTACGTTAGTATTTTATTTTTGTGATATGATTAGTAGCACTTTCAATGCTGCATTCTAGGCCTTGGAAGCAGGTGCAGGTACATACAAGTGCTGTGCAGTGTTTGCTTCCCTTGCATGCTAACACATTCTCTTCAAACTGTAGCATTCTTGTTCTGTATTGCAAAATGGATCTAATTATTCAATATAATATTTTTAGGAAAAAAATACTTTTTTCAATACTTTTAGAAGATAGATGATTGCTCCTTTAATTTTCAGAAGGTGAGAAAGATGAACATACATAGCTGTACACCCTCTGTGTTTGTAGTTTGGTGAAATTCTCTGCCTGCGCTTGAAAAGAAGCCCATAAGAAGGAAACTGTGTTCCTTTGAGTCTCTCTAGAAGGTGAGGAATGTGCCTGATTAAGAACCAGCAGATCAGAAGACAAAAGCTTTGCCCTGCATATTGTCTTGTTTCCTCAAATATTCTGTTAGTGTGGGGAAGCCACATGAGGAGCAGCTGAGGTCCCTTGGTCTGTTCGCTCTGGAGGAGATTGAAGGGAAACATCATTGCAGTTACAGCTTCCTCATAAGGGGAAGAGAAGGGGCAGGCTCTGATCTCTTCTTTGTGGTGACCAGTGACAGGGCTTGAGGGAATGGCCTGAAGTTATGTCAGGGGAGGTTTAGGTTGGATGTTAGGAAAAGGTTCTTCACCCAGAGGGAGGCTGGGCACTGGAACAGGCTCCCCAGGGCAGTGGTCACAGAACTGAGCCTGGCAGAGTTCAAGAAGAGTTTGGACAATGCTCTCAGGCACAGGGAGTGACTCTTGGGGATGGTGCTGTGCAGGGCCAGGAGTTGAACTCAGTGATCCTAATGGGTCCCTTCCAACTCAGCTGAATCTGTGATTCTGTGATTCTCCACACTCACAGTACAGCAGGGGCTGAGAGCTCCTTGAGGCTGGGAGCTGGAGCCATCAGGGGCTCCCTGGGTGGTGGCAAGGCAGGATGGTACCAGCCAGGCCCATCCCACTGCTCCAGCTGGGAAGGCAGGAAGGCAGCTAGGGACAATGCTGGGGGTGGGATTGGTGGAGACTGGGCTGCTATGTTAGCCTGCAGGTGGGGGTCAGGCTCAGGCCTAGTGGGCAAAACCAGGGTCAGGCACAGCTCAAGATCGCCAGGCAGCCTGGCCTGGACTGGGGACCGTGGCTGGGCACAGAGCAGGCTGCAACATGGAGGGTCTGCTGCTCAGCAGGGCCAGGCACTGCTGCCTCAGCCACAGAGGCTCTGTGGGATTGTCAGGTGAGTGCTGAGCTTTAGGGGGGGCTGAATGGATCAGCTGCGTTATTTCTTTTCTACAAACAGTAGCTTGAGCTGAAACATTATATAGTGCAAGTGATATACAGGTGGCTATCAGAGTATATAAATCCTTTTTTGACCTGGAAAACTTATTCACTTTAAATATAAAAAAACCCTAACTAATTTTTTATCTCCAGATGACATACTTATTATGAAAAACAGTAACTGATAATCATGGTACAAACTTTCAATACTCAATTTTTTAATCTTGAGAAATTTGGTCCTCAGTTCATTTTAAAATTTACAAAATTATCCTTGGTTCTTTTGATCTTCTCCAACAATGCATGAAGGCAGTGCTTTGCTCTAAATCAAAGAACAAAGCAAGCAGTAGCATCTGCTTCTGTAACCACTGATTCCTACCTGCAGAAGAGAGGAAAGAGCTTCCTCTGACAGGGCTTGTTTGCAGTTCAGGCTCAGACAGACTGGGGACTACGCCTGCCTGATGCAATTTCACACCAGCTGACAGTAGTTACATGCATATCTTAAAAAGGAGCTTATGAGTTATTTTTATCTCTTCTCATCTTTTATCCCTCTTTTCTTATTTCTTCATTCAAATGAGAAATTTTACTTGATGGTCAAAACTCCTGTAGGTAAGGTGACTAGTTAATGGTGGAAAAAATAATGAAGGGAGGTGAGTTGCCATTAAAGAGGAAAGGACTGTGATGGTAGGGGTTGGTCTGCTAGAAAGCAGCTCTGCAGAGAAGTACCAGGGGTCCAAGTGGCAACAAGTTTCATGAGCCACCAGTGCACCCTTGTGGCCAGGAAGGCCAGATGTCTGCTGGGGTGCATTAGGAAGGGCTAGGTTGGGTTTCAGGTTGGGTTTCAGGTTGGGAAAAGTTATCCTCCCTGCGTGCTCTGCCCTGGGGAGCAGCATCTGGAGTGCTGTTCAGTTTTGGGTTCACCAGTTTGAGAAAGACAAGGAGCTACTGGAAAGGGTCCAGTGGAGTGGTATGAAATGATTAGGGGACTGGAACATCTCTCAGTAGGAAAGGCTAAGAGAGCTGGGCCTGTTTAGCCTGGAGAAGTGACAACTGAGGGGGCATTTTATCAATACATACAAATATCTTAAGGGCAAGTTACAAGTGGATGGGGCCAGGCTTTTTTCATGGTGTCCAGTAGCGAGATAAAAGGCAACAGGCACAAATGGAAACACAGGAAGTTCCATCTCAATAGGAGGAAAAGCTTCTTTACTTTGAGGACCACCCTACAGAACCTGCTCTAGTTGTACTTACTTTATACTGGAGCTGGACTAGATGATCTCCAGAAGTCCCCTCCAACCACAATTATTCTGTGATTCTGTGGCAAGGAGAAGTGAAATATTATCTAAAATTTGTATCAGTTGTTGTTTTCCATGCAATGTTGAAGTTATCAATTAAAAAAAAAATTCTGTGAGAAATATGCCTTAGCAGAAAAAAGTCACTAAATGTTTTGATTATTCAAGAGAAAAAATTATAACAAATCTTTCTGGAACATTTTCGAGTTAATAAAAGGAGTGGGATTGTTTCAGGTGTAACTAGTAGAAGAGTGAGTCATGAAGAACGAATGATAACATATTTGAAAGATAATATGCACTAAGCAGAATTCTTTAAAACGTGGCTTATCTTAAGTGATCCAAGCATTTTGATTTTTTTAATATTTGAAAATATATGCAAATACTGCTGAGAAGATGTAGGTTTGGTTTTTGGTTTTGTTTGTTTGGTTAGGGGTATTTTGTGAACTTGCATGTTTAGGATAGTCTTTAAAAAATTATTTGTAAAATCATTGATAATATCATCAGGGTCTTCTTGGTTTTCAGTTTTTCAGCCTTCTAACCTCAGCATGATAAATGGTTAGATTAACAAAGTGTGCGTGAATGAGTAACTGACAGTAATTAGGTGCTTGGTAATACATACGGAATTTTTTTGTTTGAATTGGCCCTTATTGTGGACATAAAATGTGTGCTCAAAGAGGAAATAAATGCTATGAGTTTATGTGCAGGGATAATATAAACTAACCATTACAAAAATCCATAGCTGCAAACAAAGAATTATAGGAAACCATTAACAAAAAACCGTGTTCTGTAGTGGAGTTGTAGCTTAGACATAAATTGAACTTAACGGTGTCACGTTATCCTGGTATGGCTTTATCTCCATGACAGATGAATTGGGAATTCTCCTTTTCAGTCTTCTTTTTTCCATACTAAGAAAACCTTGTTCTTACAATTTTTATGCCTAAATCACTTCTACAAAATTTTAATCATTGCTGTTACTATGTTTTGTCTTCTGTATAGTTTGTCTTAATGCTTCCTGTAGTGTGCTGGTCAAAACTAAGCACTCTGCTCCCACTGTTATCACAGTACCACTTGGTAGGACTCCACAATAAATCTCTGTATCTTGTATGACACTGGTGTTGAAAGTATTCCAGAATTATATATTTCCTTTCAACAAAAGCATCACCAATTTGTGTTTATTATATAAAAAAAAAAATCTATTTGAATGTTAGTGAAATATTCCTTCTTTTATATTTGTATGTATTAAGTTTGCAAGCGAAGTGGAACTGTTTGCTTTGTCCTTATTGCATTCCATAGTCTTTATTTCAGACTGTTTCTCTGATTTATGAAGATCATTCTGTCCTCTCATGTGTTTTGAAAATCTCATGTTTTGTATCACCTATCTGCTTTATATTTTTATGCTCAATGCCATCAACTAAGCCTTTCATGAAAATGCCGAATCATGCTAGTTCAGATTTCTGTGATCTACGGCATTTATAATGAAATTCGGCAACACAGTAATAACTAGAGGTCTTTGTGCAGGTTTGGGGTTTTCTGGACATTTTGTCTTATTTTGTTTGAAATATGGTTAAATAAAATATAACAATAATTTCAAGAAAGCAGAGATCTACCTTATGCATGATATTGCTCTACAGAGAATTCGTTCTGTAAGGAAAAAAGCTTTGCTTACACACACCAGGAAATGTCTTAGCTATATATTAATGCAAGTGTCTCAGAATGATCCCTTGGCAATATTGGATTATTCAGTAGTAAAAAGGAAGCATTTCTCACATACTATAAGAATTAGATATTCCATATAATGTGCTAAAAAGATTTATTTTGAATTTATGATTCCAGAGCCCATCATAATGCTACAGCTTATAAATTTGAACTGAGAGAGGAGAGCAACTAGTAATGGAATACATTCAGAACATGATAGATAGAAAATTAACCTTTTTCTACTATTAAATTGGTCATAATCAATAGCTTTCACCAATACCATAAAATGTCCCTGATTTTCAATCTGCATTTCCTTAAAATTAACATCTCTAATAAATTGCTTTTTTATTGCTATTATTGTGGGGCACCTTCTCCTTGGAATTACTGTTAAGGTCACATACAATAAAAATATGTCTTCGAAGTACAAAATTATTTTGATAAGGAATGCAAAAGCCAGAAGATACTGGCTTCAGATAAGCCAGCATTTAAAATATATTTGACATACCAGTAAATTGTCTGAATAGTTCAGAAACTGCAAGTGCTAGGGAAGTATTTCATAGTTCAAATTTATGGCCTTTTTTCTTGTTGAAATAGGATTAATGCCAATCCTATTGATCAGATACACATTGTTAATTTCACAAAGAGGCTAATAGTTTCTTCATTTATGAAAATATGTTGCTTTAGTATGCACAGCCTGAGTCTCATTTTACATCCACAGGTTCTCAGGATCCATTCTCTTTAGGCATTTTTTTCAATGAAAGACACCAGAACTACATCAATTAAAGAGTAATTTAAATATATACGCACACAATAGAGGAAGAAAAGGAGAGAAGAATCAACTGTGAACAGAGTGGAGTCTTTTCATCAGTAAAATACAATACATTATTTCTTATAGGATAAAATTCACTTTACCCTGAAAGCCCAAGTAATCACTGTGTGGGACAAAATGTGTGAATGGGATGAAAAGATAAAAATCAGACACTTCTCAAAGTAAGCTAGGGTAGGGGGCTGTAGCAGAACTTCCCTGTGATGACTATAACAACTAATCCAACAGAGGAATTAGGGCATCGTTCATGCTATGACATTTAGAGAGCTTGTTGCATTTCCCTAAGTTTTATTGCATGGGTTTTTGGCAGATCTGCTCAGACCACCTAGGCTGCTTTTCTTCACAATTTAGGCATGAGATATCATAATCTATCTCTTTTTCCCTATGCCCCCTGCTAGTTCTTTGAGCCATGATTACAACACCATTACACCATTACACCATTACAGCATTGCATATTACAAAGGATTTCCAATTTTTCATGTTTCTCACTACCCAGTTATAAAACTAGAAGTTCAGGTTAGACTAGATTTTGAGAGATCTGAAGTTATTCTCAAGAATTTGGGAATCTCAAATTAGAAAAATTTGATTGTGATCATATATATATATGTATACACATTATATATAATTCGTACCAGATGACATTAAACATGCTAATTTACAAGCCAAGTTTTGTCTTGGAATTATGAAAGGAAAGTCTAATTTACTCATGTCTCATTTTGTCATGGCCTTTTTATTTAGATGGAAATATCACAGTTATTCAGCCAAATGCTGTTTTCATGTTTTACCTATTAATTCCTGTTAATTAATGCATGTTGTTAATAATAGTGGAATTTGGTCCATTAGGAAAAATCAGACAACCTTTTGAAAAGGAGTGTAATCACCAGATTAATATGGTACATAATAGATATTTGTGAAGAATCAGTCCTGTAACAAATGCTGAAAACTCCTCCACTCAGCACTCCAATTCTCTCCTTAATTTCCTTTTTGCTTCCTCAAGCATGCAATTGTGAAGAAATCAGTAGTACACAGCTACTAGCCATCATTTAGGCAAGGCAGCTCAAAGTTTTCTTGATCTTTAGAGTTTTTGATATGTATCTGCTAGTGAGTATGTGTAATTCTCATAAACACATTTAGAAGTAAAGTTCAGTTTCTTTCTTGTAGTCTCAGGAAACACTTTTGAGAAGTGTTTGAATGTAGGTGTTCAAAACCCATTATCAAAACCAATAGAAGAGACAAAAAAGTTTTAAGAAAGGTCAATGGCTGATTTTTCATTTGTGTGTTTAGGAAGTTTTGTTTTGGTTTTGATTTAGAGCACTTCTTTCCTTAAATTTCAGAAGCCATGGACGCCAAAACCCAGGCATTTGACCTGTGTGAATTGTACTATAAATTGTACACACAGATTGGCCAATGAGTGTTCAATCCCTGTATTTGCACTTGATTTCTTGTTCTGGTACAAATGAAAGCTATTACAGAGTCATAATAACTTTTTTTCTAAAGTAAGTTGATATTTAATGAGCGGGTTGGATTGGTTTTCAAATTTTATTCTCAAAAGGACACAAACTGCTGTGAATTAACCATAAAGGATTTGATAAATACTTGGCAGGATAAGTCAGGAGTAAGAATACAAAGTCAAACAGGAACTGGAATATGAAGTTGCATGTTATCTGAGCAGACACTTCTGTATTAAACAACCAAGATGATACATTAGACAGCGTCTCTGCCATCAGACTCAAATTAAAATGTCTTGTTCCTCACCCAAAAATTCCTGAGAAATATAGATGCAATAGATGACATTGGTAGCCCTCTACTAGTTATTATGTTGAGAACCTGCTGCAGGAGGACTGTCTGTGACTTTGAGGCAGCGCACAGGATTTCAGTAATTTCTGTGCCTTCTTATATCCAAAATCATTCTGTAGTGGAAGGACCTGCGTCTGTGGAAGGTATTTTCTGCAAAATTCATTGCACTTCAAAAGGCACCTGATATGAAAAGGATGTGTACAGCCAAATATACTACTATTTGCTACTTATGTGCATTTATATTTATTTTAGCTGTTAGCACTTTGAAATTCTATCCCATGATTTTTTGTTCTTTAGTGTACCACATCCTGTCTTGCTAGACTTAAGATCTAATATATAGGTTTGCTGACTGGTTTGCATATATGCTTGCATGTTGGTTTGCTAGCTTGCTTGTTGTTGATGGCATTGAAAGAATCTACAGGATAAGCTGTTTCTACAAAATCCTTCCAAATATACATGAAATAATTTACTGCCAGTGGTCTATGCTGTGAAAATGCTAATGAAGTTAGATTTTATATTAGTAGTGAACTAAAGAGAATTGTTGAAACTTGACCTTAATCATTCAGGACACTATCTAATATAGAGAAGGGTAGTTCAGAGGTTTTGGCAAATTCCCTTTGAGAATTCAGCATAGGTAATTTTCCCATGTGATAGCCCTCAATGAATTTTTTTCCATTAGCTTTGTACAGAGAGCTATGCAAGGCCCAAAAGGTATTTGACAGTCTAATTTGGAAGCATAAATACTGCTATCATGTGACTAATTTTCTTCACCTACTGATTATGTCTGACACAGCACACTTCAAAAAGTCACAGTGCATGCAAATATCATGACAGAATAAGAGTACTTACAATATTGTGCTTGCTTTGATTAACTGTGGTGTAATTTACTGGAAATAAATTATTAGCAAATGCAGCAAAAGGACACTGCTGTTGTAATAAAGTGAATCTAAACTGAATCAGCAAACAAGATAAATTAATATTGTCCTTATTACACAGAAAAATACTTCTTTTAGTTGAACTATATAAAAAAGCTTTGACATTTGCTTGTATTTGTTTTTATTAGTACTCATTAGGATTTTATCCTTTTCTTAGATGAAAGATCAACACCAGATGCATACTGAGAGAAAGAAAAGAAAAAGTATTAACTATAATGCTTAGCATTTTTTTCACTAATTGCAGATAATTGCAGATATTTTTTGGTCCTTGTGATTTTCATTTTTCTTCATTATAGGTTCAAACCCTAGGCATCATTAGAATAAAGTTGGAGCAATACCACTGAGCATTCCCAGCATTACATACAGCAAATCCACTGATTTGATGCACCTAAAAAATAAATTTCCATATATATTATGTAACTGAATAATTATACAAGCAATGGGATTTAATAATTAATTAATTCATTTAAGCCATTGCTGAAAAATAAGCATCATATGTATCACACACATTGTGTGTCACCTTTCTCATAATATTAGAGTTACTACTCGAGTGTTTTCTAATATATTCTATATGCACTCAAGAGGCCCAAGAAAAGTAAGAAATAAGAGATACAAAGAGAGGCATGTGAGAGAAAAACTGAAAAACTCATATACTGAAAAGCTTTAGGTAAAGTTATATCAGAATATTTAATAATATCAGTAAATGCAATATCTTTCTTACCAAATGTCAACTGCTGCTGAAGAGAAATGCTGAAAAAAGTTTAAAAAATAATGATAAAAATTGTTAAGAATAATAATATAAATTAATTTATACTTATTTTATATTATTATTAATACCAACTGTAATGTGAGGGTTTGTTGTTTTGGTTTGATTTTCTAATCAAATAACTCTTTTTTGAAGAGAGAAAGAATGTGCTCTCTTTTAAAGACTGAGTTCTGTTAGTGTTTCTGTACAATGCAGGCAAGGTACTTCTTGCTCTGGTAGTTAAGGCTGAGAAGGAACCAGCAGTTTGGAAGGCAAAAAAACCTCTTTATAGCAAATATCTTAGGCCTAGTGTACAACAGGTCCTCATCTTCCAGAAAATCACTTGACAGGATAAAAATATTTTGCTGCTCCTGGGACAATAGTTCTAAATATTTTATAATTTTAACTAGCCTACGTGCAGTTGAAAGCAATATTTTTTTCCTATAGTATGGTGTGTATATAATGATACCATTGTAAACATAATCTTTGTAACAAAACTGATAATTTGAAGTACATTGAGATGTGAGGGAAAAGTTCCAGATAACAAATTCATACAAAGTAAACTTCAGCACTGTAAAAGTGTGTTTAACTCTTCTCAAATTCCCTGTTGATATTATTACCATCTTTTGAAGAAGGAATGATACTTGATAGTGGCTGCAGTGGCAGATTGTACTGTTTTCTGACAGATTTGATGCTTACAAAAATAGTTTTTCTAAAGTTCCAAGAGTTCATTCCACACTAAAATCCAGCTATTTCAATAGCTCTATTTCTTGCATTTCTGTATTTCTTGCAGCTACCCTTGTGTTGTTACATAAGTTCTTTAATACAATAACTGTACAAGGACTCTCAGATATTCCCAGTGAACAGCCATCTCCTGAGAATATTATTGTTGTCTGAAAAAGCATAAGATCTGTTCCAGTCTTTTACTTTAAAGAGTAATAAACATTTCTTGCACAAGAAAGAAAACAACTTTTTCAGAATTCATTTTTCACCTTCCATATTTTTTAACCTTATGCTTGTACATTTCGATCAATCAATTAGATCTGAAAACACAGCTATTCATAGAAAGTTATCACACTGCTGAGTTGGGGATATGGTATAGGAGTGATTATGGTTGTTTTGGGTCGACAGTTAGGCTAGATGACCTTGAAGGTCTCTTCCAACATTGATGATTCTGTGATTGTGGGAATAAAGTACATACAAAATTTCCAATCAATAAAATATAAATCCCTATCTGCATGACAAGAGGAAAAATCCTTCATTTAAGTCCAAATCTGGAGATCAGTTTGACTATGTGTACACTAACACTGTTACAATACACTAGCTGGCTACTCTGGCATATTTTAATATGATTTATAAATCAGGTCACTCCTTTCTATACACTATCTCTATGTGTTAGCTGTCCTTAGAAACACCTGAAGACAGCAGTGGCCCTGAAGTTTCTTATGACCCTGAAATTCCACCTCCATATATACTTTCTAGTGTTAGAATCTAATTTGCCCTGAAGATCATCAGAAGTCATAAAAAAGGCATTTTTCTTCTTGTCTTCTTTTAACAGGGTCTGAAATGATGAAAATGCTCTGAGAATATCTCAATTTAGAGCTTCTGAAAATATAAGACCTTCTTTAAACATATTCTGATTCCTGTTTCTTCCAAGTATTTTAGCTTCAGTAGATTTCTGTAGAGTTTAAAAGATGCCATTTCAGTCTTTGTGTCTGAGAATTTAAAAAAAAATATGTGCAGTTATTCAAAAAGTCCAACTGTAAACCCTAAGATGAAATAAATCCAGAGCAACAATGACTCAAATTTATAGCTTAACATATTTATTTGGAATATGCAGGTTCAGTGTTTTTACAAACCATACTGGATTCAGGTCCTGAAGAGCAATAAGAATTTAAGCAATGCTCTGTCTTTGTGGGAGGATTATGTACTTTTATTGGGCCCTTATCGATTTTATTATAGTTTTAAGCATCTACTTTCCACAAGCAGATCAGTCTGGATAAGTGTTTAATCTAGATGCTGATTAGCTAGTTTGAAGCACAATTACATTAAGAGAGAGCTATCATAAATGCGTGGGACTTCTGATATTAATCTTTGGGGGATAAATGAAAAGGTGTTGTTAAGAACCAATGTCAGTGTTGAAGTAGGATTTGCTTTCCTTTTGTTTTCTAAATATCATCATCATTAATATTTCTAGGGTTCCTTTCTATTTGATAACCTTAATAAAATATAACAGTTTTAATAATTTATGTTACATGGAATGAAGTGGAAAAAATTCTAAAATAAAATGCAATCATACTGTATGAACACAGTAAATTGTGCCTTTACATGTAATGGGAGATGAACAGTGAGAGGGAATCACAGAATGGGTCAGGTTGGAAAGAATCACAGTGGATCATTTAGTCCAAACTCCTTGCAGGGTCATTCTAGAGCACATCACACAGGATCGTGTCCAGATGGTTCTTGAATATCTCTAGAGACAGAGATTCCACTGCTTCTCTGGGCAACCTGTTCCAGTGCTCAGTCATTCATACAGGAGAGAAATTCTTCTGCATATTTAGGTGGAATCATCGGTCCATCTGTTTCTGCCCATTGCCTCTCATCCTGTTGGTAGGCACCACTGAGCAGAGCCTGGCTCCATCCTCTTGAAACCCTCCTTTGAGACATAGATGACCATTGATGAAGTTTTCTCTCTGTCATCTCTTCTTGAAGCTGAACAGGCCCAGATCCCTCAGTCTTTTCTTGTAAGAGATGCTCAAGATACTGAATTGTGTTTGTTGCCCTCTGCTGCAACTGGACACAACACTTACACTTCAGACAGTTCTTCTCTGCCCAACTCTCCAAGCCATGGAAGTCCTTCTGAAGCTTCTGCACAGCGCTCCGGGTTATTGGCCACTCCTCCCAGCTTTATGTCATCAGTATGCTGAGGAGGCATCTGGACTTTTATTGAAGATATTGATAAATAAGTTACACAACAGTGGGCCCAGTATTGAATCTTCCAGGACACCACTTGTGACAGGTCTTATGCAAGACTCTGTGTCACTTATTATCACCCTCTGTGATCTGATGTTCAGCCAGATGGGAATATCAGAGGAAACCAGAGGGGATAGGGGATACTCATAAGCAAAAAAAAATTTCCAGAGCAAAAAACATAATTTGTGACCTTGAATCTTAATTAGCAATTTTCTTGGAAGGATTGCCAAGCATTTTTTCCTAGAGGCAAAGGCCAATTAAACTACAAAATCCAAAAAACAATAGACAAAACAAACTTGATTTAGAAAGGCATTAATGAGCTTTTCTTATCCTGGGTTGGTTTTATCAAGTATGGTATTGAAATCTTTTACTAATCAAACTTAAGTCAAAGACATTTTTAACTCAGCTTACTGGATGTTGTTCTAAAATAAGCAGCACAGACTCCTTTTTGGTTGATATAAATTGAACATTGATGCAAATAGCACATAATTTATACTGTTTTCATTTTACTCCATGTCAGCTTAAGTTTGATTAATCTCATGGTGGTTTTCCTGTTTATTTTCTCAGGAAGCCCTAAATCCCCGACACCCAGAGATACAGGTCCTCTGTCCCATTAGCTTTGGGTCCTATAAATAACTGTTAGATGTTCAGTGACACAAAAGAAGCAACAGAGTTGTTTCAGGTTAGTATCTGCAATTAGGTTTATATTTTTAATAGAATTTTCCAGGCTTCTACCTATCTGATTGTCTTATATTCACTAAAAACTTTTCATTCTGATGAAAGTAGAGAAAGGAGGAAGCAAGAGAAGAGGCAGAAAACTATGTATTACTGCCTTCTATAATACCTCAAAATTGCTTGCTAAATTAGTTGATTGGTTCAAAATCAGATTTCAGAGACTGAAGTTATATCTGATCTCTCTGACACACCTTATTCATACACCATTTATGCAACACTTACAATGTTACTGTCATTGAACATTTGAACAAAATCTCATTTTGTCCTGACAGATTTCTGTTCAACAGGTAATAGATGGCAATGTGCCCTCCTAGCCATACAGTTTTGTAAGCTTAATTACTTAGTGCATTGTCTCATCTTGCACAATCAGTACTACTACACTTATTCTGAGAACTGGTTTGCTATTCCTTTTATTTGTACCTAGAATTTGGTCAGTGAAACAAGCCCAGCTTCTTGCATTCTATGCCAGCTTCAGAGGTTATGAATTCGTCTCTGCATGTCCATTCCAGAGTCCACCCAAAATTCGTACAGAAATCAGAACTGTGGTTCTTTCATTCTAGATAGGAAGGGAAATTATATTTTTACTTCTGGACTATCTGTACCTCATAAAGCTATCTTCTGTAAAAGATATGACCCTCCAATGGTGTAACTTTGGAAGCATTTCTGGTGGGTCCAGATTCTTTTGGTTTGCACTGGTTTATCCTATTTTTGCAAAAAAAAAAATTTAAAAAAAGTCTTTACATTTTAATGGAAGTGAGATAATGAGCTAAACAAGCTAAAGCAGCACTGGGTCTGCACAGGAGAAGTGCTGTAAAAAACAACAGCTTTTTAAAATGAAAGATTGAAGTTTCTAATGTATCTATGCAGCACCTAAAAAGATGTTGAGGGACACTGAATCATTACTTCAGATTCACATTACTCAGTTATCACTGCAGATACATAGAATTCTTCTGGTTACCTAATTCTTCTGTTGAAGTACACTCCTGCAAAGAGCAAGTTTACTACTGTGCAGAGCAGTAGGAGTATTTTTAATGATTAAAGTTAACTTCTGGCTCTAAGTAATACCATGTTCGATTTCTGTATGGTAAGTTAGCTTCTAAAAAATTCTTGGGTCTGTTTTGTGGATTAAATATTAATTTTGAAACTGCTGAAACTGACGTTTTACTCATTTAGCCACACATTTTTTAAGATACTCTGGGGTAAACAAGGTATCTGCATGGGATGATGTATATTACAGTGCCTGTAGGAAACTTATACACTTCTAAGGTTGAATCGGGGGATCAGAGAGTTTTCATGCTGTCAAATGGAATTAGACATTTATATATGACCAACTGACTCAAGTCCTTGGTGTTGAATAATATTTTAATGCTCTTTTATCCTATGAAAAACAGTTAGTTAGAAATCCTGTTATTGCAAAGGACTAATTTAGAGTAAGTCTTTGCTTAGTAGTAGTGCATGATGAGTGGCTGTTATTTGACTTCTAACATGAAGAAGCTATTGTGTATAATGTATGATATATATGGTCCTATTAAAATCTTAGATATCTTTACATTGAGTGACTATGGAAATGCTGTTTCTGACTGTTAAATTAGTTGAAATAAACTGACTGTGCTTTGAATAATTACATGGTGGTAATGAAGAAAAAATAGATTACACTTATTTTCATTTTATATTTGGGGATTTTATGTGGACTTCTTCCTTAACTACAAGGAGAGAAGTGTTCTCCACAAGATTCTCGAGAGACCTCTGTGCAGATCGAACAATGGCATTGACACTAACAGGGAACACTACCTGTTGCAGAAAGTATTTTCAGACAAGCTTAACCATATAGGAGTTTCAGAAGCATTTTGTCAGGGACCAATGGTTCAAGTTATAATTAGACTGAGTTGCTGTCATTCACTTGACTGGTTCATGTTGAATTTAACAAAGATGAAATTCAGTGCTTTGAAGGGCTATGCACCATATACAGTTTCTTGTCATTATGAATATATGCTTTTACTATTATTTGATCAATTGAGGTCCTGTAGATATCTTTTAGTGTGGAATATGAAATACCTCAGAGAGAAAGGTCCTCTGTTTTTCAGTGAACCTGCATATGGAATTCAGCACCACACACTCAGAAGGTAAAAACCAGAGACGTCTCTGCATAGTATAAGCCTGAATAAATACCACCTTTCCAAAATGATGACAAGTGCTTAACTGTAATTACATATATTTCTAATGCATTTTTTATCTGCTGAAAACCCTGGTGCAAGGTTTTGGGTTTTTTTTTGCTTATTGTAAATCTTAGGCTGAACTTTCCTCCTTTCTACACTGTGATAACTTCAAACTTATCCTCAGTGCCTTGCTGATATCAATTCTGACCCAACTGCATCCTGCTGAATTGCATGAGGCCCTGCAAAGTAGCTTTTATGTTTTAAGGTACAACTACTATAATCTTCTAAACTATCTGATAAAATTTTAATCTCTCTGCCCTGCTTTTTAGAAATCAGCCAAGGAAAGATGTGTTGACAGCATCTTATTTTATTTATTTCTCACAAATCCCTATGTCTGCCATGTTTAATCGTTTATCTTCTTCCTCCAGTTTTTCTTCCCCCTCCCTCTCACTTTAATCTTTTCTTTTCATTTGGCTTACTGTGGATGAAGTCCAGCTTTGCTTTATTCTAATTATTGTGCAGACTATATTCCTTTATCTAAACATACTCTTTGTTTCCTAAAATGCTC
>JANRGV010000084.1:51931537-51951028 GCA_024734035.1 Alethe castanea
TGGGGTCTCACCTAAGCACGGCACAGGGGTAGATTCCCCCCCTACCCTTCTGCCCATGCTGTGGGGATGCCAAGTTTCATTAGATTCTCTCAATGTCATCACTACTTCTGCTTTTCCTGTCTTGATTATTTGATCATTGATGACAGAAAGGATGAGCTGCAGTTTATTAGATTTATTTTGTGGGGTTTGTTGCTAGGTGATACCCTTTAGCCACTGCTATAAATACTTAATAATCTTAAGATTAAATTTCCTTGTTACTTTACATTTAAACAGTGCAAGGTACCTGAACTTTGATGATTTAAAGTGCATTAAAAAACTATTTGGATTAAGGGAGAATTCTGATTGGCTGCTAGATTATTGCTAAGGGATGGATTAATTTGTATGAAGCACACGGTTCTGCACTGCTGTTCAGTATTTCAAACTGCAAAACCCATCTTATTCCAACAGTTTGACATACCTTTTTTTCAGACTGAAACTGTTAGGAGAGGAAAATCACAGCTAAGCAAGCTATTTAGTAATCATGAGGTAACATTCAAGGATTGAAAGTTTGAAGCTCTGCTGGGGTGTATGATTTTCCTATGTTAATCACATTCCTTATCTCACCTTGCTACTTAATATTAATCCAACTAAAATTAACTGTTTAACTCGTGAATTACCTTGAAAAAGTTCCAGTGTAAAATACAGTACCATGAGAATACTATGGCTGTTGTTATAAGAGTGTCTGCAAAAAGTCATTTTAGTGGCTAAATATTTTTGTAATTATGAAGAGAGTTATCTTCTTTCAAACAAGATTTTAACCAGAAACTGGAAACAGAATAGAAAATTTGTTTTTGCTGTCATTTTTATCAGTGAAGTTCAAACTTATTATCCTTAGGCCTGTGCTCTCGTTTCATAACCCTGCCAGTATATAGGACCCATAAGCTAAACCTATTTTAAGACTAATTTTGTTGCTATAGAAAAATAAAGTAGCCTTTTATTCTAAATTATAAGTGGGCCTCATGACTCTTGTTTCAAGACCCTTTATTTCAAATATTTTTTTTTCCTTTTACTTAGTATTCTGTTCTTGTTTAGGCCACTTCAGGGTTTTTGAAATACTACTGAAATGAGTTTGAGCTACAAACAAATTAGGCAGATATTACACCAACTGATAATTTAGGTAAGACGTATAGCTTTACAAAAATAATTTCTGAATGCTTAATCCTCATTAAGGGTGTAAATGTAGATAAAATAATAGAAAAAACCAAACCATTCATGTTATTGAAAAATGTGGAAATAAATTAAACAAGAAATAAATGTTTAAATTAATGAAATTCAAATCTTAGTATTGCTTAACAATACAATGAACCAAAATATATGGGAGAAGCATGCATGATGAAGAAAAGCATTTTACCAAAATGAAGACAATCTAGAAAAAAATGAAGCATAAGATCAAAATATCTCCGTATTTTTATTATGGTTTATTAAAGAGAGGAACAAGAATTCATTTTATTATAGTGCATAAGTATTTCCTTGCAGGAGAAATAACTGTTTAGGTGCCCTTAAACAGAGTGATCAATACAACCAATATAAAAGCCAGAAACATTCTAATAAGAAACCTAGGAGAATTCTTTAAAATTCACAGTATTCTATCTCTCAAAATGTTTACTACAAGAAGTGCTGAATTTTCTGTCACTTGAAGATCTTCTGTGTTTGAGCACCATTTATTAGTCTCAATGCAGTGTAACTGAGTGCAAGGGCCTGTCTCAATTTACAGGTCAAATAAAATGATCCAGTCATCATAAGCACACACACACACATATATGTGCATATATGTATATATCTAGTCAGGAAAGACTTCAAAAAATTCCCCCATCACAGTGAAGAAGGTAATTAGATAAATACCAGCCCAACTCCTAAAAACTTTAAGTAACTAAACGCAACAACAACAACAAAATCAAATGGGATAAGGCCAAAACTCAGCAAAAAATATATTCTTTGCCAAGCGCTTAATATTTTCTGTCAAGGATTAGAATCCCACTGTATTGAACGTAATAAAAAGAAATAAAACTGTCCCAGATGGCTTATATTCTAAACAACTGGCAAAATGCAACCACTGAACAAACAGAGTCTGCAGGGTAAGATAAGGTTACTGTCCAGGCAGGCATGTGTGAATAAATTAAATGTGGCAATGGCTCAGCCATCACATGTGGTCATTGGTCTAATCAATGACAAGAGAGCAATTATTCATAGGAGTATTTTGGTACATATTTTCCCTTACATTTTAAATTTAATTAATTGTGTTTGTCTATATCCCATTGCATGAAAAGAAAAAAAAGTCATGGTCATGCCTACTTATTATTTTCACACTTACTAATGTAAATTAAAATTCAAAAATCAAAGGACAATCTTGATTTCTACCAGTATATTTCACCATTTCATTGCTTAAATATTTCAAGTAAAGAAATCAGTTGATCACTAATACTTCCCTAGATTTGCTGACCATAGGTTTAATATTACAAACCCTAAATTCTGAATGACCAGTTCAGTAACTAACCTCTGCATTTACCATTTATATTCTCACTACAGATATGATTATGCCAACTTCAAAAACATCTCTCATTATGCCAAAATATTTAACCTAAAATATACAACATAATTTAATAATAATGAAGTCTGCTTGTGCTGGGATAAAGTTTTCACCAAGGCACATGAGAGCAGACACATAAAACTTCTGACAAGCATTTTCATAAAATAACTCCAATGGTAACTGCTAATCTGAACAGATTTAAAGTAGCTAAGCAGCATGAAGGATAAGAAGGTTTAAAACTAAAAATAAATATAATAATATTCATTAATGTCTTGAAAATTGCAGTTTTATTTCTCTATAGTAATTATACCATACATTGAGAAACATTCTGGAGTCTTATTTCAGGGTTTACTTGGCGAAGAAGATAGTTATAACCTCATAAACAGGTAGGAAGTGTTCTTAACCCGTTACCAAATAAATTACATGCCTAAGGGGAAATTTCAGACAGAAAACAGACTAGTATTTTCAACATTTACCTACTTCATAAACCAGTATATCCATTCAGTATCCATTATCATTTTCCTCAAAATTTTTACTCATGAGCAATAATAAAAGCCTGTTAAGAATTCCTGGCATTCATGATGTGACATCAGTGTATGACTGAAGATTACTGTAGAAAACAATCTTTTTCTTATCTCTCTTTTCCTCATATTTATTGTGATTTATCAGTATGCATCCACAGGCAGTGTCCAAATTCAGTGGAGCTAGAAGTAATCTACAAGGCCTTAGACTTATCATTAGTGAAACAATAAATAGAACCTTTGAAGGACACAGAGGTGATTTGAATACACATTTTTATTTAAAATAATAATAATCTAAACCTGTTGCAGTTATTTCAGAGATCATGTTTATGGATTTATTGTTTCTGAGTACTCTTTAATACATAAGGCTTTAGTTTTTAATAAGTAAAGTGTTAAGACACCATAAATATATATATAAAGATTTACATATGTTATGTTAGCAGCCATTTATTCGTATTTAAAAAAAAAAAATCCTGGACAAACTTTATACACTAATCGAAAAATTCTGCAATTTACTGAGTGCTATATTCAACAGTCTATTTAATAAAAAATTCATGGTACATAATTAAAATATTTATCACTTATTTTCAGAGCCAGAGGCAATGGTATTCATATTTTCAGATTATATTAACATGGTCTGTTTCATCATAGTGTATTTGTAGAAAATAATTACAGTTTTAAATTTTTATTCCTGTATATACAAGATCACATTAGCTTCTTTATATTGGGGAGTTTGACTTGTCTTACTGGTTTTATGTTAAAATATTATCAAGGCATTAGCACTAAAGATATATTTAGAATAACATAGCATAGCACAACATAATATGGAGAAGTAATCTATGTCCATTTTTATGAATTCTTGACTGAATCCTTATAAGTGACATTCTTAGAACTGACAGACAAGATAGGTGTTATGGGGAAGCTTCTTCTGAGGAAACATATCTTAGTTTATTTCTCAGAACTCTCTAAAATCTTGGGACTTAATATTTCATCCACTGAAATGGCATTTTAAGAAAATCTGTGTCACATTATTTCTTTAGAAACCAAGAAAAGCATGTGTATGATGAAGAAAACTCATACTCAATTCTTGTAGCTCAGGTGGAAAGAGCATTCAGCGCTCTTCTGGTTCACTTTTCCCCCTCTCTTTTCAAGCATGAATAATCAGCATGAAATAGGGGATTTACCTTTCATTCTTAACATGTGTATTTTCACATCCACTCGGAGATTAGCCAAAATATAAAAAGCACAGAAAAAGCATTGGAAAACTGCTGAGGAAATAGTCATAAACATTTGGAAGCATTCACTCCCACACTTTACTCTGAAAACCTCTTTGGAAACTTACATTCTATGTCACCCCCTCAACATAGAAGAAGACTGTGAAATCTAAAAATTATTCACATAAAAACTATTAAAGAAATTACTACACAATAATAGATTTTGTAATGACACTATTTAAGAATTATTTCTTTCATGGATTGAAAGCATCTTTGGTGTTGCTGACTACAAATTTCATATAGTAAAATTTATTTCCTTATATTTTTCATGTTAAATAGTCATTAACATCCATAGGACAAACTAAATGGATAAGGTAAGCTAGATTTGTCCCAAATTTATTTTCTCCTCTGTCTTATTTGAATGCAAACATCTTTGAAGATTTTGTATAACCACTTCAAAAATTTAAACAGAACCTCAAGAGAGGTTGTGTAATTTTCAGCTCACTGAACCAGAGAATAGTCTCTCAAAGCTGTTTCAGTGTTGTCATTACTTCCACCTACAAAAGAAACAGCAATGACTCAAAGTGGGAAACAAGAATAAATAAGCAAATACCTTCATAACAGATAGCTTTCCGAAACTGCCTATTCAACATTTTTCTTGAAAGTTTTACCTATGGTAGATAACTGGAACTTTAGCTTCAGTATCTGAAATAACCTGAGTGTATTTCAATATATTTCATCACTGTGATAAAATAATAATCAGACAATTTAATTTCAGCCCTAAACTTTTCTGTTAAAGAACCAATCAGAATAAATAATTTGCTGAACAACATAAATTTAAATTAGGACCAAAGTGCATTTTCCAAGCCTGAATAAATTAATGATGTACTGAAGGAAGCAGTAGATTTGATGACTCCTTGTGTATATGATTTCAAATAGGAACACAAATAGACATTTTTCCTTAGAGAATAAGGTCTTCTGAATCTATGTCTTACACTGACCTGAAGGCTGCACACATTCTGAAGGATGGTTTCATGAAAATTACATTAAAGACAAACTTATGTTTCATGAAAATTCTGCTTTCACCAAAAATTGCTAACAAGCTGCTATTATATTTGACTAAATCCAATTTGGGGCATCTTATTTTCTGTAAAAGAGAAATCTTTGGAAATACTCTTTATGCAAGAAAAAAAAACTAGAATTTAAATTCTGTGAAAGTTTCAAAATATAATACTTTTTATATCTGTATGCACATTGCTGATGAGGGTGATTCCATTCACTAATTCAAAGTAACTAGTCATATCTCTATATCAAATTACAGAGTCACAGAATATGCTGAGTTGGAAGGATCCCATACGATGCCATATGTACTTGCATATATACATATATATTATATGTGAATGTGTACATATACTCACATAATAAATACTGGTCATGTTACGTGGAAATTTGTGAACTACTTTAAAGTTGTTAGGTTATTTATATTAGTAAATTCAGTGGAAATTAATTACATTCATTACATTAACAAATGCAGCAAAAAATTAATTTAAGAATTGTGACAGTTCTCACATTATCTCTTAGGAAGGTTTTCCTAGAAATTAGATTCCCATTGTTAGAAATGGTTACTAACAATCACATTATATCTGAAATGCTTTGCTAATATGAGTCACATAGAATTCTATTATACAAATCTTAGATCCATAAAGGCTTTTCCCTTTGGTGCATGAAACAAGACTAAGAGACAACAAGTGTAAGTTAAATTAAGAGTGTTTAAGACAGGCTATTAGGAAAAGAAAATCTAATATTTAATATTGAAGCTGATTTCCAAACAATGTAGGAATTTCTTTTCCTTTGGTTTTTAAGGCATGGACAAAGTGGGAAAATGGGGTTATATTTACCTCATGATGCATTGAGCAGGGAATTGGATTAGTGATCATTCAAGGGACCTTTTGAAAATGTATACTGCAACTTTCAGCTCCACAACTTCATGCATCTGTCAGTGAAATTCAAAATTCAATTTTTAAATCAATTGCAGAGTATTTAAGTGATTCATGATTCCTTTCTTTTAAGGTAATTTTTGAAAGCAAATGTAATGACTTCTTATCACCTTATTGTATGTAGGTATTTCAGGTCACCTTTTTCCTCATGTGTTAAGTCCTTTTATTTTATACTAAGCTTTAATGTAATTATGTCATTCTAATATTTAAAATATTTATTAATGTATTTTCATTACTTTTCCCATTGCTATACAGAAGATGTTTAAATAAAAATTCTCTTAAAATAATGAGTTGAGGCAAGAAGTTTTCAACATAGGTTACCAATGAAGATATATTGTTGTCTCTTTTAGAAGTGCTGGCATGCAAACATTCATACTGGAAAGAGAGTAAATGGTGAAATGAACAATTTTGCTAGTGAGTCAAAACAAAATTTTAAAAATTAACATCAGCTGCAAATCATTGCACGAATTTTTTTTGTTGTAATGATTATTCAGTAAGGCAGGCAGCAAATAGTTTCAGTAGATGGCAAACAATGCAAATAGGCAAAAAAAGATAACTGCTAGCTCTACCCTGTCAGGTAAATAATCTGATTCTACTCAGCAAAAACATCTTACATTATTATAAGCTGCTCTCTAAAAATATCAGATTCAAGTCAATAGCAATGAAAAAGAGAGGAAGAATGTTAAGTATTATTAGCAAAAGAATTTAGAAACCTACAATATCTGATTACATTGTTGTAGAAACCCACGGTACATACATATCTTGAGTGTTTCATGCTGTTCTAATCATCCTGTCTGAGAAAGGTACAGCCTATGAAAGTCAAAAGAAAGATGACAAGCATGATCAAAGAAATGGAACAGTTTTCATATTAAGAAATACTTAATAAACTAGGACTATTCAGCCTGCAAAACAGACAGCAGGAGATAGATGTGGCAGCATTGCTAGCATTAGGTGATGAAAAAATGGATTAAGGAACAATTATTCACTCTCTTCCAGTGCCCAGGAAATAGGGACATCCAATAAAGTTATCAGGCTAAAGGAAGTACATTTCCACATAGAGTAAAATTAAGTTTTGGATCCCCTTATTGTCAAGAGCTGTAGAGACCAGAATTATAAGGAAGTTCAATATGTGATTATGCAATTGTGAAAAGTCTAAGCTCTATCCAATACAAGAGAACAGATACATCCTATCAATATTTCTTTTCAAATACAACACCTAATAAGATTAATTCAGCACTGGAAAACTCAAGAGTATTATTGCTCTTCTTGTGTGGGCTTTGAATCACTTTGATGAGTTATAGTTGTTCAAAAATTTGGATATAGATTTCAGATAGTGATTTTAAGTTTCTGATTACATTCATCTCTTTCTTATTTCAGTACTCAATGTTTCAAAGTTAAAAATAAAACTGTAAAGGCAAAAAATAACCTGAATAACAAATCCAATAATGCAAAATCTGGAGAACACTTAATGAAACAGGAAGGAAGTAGATTTAAAACAGATGTAAGTACTTATTTCTTTCTTGAAATTTCATCCACTGAAAATTTGGAAAACAGAACCTGCAGATTCAGAAAGAGGTTAGAAAAACTGGTGAAAAAGGAAAATAAATGGCTGCTACTTTGGGGTGTATGCTGCAACATTCCTCATAAACAAATTATGGACACAGAGAAGGCAAGAGAAATTAAAGCTGTTAGCAGCATCTTCTATTGCTTTGTTGGTAACAGAAAACTATGCTGAAAGTACTAATGACTTTACTTGGCAAGATGTTTCTTATGTTGTTATATGTGGAACACTTCATGCTAAAGTGTCATATTAAATTTTTTTTTTTTAAATTGAAGAGCATTTTACGGTAAATGACTGGTATGAAATCATCCATAGTAAGGGATACCCCAGAAATCAATAAATTATCCCAGAACTGAAAGGGATTTTGGCCTGGAATCCAGTGGTTTTTTCTGAAAACTGTATCTAAAATATTCTACTGTAATTTTTATTCTGACAGAGTAGCTATGACAACATAATTTGTAAAGTTTATTATAATGTGGGGTTTTGTGTTATTTGAGGACAGGATCTATTCAATATTCTCTTTTCCTACACTTTACCTCTCTCTTGCATGCTAGATTTTGCCTAGGAGGAGTAGAATCAAACATGGAAGTAAATATTCATAGAAACAAGATAAAAAATTTGTCCAGAGAAAGACCCTCATGAAAGGTCTAGAAACTGTGTCTTAGGAGGAGTGGCTGAGGGAGCTGGGTTTGTTTAGTCTGGGGAAAAGGAGACTCAGGGTGGACCTCATCATTCCTTACTGAAAAAAAGCTTGTAATGAGGTGGGGACAGTATCTTCTGCCCTGCCTGCAGTGAGAGAAGTAGAAATGGAGCTCAGACTGGGGAAATTCTGATTACATTTCTCACTGGTAGGGTGCTCAGGCATTGGAATATGTGCCCAGGGAGGTGGTGGAGTCACCATCCCTGGAGGTGTCCAAGAGACATCTGGATGTGGTGCTGGGTGATGTGATTTAGTGTTTACTGTGGTAATGCTGGGCAGGTGGTTGGACTGGGTGATCTTAAAGGTCTCTTCCAAACTAATAATTCTATAATTCTACTTGATACATCCCTAAAGAGCACACACCATCTCATGTATCTGTCCCAGTGCCTGTGGTAGAGTTCAGAGCACTGTTGATACATAGAATAATATAAACACAGAACTAAAAAGCCAGAATGACAAATTTTAGTTCATCTCTTGTCACCAAATTATTTCTGGGACAAGTTTGTCTAACTTGTTTTGAAAGATTGCATTGATACATGTTCTACATTTTCTTAGAAAATCATTAATTTCTTCTTAGTAAGTAATAAAACTTAAGGTGTCCAGATTGACAGTATTTTCAGATAGACAGTATTTAGGCTGTATTAAGTACTTCATAATATTCTTCACATAGTTTTCTTTCTTACAGGTAGATCTATCAGAAAGCATAGCACATAGCAGGCAATCAACAGTCCTTCATGTTAGGACTAATTTTGAAGCATTCCAGAATATTCCTACAATGGTGTGATGGATGTGCAGAAGTGCATTTGAGGTGATCTTTTCTCTCTTTCTCTCTCTCTCTCTCTCTCTCTCCTCTTTAACAAGGATGTGCTCAATAATTTGGGACTGCCCCTGGTTTTGATATTAGTGTTGGGATGATAAAAGTCTTTATGGCTCAATAATGTTGTAGCTTTTTGTAAGCTACCACACAGGGGTCCTCTATCAATAATCACCAGAGGCTCTTTCCATGCCTCGATTTTAAGTGTCAGGAAATTTGTGTTCAATGTTTCTACCATTCTATCGATATGTTGGGACAGCAGTGTGTAAGGTCTTCTGTAGGAATATTGGCAGCACAGTCTTTGAGCACTTGGGTGGTTGGTGTCTCCCCTCATCAAATGGATGTGGAAGATATATTACTTCTGATTATCTATATCTGGAAGCAATATAGATAGTTTTAGCTCCAATCTGTTTGCATGTCTAACTACCGACCTAGAATAAAAGGAAGAAGTGTGTTGGGAGCTCTTTGTCTTGTCTCACAGGGCTTCCTGTGATTAGCAGGAACTTGAGAGATGGATTAAAATGCCAGAGAAGCTTGAGCTGTCTTTGCACTATGAAGAGTTTAATTTAATTATCTGGAGATGCTGAAAGTTCATCAAAATGAGGGAAGAGTTTTGAAATGAATTTACAGTATTCTGCAAAGAACTGTGAAAGATTTCACCAGAAATGTATTCCTCTACTTCTTCAGACAGCAAATACAGGAGATCTTGAATGTCTAGCATGTTGTATTTTCAATAAGTATGTGTATTTACCTGCCTTAGAAGGACCCTGAGAGGTGGATTTTAAATTTCCATAAAACTCAGCACTTCATAGTAATACACAGAATGTTTAGTGTGATTTAAATAATCAGTCTTGTGGAGATCAGTTTATTGCCTCAAAAGGGATGTCTGCTGGGTTATTGCCTGATCTTGTCCTTTCAGAGAAAAAGCAGCAAGCTCATTGCATCATAGATATAAGCCTCTGTAAAACTAGGCAGCTTCCTAGATAATGATAATCCAGCTCCTTATATACTTCATAGGAGTGTTTAAATACTTCTTTTTTTCCCATGATTTTAATGGTGTGTTTAATTTTTCTTAAGTAATGAAGATCTGAATGGACAATCCATATTGTTTATAAAAAGAGTAACTAAATTTTAGTCAAAGCATCATGTGGAATACTAATAGGCCATGTTAGAGGTGAATAAAGGAGAACTAATTTCATCATCTTTGGTCTCAGATATTACCAGCATACATTATGTTATGTTGTGTTCTTTGGTCCAGCTCTTCAGATTTATAATGGATTGTGTTTAAAAGTGGTGTTTTTATTATTTTCTATTAAAAAAGAAGGAATTTTAAAGGTTTTTGTTTAGTGCTTTGGGGATGGATGCACTTTAAAAATGTTCCAAGGTCAGAATAATTATTGGGAATTTTTTCTCTTTTATTCAACAACAATCAGGCTAACTTGATTGATATGCACATACACGCATGTGTATATATTTAATAAAATGCATCAATCCTTTGACAAGACAGAATTATTTTCTAGTGGAAGAATGATACTTTTTGTATTTTTTCCACATCTAAGTGCTCCTCATTGCTCTTAGAAGTCATTCAGGAAAAAGTGGTTGTGCGCTTAAAATGGGAAAGTGAAAAAGCAGGCAAACAGCAAGATCCCAAGTACACACTGTTTGTCACATTTAAAATTTTGTTGGTTTGCATTTATTTCTAAAATACCATTTCTAGGTATCTCCAATATAAATAGATTTAAAAGTTTGGATTTGTTTGGAATCTTGTCTTGAAGCTCACTCTAATGTTTTGCTCTGAGGCTTTATGACTTCTCTCTAGTACTGATACTCCTGCAGTAGGTGTTGCAGTCTGAGCAGGCTGGTGTCTCGATTCTGGAAGCTGTGATATCCCTTGGCCTGAGAGGCAGGCAGTTCCTTTCTGCAACATGGCCAGGAGCACCACCTTCAGATAGTGAAATGCTACTGTCATTAATTTTTTTTCAAGGGTTGCTAGACATAGAAGACTGTCATCCATTTGATACTTGCTTGAGATTTTGAGTTCGTGTTTTATCATTGATTGCTTTTTTTTCTGGATGTTTCTGGCTGTAGGAAAAGAGGGTGAGGAATGAGCCACTCTCTAAAACAGAATGCCTGCATGCATACATTGAGGAGGGATATACTACCCATTAATGCTGAATTTCACTGATCTGGCTTTAGTGTCTGCTCCTTTGTGGATTTCTTCTGTGATTTGGGGAAGTTCCTGGCACTCTTTATATCTGCGTTCTCCATCTGGTATTTGGAAATAAGAAGCTGTTGTCTGAAAGGAAGAACAGTGCTAGTATCTTAGGGCCAAAAGGGTACGTGGGAACTCACAGCTTCCTCCATATGCAACAACCCAGAGGAGTTGAACAGCATCAGTTCAGGCCTGACCACAGTCCTGAGCTAGTTGTCAGAAAGATTGAACAGATGAGTAAAGCAAGAAAAGCAGAAGACTGACAGGTCATATATTGCAGTGCTAAGTGCTTTGATGGATTTCCCCACCCAGCAAAAGCAAAGGCTGTAAATAACATAAATTTTGCTTTATTAACACAAAAACATAAATACAGATGTGAGGGTTTGGATTCAAAACTTGGATTTCAAACTTCAATTATTCCATCAACTGCCAGAGATGAAGAAAATTCTAGGTTTTCATTTTTCTTCCTATCTTTTTTTCAATGGGCCAAAAGGAGAAAAATCAAGCATAGGCATGTGCATGTCCTTCCTCTATCTACTTTCCTGCCAAGAAACTTTGAAGGGAATCACAAGAATTTCTACTTCAGCAAAATGCTGTGAAGAATGCAGCAAATAAAAACATATTGTTTACTTTGTACTTGTTTGTGACTCTCTTAAACTTGTCTTGAAACTGAGGTTAAGGATGTTTTCCAAACAGAAAACAGAAGGACAAGGGAAACTTTGAATTTTGGTGACTGTATCTGAAGCCTTAATGTGTCTTTGCAAGATCTGTTCTTCTGTGCTTTCATGATTGAATACAAGAGTATTGAGATTTATATTCTTTACTTCAAAACTATAGTTGCTACATCGAATGTAGTAAACTCATAAGCCAAAGGTGGGGAAAAAAATCCTGTTGTGCTTTTGCTGAGGAATTTTCTAAAGGAGACCTTTCTCAACTCGTCTGTTTCTACCTGAACTGTCATGAGATAGAGATAGTGATTTCTAATCTATAAGATTTGTGATTGTTTCTGGTTTTCTAACACCTATTCTGTAACAGTTTTTAAGTCTGACAGGATGCTTGTTGAGGATGATGTGGTGGATGGGACAGAGACACAAGGAGAGAGTGGAGGCAGAAGAAACAGAGCTGAAGTGTCAAAGCATAATCATGTGGCAGGTTGGAGGAAAAAAAATAGAAAGTCTTGGAAATGTTTAGCCCAATATTATATTCCTGGAGCCAGTTCACTGTAGTACACCCATCTACAAGCCTTCCAGGTCTGTATGGATTTGTATCTGAGCAAGTGTCTTCTTGGGAGGAGAAATTGGACTAGTAATGCTGGTTACCAACAGAAAGGGATGAGATGTTTTCAGTAGCTAAAATGTTAATGGTAGACTGAACTTCTAGTTATAAAAGAGACTAGTAGCTTTGCAGCAGTTGCTCTCTGTCTTAGGTTTTAGAGCAGTTTTGGGATTATTATGTCACATGTGTTACTGAAATTCCTCCTCTTTTTCTCTCCCTTCTCTCCTTTAATCAATAATGACTCAGAGAGACAGTTTTTGTTGTTTTCAGTCATTCTGTTGTGGACTAAATTAGAATCTTATGATATATTTAGGACTGTCAAGAAATTATACCTCTTCAAGTGTACAAGATGCCTTAAGTACAAAAGAAATGTGTGCCATCAAGGGAATTGATGGTCTCCAGATAAGCTGTTCTGCAAGTTATGTGCAGGATCTACAGGCCAGTCTTGGACTAGTTTCTTGTCTATTTGATGGTTTCAGTAAAGTTATTAGAGGAAACAATTTTCTTCCTTGTAATAATATGGTTTGTTTAAAGAGAGACCTGCAGTTGCTTTAAGAGGAGGTTTCACTGCAATGCATGGAGTGGACAGATAACAGTTTATTTTTAGCTATACAGATATACTTGTTATCTTAGAAGTCTGCATTGTCTGAAATATTCCATTTGTTCGACATAACATTGTGTTAACAATTTCCTCCAGACTGAAGACTTAGAAAACAAAACAAAGTTTAAAGGGCTTGTTTTATTGAGAAATATATCCTTCTGTAGATTAGTTGTCTGTACACACTAGGCATGTTATATATGTATTTCAAGTTGGACACCCAGTTGAGAGGTGCAGTGTCAAGTTTTTTTTTCAATCTTGGTGGCAAGATGGGTGAAAATTTTGGTTGCCAGATTCTAAAACCAAGGGGGTTTGTGGTGTAGAAGGTAGGTAAGAATTATGGCTGCCAGTGCAAAGTTGCCAAATAGTCACTCAGAAAGCTGCTGCCAGTGTGTCTTCTTAGCAAAAAGAAACTGAATTTGTAAAATATCAGGGTGTGATACTAGGCATGTGTAGGAAATAGCCCTGCTTCCCTGCAAACTGCTGTTGTAATAATTATTCCTTCCTTCTGCCTTGACAGCATGATGCTAACTAGCAGCCTCCAGTAAAGATAAGATGCTGAGGGAGGTACGTACATGAAAACACGAGTAACAGCCACACTCCTAGTTTGGTATGTTTAGCTTGAATGATTCCAAAATGTGATTTGCTGGTTTTACCTGATCTACCACAATAGTCTTTCAGATAGTGATTTGACAGTGGCATTTATTAAACGTGAAAATACCGACATTAGATGTCATAAATTTACAGGACTAGCAGTCTTTGATCAGAATGATTGTTTTGGCAGAGAACAAAAATAGCATGCAACATTGGAACTGCACATTTGTACAGTTACAGACAAGGTTCTGCACTCAAACAGTGCAGAGCACACTTCATAGGTTGCCAAGTGATCTTCTCAGATTCAAATTAGGTCTTGAAATATTTGAGATGGTTTCAGGGTGCTCCTGGAAGCAGCAGTAGAGAATGTGTAACTATGTGTCCTCCTTTCACTAGATTTAAAGTGCTTACATCCAGAGGGATCAGGGTTGCTTCTGATAAAGACATCAGGTTGATGTCCCCTTTACCAGGTTGATAAAGGGGAATGGTTACATCTGTGCTAAATCACCACAGTTATGTCAGCTATGAAACAGAAGATTTCTGCAATAGTTTCTTGTGTGAAAGACATAACTAGATGATTGCTTTTGTGTCACCCTAAGGAATAAATTAAATCTATGAAATTGACACTTCAGTCCCTTGTGGAATTGCACATAGTTTTGTAAAAGTTTTGGATGCAGCTTCTGGGAAACTAAACTACCACATGCTATGGGAGGCTAAAGCAGAGCAAAGTAATTGATGACTGTTGGATGAAAATGAATTTATTATTTCTGTGCACTAAAGTTCAGTAGTAGATAATTATCCTATGAATTGTGTGGACCCTTGGTATGATTAGATACTTAAAGTAAACCAGCAGATGCCTGTAAGGTGCTGTCTTGATTTAGTATTTCATACAAACGTATGATATTTGATTAGCTCTAAATTTAATATTAGGACTTCTCTGTCTTGGAAAATATTTCTCACATTATTTACAGTTCCATCTGAATCCCACAATTTCAAAGGGTTTATCTATAAATGGTGTACAGTAGTCTAAGGTTTTAAAATCTCTGGGCTTTGATTCAATATTAAGTGTTAAATAGAATGATGTTTTCCATAGTGTATGTAGTAAGAGAAACGAGAAGACTTACAGGAGGATGTGTAGGTTTCAATATTTTCAAGAGGAGATTGTGTTTATATTGTCAACCATGGTGGTATTCATCAGTTTTATGCAGTGGGAGAAGAACAAGTGTGAATGGACTGGAGAATTAAAATAAATGTTGATGAGATAAAGTAAGGTCTCTCCGATCTTCCCCTTCTGAGTAATACAGAAATCATTCCAAGGAAAAGAAAGGAGACAACTGCAGTGCACAAAGTCCAAACATTGAGACTTCTTGATTCTTTTGTGAGAGCAAACATTTGCTTTTATTTATTCTCATTACCTGCAAGAAATCAAATAACAAATAAGCAGGATTGTTTTTTTCCAACATTTCAAGAATCAAAGGGTCCAAATTTAAAGATGTTCTAAATCTCCAGCCAAAATTTGTAGCTAGAGTTCAGACACAGGCATGCTCAGTTATACCTCTCTCTGTCACTTTTAGTGGTCTTTCAAAATACACAAAGATATGTATATCCATAGCATTTTGGCAGACAATATCAAATGCATTACAGCACTGTAATGTATGGTATTGCATGGCAGTTATGTAAGAATAAGCATTCAGTTTTGTGTTTGCATTGCTAAGTTTAGATATTCAATATATTTTTCAAAGGATGAGTTGCAGGATCAGCTGAGTTATTCTCTTCATATGTCTTCAACAAAAATATTTTCAGAAATTGGACTTAAATAGTGTATGAATATGTATAAAACTTCTGGAAGGTCATTCTGTGCTCTCCTCAGTGAAAGAAAACAAAGTGAAAACAAATACAATGAAGGTGATCCTAGTGACAGATGATGTGTGAAGTTCAGAAAGCAGGAATCATAGTGTTCCAGAAACTAAAGTTTTTTGAGGTGACCAGAAGTACTTTAGAAAGCAGTTTAGGATGTACATAAGATGTGCTATTGATGTCTAGAATGGTGAGATGAGCACTTGATGAGTGCTTGAGAAAATCTTGGTTTGGTTAAAAAAAAAAGGAAAGAAAACAAAGAAACAAAGAAACAAAAACCACACCACCCTCCAAAAAACAAACAAACAAACAAACAAAAAAACGAACAAAGCTACAAGAAAATGCTTAATAAATCTTGTACTTTAACTGTGGTGTCCTTTCTCTCAAGGTACGGTGTCCTTTCTCTCACAAGGTAACAGCTCTTCATGGGTTTTGTTCTACTGGTTTTAGCTGTTTTCCATATAAGGATGTGTTCAATATGACCTAGAAAAGCAATTTGGTCCATAACAGGATTTCTCTTTCTGTTGTGTATTGTTCTCCTTTCATTGTACATTACACATGTGCCTAAAGCCATACCCAAGATAACTTCTGTGAATCACTTCTCTCTTGGGTGATATTCAATAAAACAGAAAATAGCAGAAAAGAATGGTTTGAATTCAAAAGCAGCTGTATAAGATCTTAAGAGTAAGGAAGCAAATGAGAAATGTTGTGATGGTTGGTCGCTCTTCAGTTTCAAGGATGATCCTCAGGTGGGTGGAATTATTTCGATTGCTGATGCAGTGGGCTTTTATAAATTTAATCTCAGGAAACTAAACCATACTAAATATTGTGCTTTCCTGTGTAATGTATTGTGGGTAAAGAGGCATTCAAACCAACCAACCTCTGGGTTGAATTGTCTTAATGCAAAGCTGTGCAATTTCACACTGATTGTGTTTCAAGTGCTGCTTGTGAAGGCTCTATTACACCCTCTTCTAGGCCTCTGTTTATGCAAGAGCATATTTGAAATCTTGATTGTAGTCATGCTAAAACTCTGCAGTGAGTAGATTTGAAGAGCAGGGAAGAAGAAATGATTTTGTGTAAAGGCATGTATGTACCCAAAGACTGGTCACATTAGAAACTCTGCCACTAGGTTTAACTGATTTACAAACACTGTTCACAGAGGAAGCTGGTGTTATGTGTTTTTAGAGCTTTTTGCATTTTTTAATTCTAAATTATAAAATGCACAGCACATGCATAAGTAGTAATGCATCTGGCAGCACCTATATGTGCTTGTTTGCTCAGTTTTTTCTCCACAATTAATACCACATTAGTATTATACCACATAAGGCAGGTTTCCAAGTCCCAGGGGTATGTTTTGTGCTTGTGCAAGCCATAGAACTGCTCTCTATGACAACCATGGAGAAGAAGGAGAAGGATACAGACCTCAAATACCAGACAAAACAAGGAATTCTATAAGCAATGAAAAGATATTTCTGCTTGCCTTCACCAAGGCTCCTTTTACATTTGTTAAGAGTCACTTCTCACTTGACTGTTACTGAAGAATCCTCAGAAATGCTTAACAAAAGTGTCTTTAAGCACTCAAACTCAACCTGGAAATGAATGTTAATTAAAAGCACTTTACAAAATTGCTCTGTTCAACAAAAGCATTTCCTTTGACATGTTATAGCCCTTGATACTGAAAAACACACACAGAAATGACAGAGACACTTCAATTAGCTCTGAAACCTTTCTGAAATGGTTAGAAGGAGGGTATTGGTTTATAGATTTGTAACACAGTTAAATGTCAGAAGCATAACTTTGAACTCAAAAAAATGACAAACAATTTTGTGGTAATGTGTAAACAGTGCAAGTGATGTAGGGTTTAGACACTCAGGAGTTTAATTTTTTATTTTTCACCAACCATTTTCTATTTCTGCTTCCAGCATTATCTGAGCTTACAAAGCAGGGTATAGTTTGCTGTTGTGGTCATAAAAGACATGGCTGCTACAATCTTATTTATATATTCAAATTTTATGTACATTTACACTACAAGTGAAGGATCTCAATAAAATTTCAGATTAAATTTCATTTTATTTCTCCATCAAATTACTACTATAGGAAAACAAAATGTAATGCAAGCCAACTAAATTGCTGAATTAAAATATCTTTTTTATTTAATTTTACAGAGGTAAAAGTAACTCTTTTGTCTTTCTTCTTTTTTGTGTTGTGAGAGGAGTGATTTTCAATCAAAGACATTAACTAATTTTTGAGAAAATTACTTTTCTCACCTATAGGCTCAGTCTCTAAGGGGTTAACAATTTCTTGACATAGCCAAAACTAGTATTTGAGGTGGACTTGGTTAGGCTGAGGACACCATTGACAATACTGCTTCTTGTTCTAGGAATCTCAGCCCAACAAGTTACAGAACTCCTCGCAAGATAAGTAAAAAAGCTTGCAAAACACTGAGTGTACACCTTTGAGGAAACCATTTTCCCTTTCTCCTGCCTCAAGCAGGATGATGTCAGACCTCCACCCTACCTTGTTTTGGAATAGATATATTATACACAAAAACAGTAAAATACGTATTATTTTCCCTTTCTCTGTCTTGTAGTCGCAGGGCAAATGTAAGGACAAATATATTAGGCAATTTCAATATATGACCCAACTAGGCAACACTTCCTTCAAATACTTTCAAAATTTTCAGCATAGTGCACCACTTCTGCTTGAAAAGTCATTATTAGAGATCCTCAAAGTAAGAGGTGGATGAAACAGTGAATAGTTTCAGTTGATTTCTTTTTTATTTTACTTTTTGACTGGCTTATTACCTTACTGGGCCGATTGGCCCAGCAGGTGCTGCTACATGTCATGCCTGAGGAGGCTTCCTGCTGGCAAATTGGTTTGAAATCAAGAATTGCATTTATAATCTTGACAATAATAACTACGAAAAACATGCTTGTGAAGGCTGGATGAAAGGCAGATCATCTTTTCTTCCAAAGCTTAAGCATAAGAGTTTTCAAACTATGTTCTCTCTTATTTTCAGAAAAGAACTTTTGATATACAATAGAAAAGCCAAAATTGAGCCTTAGATACATTTTTTAACAATTGGATTTGTACATTCATTTGATAAATCAGATAGTCAGATCCATTGTTTTAAGTCCTAAGTGAAGACTGTGAAAGTCTATTATGTACATCAGTATAGCAGAGGAGGATTGAGATACCAGTCATTCTATGGATTATAAAATTAACTTGTTTCTTGTGATTTTTTTATTGGTTATATAAATATTAAACTTGTAACTAAACTTTTTTTAATATATCTGTATTTTTCTATATCTTTAAATATATACTTTACTAGTCAACACCTGTCACCACCAGGTATTCAGGTGAAATTCCTTCTGAAATTAAAAAAAAAAAAATTGCAGAAAGTTTGAGTAGTTACTATAAAATAAAATAAATTTACCTTAAAACAGGAATTTCAGTTCACTTCAGTGAACTGTCAGTGACTGTTCCAGTTTAAAGCCTTCAATTTCTTGGAACAGGTAATGCCTGTAAACCCCAGACAAGGCATTTACCATTAGTAAAGAGGAAGGAAAAGCTGTGTAGTTT
>JANRGV010000084.1:51951747-51987339 GCA_024734035.1 Alethe castanea
AAGGTACAAAGAAACAGGCGCTGGAAAAAAAAAAATTCTTCTTTTATACAGGTGACAACATGATGGGCTTTGAACGAAACAATCATGATCACGCTGCTAAGTGAGATTAAGACAGACAATATACAGTGATAGCAAAATAGACTGAGAATATGGAACTGAATAAGCCGTGGAAGAGAAAAGAGAAAATTTTAAGTTTTAGTTTTATTCCCATAAAATCTGGTTTACACATAGCAGCCTAGGCCTTCATCTGGAAGATGAACAATTCTGCAGGATACAAGTTTGCAATATGAAGACTCAGTCCCATTGATTACTCACGTAGTATATTTCACATGCCTTATTTAATATGCTGCTCTAAAACAGTTCTCAAATTGTGTAGACAAGTTAAAGTGCTTAGCAGAATCCATTGCAAAATGCCAAAATTGCATACATGAAATGGCAGGAACTCAAATAGATCTATATATGTTCTTATCAGCTTTCCAGACACTGCATTTATGTAATTGAAATACTAAAAATAAAAGATCGATGTGTTTTAAAACTCCTCTGAAATGCACTGTCGAAAACCAAATCCAAAAATGAGATCAGGTCTGGTTAGAGTTAGACATTACAACAGATACTGTGAAGAACTAGAATGTCCCCACGGATTTCTTTGTGAATGAGATTTGTTTAAAACAAACTAGATTTGAGAGGACAAAGCTTGCTGTTGACTCTACCTATTGAACAAGGATAAGAGTGACACCCTGATGCAAGAACTGCAGAACTCTACAGGAAGAAAAGATTGAGCTCTTGACTGCACCAGTATCATCTTCCTCAGCCTCATTTCTGGCTCCCATCCACACACCCTCTTCCATTCTACTCTGTGGCCCTTCCCAAGCTGCACTGTGAGTATTCTGTGTCCACACGTTTCTTGATTTGACTCTGACTCAGCACTGCTGATCCATTCAGTAATCAGTGGACTTTGGCTGACACAGAGTATGGCCACTGCCTACTCTGCTCTTCATGGTTGGGACTGTGCCCCTGCCTTGCAGTCACCCTTGGCTCTCACCTTCACTTGTGAATTCTCTGATTGCTCCTTGAAATAAACACCCCTACCACTTGATTTTTAATAAGTACGCAGAAAGAGGAAATATGTATTATTCAGATTTTGGCTGTATTTTACTGACATGCTGGTCAGAGTTCTAAAAAAACCACCAAAAAAACCCCCAAAACCAAAACAAAAAACACAAAACCAAAAAATCCTCCAAAAAACCCCTCAGCTTTGGAGGAATAGAGGAGGAATAGACACAATACCTTTATTCAGTACTGAATTGTAATATACATCTATTCCACAGACCCAAAATCATCCAAAATAAGACTACATTCTGCCAGAGGTAATATGGGTTCAGCCATGACAGAAAAATGACTGGGAAGCAGTTTCTGTGCCCTTTAGCAGCCTGGGCTGGGTTCCTGATAGAATATTTATATGCCATTCACTCTGGGGCAGGCAATCAGCCCTGAGGTTTTGCTGGGTTACCTCTGAAAGCAGCCTAGCTGAGGGTGTCTGGAGAGAGCTTTATTTAAGGCAGCCCTAAAGAAACAGCTCTTTACATGCAATAGTCCAGAGATCCTTCTCTATTGCTAATGAGAGCCAGAGTACTAAAATTTTAGCACACCATGACAACTACAAGTAAGAAAGAGTCTAATGTTATTTGGTCATCAGCTTATTGCTCACTTGCAGCCAGGAGGGAAAGACTAAATTAAGTGGAGCAACACTGAGGCATGATAGGTAGTAAGAGTTTTACCTAATGGTTGAAAATCCAGTTTTTCAAAGTTCATGCATCCTTCTCCCCATCACCAATTAAAATTGTGGTATTTTTCAACTCTGGAGTCCGAATGAATATATGAATAAAATAAGTGTTAGGTTTCTTTTTATAAACAAGGTTATATTCCTCCCATCTTTCCAAAATCTTCTGAGTATTAGTTCTGTAAAGCTATTTAAGATGTGAAACATACCCCCCAACCAATTAAATTCGAGACTTTATGTAGTCCAATAAGTTGGCAAAAGAATGATATTTCAGGAGAACTGAATATTTTCTTTTATTGACTGCTAGTCAAACAGATAAAATTCTATTTTCTCATTACAAATACAAGGAGCAAGGAGTTAACAGCAGAGACAGTTTTCATACTGGCCAAGCTATTTCACCTGTGTTTACTGGGAGTGCTTTGCTAGACATTAGCAAACAGGAAGTTTTATTTCATACGACAAGTTGCACACCTTGCAGAAATCCTTGTAACATGTCCTCTGACCCCCAGGCCCACATGTCAGATTTGTGCATGGCATATGAGTTCTTCCTAAGTGAATTCATACTCATGTAGACAGTGTTTTGCTCAACAATCCAAAGGAGACAGTGAAGAACTGGCTTCGGGAGCAAAGCTGGCACAAGAAGGCCTGTGCAATCAGCTCACTTACATTCCTGTTTTGACAGATCAGCCCTGGCATGAGCACTGGCTTTCCTAGCTAAATTGGCTCTTAGCCAAATGCAGTGATAGCTAGAAAACAAATGGTATAGGAGGTGAATGTACTGCCAAGGTACTGAGCAGTCTTCACTGCCCTTTGACATCCAGCATCTTTGGAAAAGGTGACCTCCAAATAGAAAAGACAGGGAAGGAAAAAGAAGCAATATTTACTCTTCCTGGTAAATAAAGATAATGGAACACAGATGTGCCATATGCCTGTGCAAACAATAATTTGAACAGAATAAAGCAATGCTTAAATTTAGCTGTTTCTCATTGGAAATGCCTTATGTTTATTATGACTTTTTATAATAACATTTAATTTAATTGAACAATTAGAACCTTTTTTTAATTTGTCTTTATCCTAGGAATGACTTGATTTAATTTGCATTAATATTTGTTTGCAAACAGTAAATATTTGAAATTCATTTGACTCTGCTCTGTACCAAGTTGTCATTTTCTCTCTGTTCTACAGTTTGATTACAAGCAGGTCACATTAAAATCTGGAAACCAAAATAAATAAATGGGCTCAAAGTTTCCTACTAACAAAACCTGAAGTCAGATGAGGACATTTTCTCTTCAGGTACATCAGAATTCTGGATTAGGTAATTAACCAATCTTTCACAATCCTTTTGACTTCAACTTTTTCCATTTAATCACATTGAGTTTGATCCCAAACCTACCAAGCCTACACTCATGCTTAAGCATGAGAAAGCAGTGATTTTCAGCTTTGGCCCTGACTCAGCATTCTTTTACTATTCTGCAAGTGTTTTGACTACTTATAAACAAAAATAGAATCACATACTGTTCTGATATTATTTTATTGCCAAGAAACATTAAAGTGACAACTGCATCTCATTTCAGCTACTCCAAAATCATCTGAGGATGTCTTCAAATTTATTACATAGTGAACTACAGAAATTCAAATGGATTTTTTTTTCCAGGACCCATCTCTGAGTTAATGTGGTTTAATGAGTTATTACTCCTTAGCTGTTCTACATCCTAAACAGTTAATGAAAAGGTTTAAGTCAGTGCCTTTTAACCCCTGATTGCAATGGCTTGACACAGCATGCACAGATCTGTTAGTATGTGGCAATGACTTTATTGCATTGTGGTAAACCATGAGGATTGATTGAATTACATAACTTTTGGAGGCAGCACTATGGGATCATTGTGGATCCAAAGCATCTCTATTGAGTCTTAGGGGCAAGAGTTCATATTAAAATTTTTCTTTTGCTCTTTAGAAAGTAATCAAGGTATTTTGTGTTAGGAGAGATGCTTGGGTGAGCTGGTAAGGATATAGAAGCAGCATGCACTTTCCTTTTCTCCAAGATACTATTCCCCTGCTCAGAATTTGAAGATGGAGAACTGGTATGCAGACCTGTACACAAGACAATTACTTTCAGCAAAAATTCCCCCATTATGGAAATAAGGATGTTAATCTCAATAGAATATATTTGTTGATTTTTTTTAAAAAAGTGATTGAATACTAAGTACTCCTGTTAGAATTAGGAATTCCCATCAAGAATCTGAAAATGAAGCATCAAAAGTCACAATATGATGAAATTTGTCTCAGATTTCTTAATTTTCTTCTCTTCATCAGTGTTTTCTTCCCACTGTTTACTCTCTTCAGCATACATCACATAGTAAAAATTGTAATCTTCTGAATGCAAACACAGGTGACTAACAGCTATGCTGTGCAGTCACACACAAAAAGCAGCATGTGAGACAAATCTTTGTATTCATTTCACATTTACATGCAGTGATTATGAAGTATATATTTACTATTAATGCTTAAAAATCTCAGAATCTGCCAATTTCTCTGTATTGTGGCCTTTTCCACTATTATGTCGTTCATAACAATTCCATGCTGATATTGTCACAGAATTTTTTGTTCATTTTTCTGAACACCAGACTGTCCCCGTTTCCTATGGTGAGACAAATAGCCCACTAGTCACCTATAAATCTGGGTGGGATTAGGAAGTGGGTGGTAAGCAGCACAGATGAAATACAACTGTATGAGAGAGATTTGTTCTAACAAGCATCACAAAGTGTTTGTGTTGCATACACAGTTCTATTATTTGAAGCTATCCAATGACTACCTACATAAATCTTCCATGAATAAATTTTCCTCTAGACAGAAAAAAATCCTGACACTGCTAAAGTCCTCCAGGTCTTCCCACAGGGACTTCTCAATTTCTGCTATTCCTGTTCTGCTCTCTCTCTCAGCTGTAGTACACCAGTCTTCACAACAGTGCTGAAGGTTCTTGGGCATTGTGTAATTGCTCTTTGCTACCACGGGATGTCTGTGTCTAGCTCAGGTGAGAGCAAAGAACCCACTGGGCTTGTTTTACTTGCCCATTGTATTTTGAATCTGAAGTCCATGTACTAAGCCATAAGAAAATGTTCTTGATCATATAGTCCTCTGATGCGGTGGTTGCCTGTCAGACCTTCTACCTTTTTTTATTGATGGTAAATCCACCCTGCATTCCTCTTAGTTTACTGCTTAAAGCAGGGCCTTGAAGGACATGCAAGAATGAATTAATGAATGAACACTGATAATTCAGAAACAGAGGAGCAGTTATGCTTATTTTTCTTCTTATGAATATAAAAGTCTATGCAATTAGAAAGATTTAAGCTAAAGACCAAAACTTTGCAGATTTCTAACTATTTTCTTGGGTTAAAAAGAAACAAACTCATAAAACTGGTGATTGCTTCACAACAACACCATTTTCCCTACTTTCCATCTGCCCCTCTAATTTATGCCATCAATGGGAAGTAGTTGGATTAAGGGACCTTAATTTTTTGGTGTGATGGTCTTTTTGATTTCTTCTTCCAGGATTTAATCCAAGTATTTATATCTGTATTCCAAACATCATTCCCTTTCTTGAATGCAATATGAGGCAAGGAAAAAAAATTGTTTACAAAATCCCTTCCTCTCTTTATTCATTTCCTGCCACTTTTGATTACAAATGTGTTTTACCTGAGGCTTAAAAAAACAAAGCAAAGTGCAATGACAGAGTCCCTGTGTACAAGACCCACACAGAAGATTTCAGAAGCTAAAAGGGCATCCAAACCAAATATGTGCTCTGAATATGAAAAATCCGTAAGTTGGAATTTTTCTCACAGCATATTATACAGTTTAGCTAACAGTTGAATCATACGTATTTACTTAATGTTTTCAAACACAATTTTCGAAATAGGAGCTACAGAAAAAGTTTATTAGTGTAGTGGAATAATTCTGTGTAAATTCTAAGATTTTTAATTATACTGGCTGTTTTGGATTCACAGATTATTTGTGAAGAAACCACAATTTTGTGAGCATGTTTGTCATTCAAACCATTGTGACAGTATTGCATGCAAATTTTTAGTGCCTTGAAAGCCTCTGAAATTTTTCCAGTTACAGACTTTGGGGGTCCCTATTCAAGTTTAAAACCAAAAATTTATGTTGCACACTCTAGCATTTCTTTCCTATTTGGATCCACATGTACAAGAGAGCTTGAAAAACATAAACAGCTCCAGTGAGAATAGATGAAATGCCATGACTGGGGAAGTACAGTAAATCTACTCAGTCCTTTTGGTCATGTAATGGATGTGGGGCGAAATATCTGCTAAGGTGAGGCATGGACACTACTTTAGACCTAAGAGAATGATAGGTGTGATGATATTTATTGTTAGTATTTAGTGAGACAGTCATAAAATCATCTCTTCTTTCTTCTGTAGAACATGTATATAACTGAAACAAAATACTATGTAAAGATAACTAAGAACAGTAATGTGAGATGAAAGTGCAATTCAGAGGGGCAAGAATGCTTATCCAAATACTCAAAAAGTTTTAAATTTGTCCGTAGGATGACTAATTTCAAACAGTTCATTACTTTAAAATAATATTTCCCAATGTTTAAGTGCTTAGAATTAAAAGTGCTCTCCATTACTAGTAGTTTTACAGCAGAAACAGATGGGTTTAAAAGTTCCTGGCATTCTGTTATTTAATTTCTTCCCACTGGTAATCTTGTCAGATTTTCAGACATGCTAAAATGACAGAAAGAAAGGCAAAAAGGAAATAACCTTGTATTCAAGACCACTGGACCATTTCATTCAATATCGTGTTTCTTATCGTGGACTATGTCAGATGTTCCAACAGACAACAAAAACAGACAACTCATATTTATACCCACATTGCCAAAGCCGTTTGGATAAGTAAATCGTATTGATATTAACCTTTGTGAATTTAAGCTCTAAGGAATAAATTGCCTTGAGCATCTCAGATGACTTGACATACTAACAGAATAAAGTAGAAGTTTACTCTTAACCTGTGGCAATGACTAGTTGGCTTATTCACTGGAGCATTAGGGATAATGCTTTCTCTGAGTTCATTTATGAATTACCTGATCTACCATGTACAAGAAAGACTTATATCCTTTGCTCCTCTGCACAAGAAAATATAAATAGGGCATACTCATACCCATTGCCTAGTTGCTGTCTTTGTGTAGATGCTATCTTTTGTTAGGATTCTCAGGTGCCTAGTAAAGTACGATGTTATTGGAATCATTCTTCAACACATTTGGTTGAAATTGGCCAAAACCTTCAGAAATTACAAGAAGGGACTATACTTCCACATAATTCTCTCCCACGCAGTGTTATGTACTTGCCATCAAGACTTTAGGCCCTAGAAAACTGAAATGAAGATAGATACCTTCAGTGCTTCAAGCAGTGAGAGAGCATATTTCTGATAGTGGATTTGCACATAACATGGACAAAGGCTGTAAATCAAAACCATGAGCTGAATGCAGAGAATACTGCTGTTTTGCCTTCTTACATATTCTTCTGAGAGATAATAACCTTAAGCCATTTTTTATTAGAAAGACTCAGATCCATTTTGCCAGTTTTCTCAGTCTAGCCTCACAGTCCCTATATACAAAAAGTTAACTTGTTATGAATTGCAAGCCCCGTTCCCATTAATCAAAAGAAGAGAAAATACCCTACGTTCATCTTCAATTAAATATATGGAACTCATCAGCTCTGGTGATTTTCATTCACCATAGGGCTATTACTTGTTGTAGTCAACAGTCACACACATATCTACATGTGGATTTTGGATGCTGGCAACTGAGTATGTTATGAAATTTATATTGTTGTACACTGTTGTTTATTAGTCTGCATGAAAGCTGGCCTCCAAAGAAGCAGAAAAATACTTGTGGTGAATGTTTGCACAACACTGAAATAAGAAAATATAAATGAAAAAATATATTTAAAATAGTAATACTTCCTTCAGCAATTCTAGAAAGACCATCAGAGAAGGAAAAATAGCTTTCATATTATATTCTGGAAGCAGAGATATCTTACAATCTTCTTACTATCAGGTGTAGGGAAACTGTGTGAAATCAAGGGGCACCACAAGAACACAAGATATCTCTGGTAAAGACTCAGTTACCTAGCTCAGATTCCACATGAGCTGCCAAAAGTCTGACTTCAGGTAAAAACTTTACTAAAAATGGATTTTCTTCCTGTACAGTTCTCAAGGAAAACTGCAAAAGACACCACTTTTCCTTGTCATTTACAGTTCTTCACAGGAATCTTTCCACACTGGGAACACATGCCTTTGTGTGTTTATATTTTTTTATTCTTATTTTGTTGTTTTTGATTTTGTTATTTCTTTTTGCTGTCTTTTTCACATTTGTGGGTTGAGTGTGGGGGGTTTGGCTGTTAATAATTTTGGATATTGTTTTGTTGGGGTATTTTTTTATTATTTTCTTTTTTCTTTGTCTGTCCCTTCTATTCTGCCTGTCTCATCTCTTCTTCTTCATTAACATCATTCCTTCAAGAAATTAGTATTAGGCTCAGATTTGTGGTTTTTAGTTGCAGAAAGAAAATTGAGTATTTGAAATTCTTTATACGTCCTTTGCATATACATACTGCCTAGAGACTCAGATAATTAGAAGACAGACAAATATTTTCAATATAAGCAGTGCTATTTAGGCAATTCCTTTTAGTGTCAAGTAGGAGAGACAAACAATGCCTCAAACACATTTTCCTACCTAGATTTTTCTGATTTTGGCTGTCTATTTTCCAGTTAGAGGAATAAGGAATATTTTTATTATTGTTGTTACTCCAGACAGATAGTTTTTTAAAAGTCTCCAAATGTTATTTACTTCTGTATTGAGAATTTCTCTCTCCAAAAGTGCAGTTTTGAAAACTATAGAAAACTATGAGCAGTTTTCTCTAAAGTTGTAATAAATGTCTAGGCACATCACTATCTTGTCAGTCAGAGGCAGCACAACTTTTAGTGATTCACAGAGTGGTTATTTTCATGAGAAGTACTGTCAGAAAATACTTATACTTTGTAAAGTGGTTGCAGATTTGAAACAGGGAGCTTACATCAAACTCAACTATTATTTGTCAAGTCATTTAATAAATAAATTAACTAATTAATCCTGCAAGCACCTAACGATGATTCAACCGAATATAAATTATTTGTAATCCTTCCACACACCCAATTATGTATAGCTGCTGATGGCAGTTCAGTCAGTAGAGATTAGATCACAAACTACTGATATTACTGATAAATTAGATCATAACTACTGATATAATTTTTAGGCAACCGATACAGTTCTAATCTCCTTTGATTACAAAGGGATATAAAACAGGACTGACCGTTGTCTACAATACTAAAGGTATTTGTTAGTAACACAGTATTCATGTCTCCTATTTAGAGAAATGAAAATATCTGTTTTCCCTGAAAACAGCATACATTTTATCTTCCTCTGTTTTCATGATTATTGCTTATTAGATTCTCTTCCTTTTAATTTGAACATTTATTGATAAATAGAACAACTGATCAGAAGAAAAAAAAGCTTAATTGGAACTAGTATAAAAAAATAACTTTAAGCTGTTAATACAGGAAAAAAAGTCTTGATTTTCTTAACTATCTATCTGGAAAGGTCTGTTTTGCAAAGCTGGAATTGAAGTGCTCAGACCAAACAACTTAAATGCCCAGAACTGGGTCAACATCAATAGAAGGAATGATGAAAAATATTTTACTTAGCAGCGTAGCATGTTTCTTTCAGAAAAAATATGTGCCAACATCCTATATCACTTGCAGGATTTTGCATTTATATCCTCATATGTACAGGATGAGGACATAGCTGGTGTAAACTGGATTAGCACCCTGAATTCCAGGACTGCTAAGTCAAATATTCTTCTTTGTGAATAATTTCTTTATTTCTGTCCTGATGGACTAAGGTACAATCAGAAAAGAGATGCTGGGGAAAAATGTTTAACATACTTTCAAAGTACCTCATCCTTAGAAGAAAAAAAATTGCTTGATTTCATATTAAGGATTAGTTCTGATTTGAGGCAAGTTGTTTCACTAAGTGTTCCTGACATACTTTCTGTCTTCACAGCACTGAAAGTCAAAGTAATTCACTGTTAGCTTGCATCGGGTTGGCATTGGCTGATGTCAGGTGCCCACCAAACCACTCTGTCACTGCCCTCCTCAGATGCAGATTGGAGAGAAAATACAACAGAAAGCTTTTGGGTCAAATAACGATAAAGAGAGGTCACTCACTACAGGCAAAACAGACTTGACTTGGGGAAATTAATTGATATTATCAATCACATCAGAGTAGAGTAATGAGAAATAAAACCAAATCTTAAAAATACCTTTCTCCCATCTTTCCTTCCTTCTCAGGCTTAAATTTATTCCTGAATTCTACCTCTTCCCTGCAATGATGCAGGGGAGTGGGAAATGGGGGTTATCATAGTTCACCACACTATCTCTACTGCTACTTTCTCTTCAGCAGCTGAACTCCTCACAGTCTTCCACTTCTCCAGCATGGGGTCCATTCCAGGGAAGTCAGTCATCCATAAACTTCTCCAATGTGAGTCCTTCCCACAGGCTCCAGTCTGTCACAAAATGCTGTAGTATGGGTTTCTTCCATGGGTGCAACCCTTCAGGAACCGGCTGCTCTGGTGTGGGTCCTCACTGGGTCACAAGTCCTGCCAGCAAATCTGCTTGAGTGTGGGCTTCACTCTGCATAGGTCTGCAGGTCCTGCCAGGAACCTGCTCCAGCGTGGGTTTTCCTGGTGGTCCCAGCCTCCTTTGGGCATCCACCTGCTCCAGCATGTATTTGCAGGTGGATCTCTGCTCCACAGTGGACCACCTTGGGCCTGCCTCACCATGATCTTCAGCACAGGCTACAGGGGACCTTCTATGCTGCCTAAAACATCTTCTCCTCCACTTCTTCACTGACCTTGGTGTATACAGAGCTCTATCTTTCCTATATTTTCTCATATATTATATTTTTTATACTCCCCTCTTATCTGGCTGCTATTTGCTTCTCTGAAATAACTTCACTTCTTTCTTGGTCATCTTATCCCAGAGATGGTAAAACTGTCACTGATGGCTTGACCTTGGCCAGTGGTAGGTCTGTCTTGGAGCCAGCTGGCACTGATTCTCTCAGAATGGGGGAAGCTTTCTTCTCACAGCACACACATCTGTATCCCCCATGCTACCAAAACCTTGCGATGGAAAACCAATGCTAAGGTTTATATAATGATCATAGAATTAAAGAACCATAGAATGGTTTGGGTTGTGAGGGAACTAAAAGGCCACCCAGTAGACTAGGTTTTTCAGGACACCATCCATCCTTTCCCTGAACTCCATGGATGGGGCATCCACAACATCTCTTGGAAACCTGTTCAGGGACTCACTACCCTAACAGTAAGGAATTTTCCCCAATATCCTATCTAAACTTTCTCTCTTGCCATTTAAAGCCATTATCACTTGTCTTGTGATGCCCTTGCAAGAAGTCCTCTCCAGCTTTCTTGAAGCCCTCTTTAGGTACTGGAAGGCTGCTCCAAAGTCTCCTCAGAGCCTTTTCTTCTCTGGGCTGAACAACTTCAACTTTTTCCTTGTCTTCACAGAAGAGGTGCTCCAGCCCTCCTCTGATCATTTTCAGGGCACTTCTCTGGACTCAGTCCAGCAGGTTCACATCTTTCTTGTGTTGGGCACCCCAGAGACGGTTGCAATATTCCAGGTGGGTTCTTATGAGAGCAGAGCAGACAGGGAGAATCACCTCCCTTGACCTGCTGGCCACGCTGCTTTTGGTGCAGCCCAGGATGCAGTTGCCTTTCCACACTGCAATTTCCAGCTCATGTCCAGTCTCATCCACCAGCACCCCCAAGTCCCTCTTGGCAGGGCTGTTCTCAATTAGTTCTTCTCTCCATCTATGCTCATGTCTGTGATCACCATGGTGCAGCACTTTGCACTTGGACTTGTTGAAATTCATGATGTTCTCGTTGGCCCACTTCTCAAGCTTGTCCAGGTCTCTCTAGATAGCAACTTGTCCTCTTGTGCCAACTGCAGCACTGAGCTTCACGTCACCTGAAAACCTGCTGGGAGTGCTCTACACCTCACTGTCTATGTCATTGAAAAAAATATTGAAGAGCACCAGTTCCAAGACAGAGCCCTGAGGGACACCACTTGACATGTGTCTCCACTTGGACATCGAACCATTGACTGCAAGTCTTTGAGTGTGTCCATACAGCCAATTCCTTACCCACTGATTAGTCCACCTTTCAAATCCATGCATCTTCAGTCTGGAGATAAGAATGTCATGTGGAACCGTGCCAAAGGCCTTACCAAAGTCTAGATGAATGACATCAATTTGTCTTCCCTTGTTGACTGTTGCAGACACTCCATCACAGAAGAGTAAGAATAACATTGAAAGTTGGGGTGGGTCATTACTACTATAGAAAATCCAGTTATATATATTGACTTCTCAAGGACAAGCACAATATACTTTGATTTGGTGTATTTACAAAAGACTATTTGCCAGTCTTTATCATGCACCATTGAAAGTAAGAATCCAAAAAGAAAACCACACATTTTTCATAGTCAAAATACAAGCTTTGAGTGGGGAAAGTGACTGCTGAAGAATAAGGTGATATGTTGCATGATGTATGAGTGTCTTAAACAACAAAAGATTCCTTAAAATTTTTTCCAGGCTTTGGATCAAGACAAGGAGTATGTAATATATTTTTTATTTTCTTTTCTTCTCCTTTGTGCAGGCATTTAGACATGATGAAAGAAAGAAACCTGATATCACTGGCTTGAGTAAGCCATTGTGTGGGTAGTTAAGAAAAGTTTTTCATTTCATTTCTATAGAACTTTTTTTCTCTTCTCTATCAAACTGAGGCATTTAGGTTTTTTATGTTCAAAGTGGGCAGCTTCAAAATAGTGTATTGTTATTTCTTTTGCAGAGTATTGTAATAATATGGATCAAAAAGATTAAACTTTTAGGAGGTAAAACATAGGAGAAAATCAGAAAAAAATGCCCTGTACATATACATATGAGGAAAGAGCCTATGGAGATGACTGAGGAAGGGCATAACAGAGTACAAGAATGACATTGGGTCAAGGGCAAGATCAAACCATACATATCAGAGCAATATTAGACCAGCTATATGTTATTTTGAAAATCCCACTGCTGACTTTTTTTCTTTTCTTTTCCCCTGGAATCTAGAGAGATTCAATGCACTGAGCAGATTTTTAACCACCAAAGTGATTAACTGAACATTTGACCAAGATCCAGGTATAAGGTGGAGCATCTCTCTTACCCTTGGGTGGCTGTCTTTCACTGATTGCAGGCTGAACTCACCTTTGGGATGCCAGCCTCAGGAGAAACACCCAGGGCTACCTGGTGCATCAGGTGGATGCATAGCATGAATTGTCTGTCCAGGCCAGCTCAGAATATATCTCCTGAGTGGTGCATCAGGGACTATGTTGTCATTTCTGCCTTGTGGCTCCAGACTTTTCAGGGTGTCAGTGACACAAGTGAAAACAAAAACACGTTTTCTGACACAAGGAAGACCAAAGCAAAGCAGTCAGAAAATTGGAGCTTCCCAGATCATGAGGAGAAATTTAAAAATTCTCAGCTTTTAGATACTGGGCTTTTGTGATACAAGCCAGTTCTGCTGTAAACAATGGATTTGTACACGTGTCAATCTTGAATAAATTATACCCAACATTATATTTTGTTGCTGGGTGATTTTCTAAACATATATTTTAGTATTAGGGTTCCTTTAAAACATGCCTAGTCTTTTGCTAGTCCTACTTTTACTGAAGTCTAGGATAAGTATTATAGGCAATTTATGAGGAAGGAACACAAAAAAAGAATGTGATCATTTATATGATTCTCCTTGTCACAAAGTTACAGCATTTTTGGGGGCATTTACAAACAGTTTACTTCCAGACGTTACCAATGCTACGGAGAAATGGATTTTTTTAATACCTTTTCCAAATACCAGTCCCAGTATTGGAAAGGAGTATTGAGATTAGCCAGTAGGATTCTTTTAACAAAGTAGAACTGCAATTGGGCAGAATGCATGTGTCCAGCTCACCAGCACTTTGATTCACATCTTCCTCAACCCTTACAGCCAATTAAGGAAGATTTAAAAGGCTAATCAACCCTAGTTTGTGATCCTGTTTCATGTCAGAAAAAAAAATATTTTCTTTCTTTTTTTCTCTTCTTCAACAGCAGAATATGAGCTTTCCAGAAGAATTAAAGACAAGACTTGCTAACATACTGGCTCTGTATGACATTTCCAAGAAAACACAGTCTGTGGGTTGAGCTAGAATGATCCTGGCAGCTAGTGTATCCAATTCAGCAGCAGTCACCATCCAAGAATAGGCAGGGCTGCTGTGTCCTGGGGTCTTGGAGTTGGCATGCTGCCACACTCACTCCTTTCCAAACCAATAAAAGCATACAGTGATGCTTCTGCCATCCTCTCTATCTATATCCAATACCCCCACATATTTTTCTTTTTTAATTACATAAAAATGCCAGTATTTGACATATACTCACACACTTATACCACTTTACAGGGGCACTCCTAAGCCTGTAATTGAAAGTTATCTGAAACCTGCCAGCAGACCTGATTTTCAATCTCCATTTCAGCTGTGGCATAGCCAAAGTGCATGTTTTACTAATCTGTATTTTTTACATCTTGCAAACAGGTTTAGCAATACCTTTTGAATGCTTTTCTGAACCTGATTTCATCTCTTGTAACCTTCACCTGTGTCCATTGCTTAGGTTTACAACCAGGGTCTGGACACCTCCTTGGTTTTTTGACAAGTTGCAGTAATAGCAGAAAATTTTCAAGCCTCTGGCTTGAAAATGAAATGTCAGTCCACAAAGTTGCTGGTAGGGAGAGCTGGTGACAGAAAACCTCAGGGTGTGAGTGAAAGCAGCCTTGTACTTTGACAACTGCAGATTCCAGCCTATTAGTTACATTGACCTTAACATCAAAGCACTTTCGTGTAAGAGAGTTAACAGCAGCAACACTGTAAACTTACTACTTTTGGTGTTGTTGTAACAGTTTATATAAATGATCCATTTAAAACAAAGAAAAAAAAATAAAGAAGATACATTATTTTCTTCATTCATTTACTCATTCACAGTAGCTTACATTCCTTCCCCTTGCCCTCATCACAACCACCAATTTCCCATGAAGACAGCAGGTACATGGCAGACTTTGTTAAAAACAGAACATATTTGTGAGCTGATTTGAGCCTTTGCAGTAGATATAAATACCAGCCTACTTCTTGAAGGGCTCTGTGTGCCATAGCTGCACCCACCAGAACTGATGGTGCTTCGAACACCTGCACTGGCTGCTTACTGCAGAACTGTGCAGAATTGTGTAGAGCTGTGTGGTAGGAGAGTAACTCAGGACCGGCACAGATCACAATTTATTAGAACAGTTTTTATTAATGTTGTGGTTTAACCCCGGCCAACAACCCATAAGCTGCTCATTCACCCCCCTAGCAGGCAGATCAATGAGAGAATTGGAAGGGTAAAAGCTGGAAAACTCATGGGTTCAGATGTAGAGAGTTAAATAGGGAATGCAAAAGTTGTGCACGCAAGCAAAGCAAAGTAAAGCAAAGCAAAGCAAAGCAAGAAATTCGTGCAGCTCTCCCCATGAGCAGGCAGGTGTTCAACCATCCCTAGGAAAGCAGGGCCCCTTCATGACTTGGGAAGACAAATTCCATTGCTCAAATGCCCCTCCCTTCCTCCTTCTTCCCCCCACTTTATACACTGAGCATGATGTCACACAGTCTGGAATATCCCTTGGGTCAGTTTGAGTCACCTGCCCTGGCTGTGTCTCCTCCCAAACTCCCATGCACTCCCAGTCCCCTCACCAGTGTGGCAGTGCAAAAAGCAGAAAAATGTTGGCTCTGTGTAAGACCTGCTTAGCAATAACCAAAACATCTCTTATGAACCCTCTGTTCAGCACAAATCCAAAACACAGTCCTAGGCCAGACACTGTAAAATCAACTCTATCCCATCCAAAACCAGCACAATTGATTATTTTTATTAAGATTTTATTATTAACAGCAGGTAAGTATTGTCATGGTTCACTCAATTACTTCCTCACACAATCTCATATGTATGCAGCTGCTGTAACAATTGGAAGGCCAGCTCTTTACCAAGAAGGGAAGTCATACTGATTTGCCAATGTGTGATTGAACTCGTCCTCAGCTGGACAAAGGAGAGAAAATGTGATAAAAAGCTTGTGGGTCAAGATGCAGACAGGGAAATATTACTCACTCATTACTATCATGGGAAAAACATATTATAAACATATATTTAATATATTACCAATCAAATCAGAGTAGAATAATGAGAACTAAAAACTAATTCTTAAAACCACCTTGCCCTCAGCCCTGCCTTCATCTCAGGCATAACCTCACTCCTGATGTTTTTTACCTCCTCCCCCCAGCTGCACTGGTGGATAGGAAATGGGGATTACAGTCTGTTCCTCATAAGTTGTCTCTCTTACTTCTTCCTTCTCACATTCCTTCCTGTCTCCAGCGAGGGGACCCTCCCATGGGAAATAATTCTCCATGAACCTCTCCAATGTGAGTCCTTCCCACAGGCTGGAGTTCTGCATGAACTGCTCCAGTGTGCATCCCTCCCACAAGGTGCAATACTTTGGGAACAGGCTGCTACAGCCTGAGAACCCCACAGGGTCACAAGTGCTGCCAGAAAACCTGATTCAGTGTGGGTTTCACCCTGCATGGGCCCACAAGTCCTGCCAGAAGCCTGCTCCAACAAGGACTTCCCACAGGGTAACAGCTTCCTTCTGGCATGGACTCTACCCAGGCTGCAGTGATCTCTGTATCCCCATGGTCCTCCATGGGCTGCAGGGACACAGCTGCCTTACCACAGTCTTCACCATGGGGTGCAGGCAAATCTCTGCTCTGGTGCCTGGAGCACCTCCTCCCCCTCCTTTTTCACTGACCTGGATGTCTGCAGAGCTTTTTCTCTCACACTTTTTCTCATTTCTCTTTCCTGGCAGCTTTTTCTCCCCTCCTAAGTATACATTATCCCTGAGACAATGCTGCCATCACTGATAGGTTCAGCCTTGGCCAGCAGCAGGTCTGTTTTGAAGCCAGCAGCTTTGACTGTTGAACATGGCAAAAACATCTGCCAGCTTCTCAGAGGGAGAAACCCTATATCCCTGTTACCAAAAGCTTGCCACCCAAACCCAAAGCACTATCCCTTGGTAGTGGTAATAGAGTCAATCAAAGGCTTGTTGTTTCAGATGTATATATAAAATTCTGCAGGATTGCATGTGGCCTGAATTATACAATCTGTGGATGCTAGTGCATGTGAGTGGCGCCGGATGGACACTTAGTGTCCTGAGTTTACAGTTCTTGTAGAATCAGCAGTACCACAGCACTCCAAAAATTCTCTATTCTGGTGATACATTTGAGCAACAGCTCCCAGCAAATGCTTTCACTCTAATTGTGCTGCTATTCTCTGATAAGTACTTCTGCATCCATACCTGTAGATTGCATGTGGGTCTCATTCACAATCCCTCATACAGAAACAGGCCTTTGTGCCATATCTAAGTTAACACATGTCTGACAACACACTGTGCAATACTTCTACTTAGTGTACCTTATTAAAAATATTTCACAGATTTTTCCAAAGTTTCCTGGCATATTCAGCTTCAGACACTTAAAATCCCTAAAAACCGAGGATAACCACAAATAAGAAGCAAGAAGATCTGCAATATTAGGCTGCTTTTTATTTCTTCTCAGCAGTCCTCAGTGCCCAGTGCTCTATATAACAACATCCACATGTTATTCTGGGCAAAGTTTTGGTAATGATGAGTCCTAACTAGTTTGTTCTCAGAAGCAGAGATGTGTATAATTTTAAGTCCAACCTAATCTTACTAGTCTAAAAGACTAGATACTACCTTCTTTAGTAAATATGCAGCGTGTTGGGAACGCAGTTCAGATCAGAAAATAACTACATTGTGATAAAAGTGCTGTATGCCAAAACTTGAAGATCTCTATACTGGTCACTTTATATGAAGTGTAGATCATAATTTTGAAAGATGATCCTTTTTACAGTCTGAAATTCTACTCATAGAGATTGTGTGTGATGCAGTTTAATTCCTGACACTAGCTTCTTCCTTCTCCATTCAGTATTCTCACATTGCTCTGTATCTCTTCACAAAAACTGTCAAACAGCACAGCTGGAGTTAATAAACTGAGGAAAGATGCCCATTACCAGTTACAGACATCCCTGTTGTTTGATGCTTTCAGTATTTCATTATCTCTGCATCAGCACTGGTACTCCTGCGACTGAAAAGCCATCAAAATAACACAGCTTGAAATGATAAATGAAAGCAACAGAACAACTGCAGTATAGAGCATGCACTTCTGTGGGCTTTTCTAGGTGAACAGATATTCGTATCTGTGCTGTGGCAGTCTTCTTCTAGCACAGCAAAGGTTTATCCAGATGTACTCGTTGGCTTAAAGCCACTGGACTCATTTCACATAGCCAGTTTTCTATAATGGCTAGCATACCTAAGAAATTACATTTGATCATTCTTTCTGAGAAATAGATTTAGAAAGCTACAAGATTTCATTTTTTTCTCTTTCATTAAGGAGAGAGGAAAATGCAGTGAGATCCAGGAAAAGTCTATATTGACCACAAATAATTTTACTGCAAAGTTATTGACAATTAATTGGAATAAGTCAAATTAATTGGTACCTTCACTGCTGAACTGAGGTTAGGTATGTGATTTAAGAAGGTACTAAATTCTCAATGAAGAGTTAACATAATGGATCGGAATTCTCTGACCCAGTTTAACAATTAGCTGGAGGTGGCGTCATGTGAAATTTAAATGTATACTCCAGAGCAGGGAGTCCTTTCATCCTTTTCACAAAATTTCACATGAATTCTTTCATCCCTAATAAACATTGCTAAATTTAAAACAGGAAAGTATATTTCATTTTATTGGTATAAGCATTATCTGCTTAATGCCAACAGCATATTTCCAGAAACTAAAACCCTATTTCTCTCACTATTTGTCAGATCTGCAATGCATTCATATAGCTACTGTCTATAATTAAACATTTAAAGCAGAAGACTGAGATTGGTAATTAGCCCTCAAGATTTTGTAGTAGTATCTGGGAATTAAGCCACATAGTTCCCATTATATTCCAGAGAAATCATTCAACTAGAATTCTTTCACTACTTAGGAAAACCAGAGTCAGCTTCTAAAGCATTCTTACTCATGGGAGTGTAATTTGCACTTTCTGATTTCATATGATCGATATCTTTCCATTTTATAGCTTGTGTTTCAATCTGTATGTTTTTCTATATAAATTAGAAGTTATGTATTGTAATTTCAGGTGCCCAGCCTTGAAGAGATGATTCATCACAATCCTTTACTGATAAACAGTAAAACAAAACAAAACAAAATCCACAAAATTCACTGTAAAATAAGTACTAAGTGCAAAACAGGAAGACAGACAAATACCCCAGACCAAAGAACCCACCATACCCACGTAAAAACCCCCTGTTCACTTATTAATATAGGTAAATATTTTCTTTTGATGTATTTTGCTATATATCAAGTGCGGCTAGTAAGATGGTTTTTCAGTGTTGTGGTTCAAACCAGCCAGCAACTAAGCCTTAGATAGCTGCTCACTCACTCCCCTGATGGGGAGGGGGACCGAATCAGAAAAGTGAGAAAACATGTGCGCTGAGGTAACGGGAGTTTAAAAGGAAAAGCAAGAACCTTGTTCAAGAGCTGAGTGAAACAATGAATTTATTCACCGCTTCCATGGGAGATGTCAACCCACATCTGGTAAAGCAGGGCTCCATCAGACTTAACAGTGACTTGGGAAGACAAACACCATCACTACAAACACATCCACTTCCTCCTTCTTTCCCCAGCTGCGTATGCTGAACATGGTGCCACAGGGTATGGAATATCCCTTGGGTCAGTTGGGGTCCCTATGCTGGTCCCTTCCTGACTCACTGTGCACCTCCAGCCTCCTCACTGGTGGGTGGGGTGAGAAGAAAGGGCCTTGACTCTGTGTCAGCACTGCTCAGCACCTCTTAAAATATCCCTCTGTTATCAAAACAACACAAATCCAAAACATAGTCCCATAACAGCTAATATGAAGAAAATGAACTGTGCATCGGTCAAATTCTGCTTATCTAGTTTTAAACACTCATTAATACAAAGATAGGGAATTTCAGAAGTTCTTGGAGTTTCATGAAGGTTCAACTTGCATTGATATTTGTTGAGCAATGTCATACATATCCATTGCAGAAAATGAAATGATAATTTAAAAGTATGGGGGGAAGAAAAGAATGTTTCTTCTCACAATTTTGCATTTGGGCAGCTAGAGTATATGCCTTCAGGGTCTAAGTAGAAAACCTCCTATAATTGGGGTTTTTTGAAATTTTTCTTTCCATAATAGATTCTTTGGCCATATGTACATAGTATACCTAGCATGTAATAACTAAGGAAGTTGCTAAGCCTAAGTATACAGACCTGGTCGTGTTTCTACCTGAATTTATCTGCTTTTTAAAATTTTATTTCATTTTAAATACTGGAAAAGAAATAGATATTGTCGGGTTTGACAGTCAAATACAGTTCTGAACTTGGGAAAAACACTTGGGATTAATGCAAATAAGAACCAACTCTTATCTTCCTGATGAAATATGTGTGAAAAAATTAGTTATATAGTTCCAGACACTTTCACTCCTATTTAATTTCTCTGCTCAGATGTTGAATATACATTTGAAAATTTTGGTTTTCGATAAAGGTTGGATTAAAATTTTAGTGTTACCAGTTACGTGTTTCTTATGAAGAAAAAAAAGGAAAGAAAGAAAGCAAGAAAGAAAGCAAGAAAGAAAAAAAAAGAAAGAAAGGAAAGAGAAACATTTTCACCCCATAGTCAGAATTCCAGAAACAGAAAAAAACTATGCCCTTATTCACACTGACAGTATTTCTTTCCCTCTGACAAATGACTGGTTCCTCAGGTTTCCCTACTGGAAAGTCAATGAACTGGCTCATGTGAGACTGACTGCAAACTGCACACAGACATCTTTTTTTTTCTATTTTCCAAAGTTATTCTGAGGTGATTATTTTCTTGTACCTGAACTGATTGCTGAAATACTTTTTCTTTCCCTACTCTACCTCCAGTCATATTTTTTTTGTTGTTGTTAATCCCCTGCAGGTATTTAGAATTAGCTTTCATGTTGTGCCTTAGTCCTACTTTCCTCAGGCTTTGCAAATTCTCATTTCTTAATAAACCTTTTTTATCATTTTTGTTATCCTTTTTTTGGAGTCTTTCCAATTCAGCAAAATCTTTTTTGTATTATGGAGCCCAAAACAGTGTAAAGCACTCAAATACCATTTCACCAATTTTACACTGAGATAAAAAATTAATTACCTGCCCCCCTTCTCCTGACCTAATTCCTCTCATTATGCTGTACATGCTCAATATGGTATTTGCCATTCTGCAGCATGTCACTCTGTATTCTTCTGCAGAGTTTATGGTTTGCTCTGAGCCTGCTTTTTTCCTGTAGCCATGGAAATTTCTAAATTAGTATTTCTCCATGTTACATATTAGAGTCTTTCACACTTCACATTTAGCATGATAAAAGGTCAATTTTGCAGTATTTAGACCCCAATCACAGCAGGGCATATTAGGGTCTTCACTACATTCTAGGGCTGAAATGAACAGAAAAAATGGTGTAGTTGGATGCAGCAAATTCTTCCAACCCTGCCATTATGCTGAAAATGCAAATCTCTCTTTCCTGTAAGAAGACATTGCCAGGGTTATTTTGAAGAATTACCTGTGTTTTCCTAAGAAGTGGGGCTATAATTTAATTTTTTTAAATAATTGCAATATCTCCACTGGCCTACTTAGCTATATATATCATGCCATCAATTCATGCTCTGTCTTCCTACGTTCTGGTAGTTATTCTTACTTCTTCATCTCCATTTTTATTTCATTTTTTCTTAACTGAAACAAGGAAACTTTTTACAGAAATTCCCTTTTTACCACATGGATTATGTCACCTTGGTCAAGAAAACAGAATGACTGGCACTGTACTCAGGAAATTTAAGTATCCTTTTCTTCCTACCTTTAACTATTAGGCAGACAGACCTTAAGCAGCAGTGTAAATTCTTTCTATTCCCATGCTCTTTGTTACTCATACAGCCTCCAGGACCTTAACCAACATGCAAAGATCTTTTAACAGCATTTTGCAGCAGACAAAACCCTTTGTTTGCACAGTTAAAGGAAAAATCAAATGTTTGGCTTAATAGTAGTTATGAACTTGACCCACCGACTTGACTCAAGTACAGCATCAGATACAGAAAAACATGATTAAAATATTTCTACATAGATCTTTCCATCACTGTTTTACTATCTCTAGTTAACACATTTTATTCACATGTTAGCAGTATAAAAGTGTCTAAATAGGTACATAGATTTAACTTGGGATAGGAAAATAAATCCAAACACTGTCACAATCATTCCTATAGAATTTGTTGTCTAAAAAGCAGTTTATTGCACAACTTCATAGTGTATAATGCAAAATGCAAAGAGTGACTGATGAATAGCATTGTACCAGAAATGGTGGGATGTTTAACCTGTAAGAGGTGCACAGCCACATCATTCCATTAGACCTGACAAATACCCAGTGACAAGCACTGCAGACTGGTATTTGCTAACCCAGGAGACATCAGAGCTTGAAGTTTTATTACTTCAGTTTTACATTGATGCTGTTGCTCTTGGCTTTACAGTCATAGCTCAAGTAACACAGGCTTATAAAAGGTTGGTGAATAGCCTCAGCTCTAAGTTATCCAGGCTTTATTCCTCTTTAGTCAACAGGAAGAGAGAAGCATCTCTCAAGGGGCAACTCATTTTTTCATACACTCTTACATTATTGTTGATGAAATATTTCTGAGAAGTAATTTTCCCTGAGGATTCAAGGAGAAGGGTAGATAGGCTAATGTGAACCAGTTGACTAACTTTTAGAGAGTGAAAGGGACGTGCAATGAGTGACACCAAGAGTCACTCCAGGGAGCAATGTGAACTGTTGCTGTGGGACTGGAATTTTGCTGTCTTACGTCTGCTTAAGCCATGCAAAATGTTGCATGATTTACCCCTGGCTGGGTGTTGGCTGAGCTGTGTTAATGATGTGACCACTACCAATTACAAAAGTGAATCTGAGCAGATTATGACCCTGGCAGAACTGCTGCTGAGTATTGAACCCAGAGCAATTCAAGCTTATGGCTGAAGATCTGTTCTGTGATCAAGTGTCAGCCTCTCTGGCCACAGCTAATAAGTCTGTCACTGGTGAAGCCAGGGACACTAAAACTCATCTGTAGTCTTCTGATCAGCAGAGTGCTCTTATTCTTAACAGTTTTCTTCTGGTGTGGTACTTTGTCACTTTTGAAAGCTCAGCACCAATGGACGGTGATATTACTTCTTGCCTGTAATGAAGCACTAAGTCAGGATGATGTTGCTGTGAGTGCTTTCTCAGTACAGAATGGAATATTTGCATAGATTAGCCTGCTAGCTGATGGTCCTTGACTGCTTTAATTTAAAACACACTACTTTCCATTGAAATGCCATACAGGTTTGTTTATTTATTTATTACTTTACATCACTAGAAGATGCACAAATTCTTTGAACAGCTTCCTGAGGCAATTTATTTCTTCACAGATGAAAAATTCTGTCCTTTTTGTTAGGAGGCAAGTATACATTGAACAATATAGAGGTATCTGAAAGCAGTCGAAATTCTGAAGCAAAGAACAAACACTATTTTTTGGCATTGCTGTTGACTAACCTTGTGATAGTGTTACTACTGTTTTAGGTTTTTAGCTCATCTCTGATAAAGTTCTCTGATAAGGATACCTGCAAGATAAAAAGTATAACCTTTTCTTACTAAGACATCTGGTAAAATGATGAATGACTGGATACACATAGACTTAAGGTTGACCTCTTGACTTCTACTATTCAGTAAAATAAACTGGAATAAGACAAAGTTTAGCATCCAGCTCTTAAAATCCAAAAAGTTTTCTAAGTGAAACAGAGGCATAGAGCTACAATCTCAAAAAATTGTTTGGAATTTCATAGATGAAGTTAAAATACCTCCCAGCTTCTACTCTGCATGTAACTTTCTGATTATAGAGATTATAGACATATAGACAAATATACACATATATAGAGATGATGTTAAAATATATAGGAATAATAATATACATATGTAAATTAACACATAAAATAAACTTTATGAGCCAGAATCACTATTAATCTCTGTTCAATCTTTTCACTGTGAGTAGTTATATCAATACCAGCAAGTTTTTCAGACTTCTTGATAAATTTCCAGTACCCCCACTCTGATCTTTCAAGTAGTCTCAGATAGAAGATATTTTACCCAATCTTCTTAGCCTATAAAGGATAAGAGAATCAAAAAATCTAAAATCAGAAAAGATATAAAGTGTTATTAGTCCAAATTTCTGCCAGCACAGAATACATTTCCACATTACATTTACCATTGCATTAAATTATTTCATTATTTTATTGATTTGATAGGTAATTTTCAATAAGCCTTCTTCTTTTTTTTTTTTACATGACCCTGTTTGACATTGCTCCTTCAAATATTCATAGACCTGTCATTATAACCCCTTGTAACCTTTCTTTGGTGAAGATAATGTGTATTTAACTTTTTTATTGATTTTTTTTCCAATAAATGACCCTATTATAAATTTCTCTTTCCTTTTAATCAGGCTAGAAATTTTGTCAGAAACTGCTTGGAGTGAAAGTGCCATTTCACATCTTTAGCTGCTGAAATCTGATATTATAGAGAAAAGAATCTGTTTTCTCCAGGGTGACAGAAATAAATAAAAAATGTTATGTACAACATCTGGATGATGATATTTAAAGTTATGTTCCTCAAGAAGAAAGATACTTCACCTTACCTAATTTACTGAGCTCTATTTTTGCTACCTTCTGCTGGTATGTTCATGAAGATGTCCAATGAGATTTGAACAGCACTGGGATATATAGATCATTAGTAACACCTCTGTGACAAGTAAAAAAAAAATCTAATCAGAGATTAATCATAATGAAAGATAATGCCATCATTTATTTTTTTTAAGCTCACGTTCTATGCATTGCTATATACTATATTGCTATATACTACATTTCTTGGAATTTCTTGAAAAATATTTCAAATTCATCCTTGATTTAATAGGTTAGATCTTTACTGAAGTCAGAGGAATTAAGTGTCTATTATGCTCACTGCATTGACCCTAGCTTCTGTAGAAAATTGTTGATTTTTTTGATAACAAGTTAATTTAACATGATTTCTTGCTTATGAACTCTTCTGCCTGAAATTTTCCTCAAGGTACTAAAGGATTTATTGAAGTTTTTCTCTGATCTCATATATAGTACTTACTTAAGAGACTTATAAAAACAAGTTCTATGAATTACCCAACCTACCTCTTGAATTCTCAAAGATGATATTTGATAATTCCATTTCTGATGTTAGGTATTTATAAAAATTTGGCCATGTTGACCTCTTCATGTATATAGCATTTAAAAGATGTATTCTTTGTGATAATTGTATTTCTTACCTATTTTTCTGTATGACCTGGATTTACTATCCACTGCTAGAATTTTTACCTTCCTTCCCAAAAAAATCCAAAACCAAAACCAAAATGTATGAAACACATTTTTAAAAAAATTATACTCACAGCTCCAGCTAGTGACAGTCCGTCTATCTGAAACACAGTTATAGACAGTGGAACATAGTCTATAACTATGGAAACCATGTAGAAGTCCAGTATCAGAGACTATGTATTAAACTTAAATTTACTGGAAAGTAAAAGAAGAGAGGAAAAAAAAAATCAATGTTCAATATTTAGAGACTAAGAATATTCCAATCATGTTCTCAGAATCGACCAAAGGGAATAACTATGTATGTTGATCATCCCTCCAAAGTTTATCAGGCAACAGTGTTTTATAAACAATTTTATTCAATAACTGTATACAGGGATAAAAGGATACAGAAATGTAGCAAAAGTAATGTAATATGGTCTCAATTCTAACTGAAGTTATAACGTATTTAACATCTGACATAGCACAATAAAGGAAGAATGTTTTAGAGATTGTGTAGTTAAGTTCAATTATAGCTTTTAAGTATGTTTTATACTCTTTCTGAGTTTTTCCTCCCTTCTGTGTCAGTTTGATCATACAAGAAAACAATTTGATCACAGCTGTCAACATACAAACATCAAAGTTAGATTCTGCTTCTTCACAACAGTGTAATAAAATGTTGTGGAATTAAGATGGTAGTAGGTGGTGGTTACAGATATGGATACAAGGCTTTACAATCCAAAATATCTGTCTGGGGTCTATACAACTCTTCTCAGTATGATATTTCAATATGTCAGACATCTAGTGCTTTATCAGCTGCTGTGAAAGATTCCTAAAGAAACCACCACAAGAGAATGCCTTCAGTATGAAAATGCTTTGTAGACTCAGGTTCCTGGCTGTTGCCATCATTAATAGCACTAGTTTTTCACTGAATTAAGAAATGCATTAATTTCCTTCACATTCAATTAATAGTTAAGATGTGCACAGATTTCTTTTAAATTTTCGAGTCAGTGATGAGGAGTAAATATAGTTTTATCTTTAGGATTTGAGTTATATCCAAAAATGTAAAGCAACTCAAAATCAAACAGAATCAAAATCCTTTATTCCATCCATGTCAAGCTATATTATCCCCTGACTCAGTATTTCAAATGTGAGCCATATCCAGTTTGAAGAGTCACATTATGTTATGGTACAGTATGTAACACAGTACGATGACTGTAATAGGCATGAAGCATCAAAGAAATAGTGTATCTGCTGAAAGTCAACACAATTTTCATTTGACAATAAATGCAATGAATTTTAACCTGTTACTATGAGACTTCTTGATACTTTCATATTATTAATGCTCTCAAAAATGAATTACGTTGTTATGTGCATATGAGTACAATTATTATATGATTCCAGTTCCAGTGGGAATTATGAAGTTTCCTAAAAATAATCAAGTAATTTCCTTTTCTTCCTGTGCTATTCCTTCCCTGTCAGTGTGCCATTATGTTACAAGAACTTCAGGTGCTTGTGTCCAATATAAGCAGAAACAAATTAATGAAACTTCACCACGGTGTGGGATTTGAAACTATTTATTATGGGTCCACTTAATTATTAAGTAACTCATCTGTCTACTACCTGGGAAGGAATCTTTTGATTGAAATATTTATTGAAAGGTAGTTTGAGTAAACTTTAATTCACAAATACTTACAAATCATATTGGTGACTCACAATTTTAAATCTGTGTTAGGTCTGCATCATCAAAGTGTTTAATTTAAATAAATGCATTTATATTATAAGGATATGAGTGTAGGTAATACAAAATGGAGAGGTACGTATGTAATACATGGAATATACATACACACATATAGATATGTATGTATGCAGAAAAGAGAGGGAGCAAAATGAGACTAATATTAATATGGCCACAATTTTATTAACACAGTGTGGATGGGTATTTTTAAGTCTGATGATATCTAACCCTACAGCAAACTGCTAAATAGGAACAAAAGGTCCTGTTTTCCACGAGTGTGGGCATGTATACTGTTGGATAGCTGAAAACAAAATAATTAATTCCTGCATTTGTCTCCAAGTAGCCATTGACCAACAGCAGTGAAAATGAACTCTAAAGAATCTGTGTTGATGATCATATCTCCCCTAGGTAGTCCTGGCTACACCTAACTAGTTGAGGACATAACAATTAATAGAAGCCTAACTCTGTTGTTTGTAGATCTGGTTATTCAGACCTATAAACAAGGGATGATAAGGCTACTAAAAGAGAAAAAAATATTTTTAAACAAACACATCAATTCATGTCCAAATGCTGCCCTGCCTTGCTCACTTAGGTCTTGTTTAAGCAATTTTGTACTCTTAAATTTTATAGACATTTTTATTTAGTAGACCATTATGTTTCAATGCAATCTGGGAAATTTCTGATAGCATTAGACAAAATTCATTAAAACATTTTAGTTGCTTCATCAATAAATATTGCCAAAACCACTTTGTGCCTTGGTAATTTCTCTATTGAGTTGGCTAGGATGATCTGGTAGATTTAGTCCTTTGAATTTTCAGAATGACAAAGACTCACATTTTATTCTTCCTGTCCAAGAGTTACATTAGCAAATTATTTTGCAGTTTTCCTGCCTCTTTCTTACTTTTTGTTTTGCTTGGTTGTTTGGTTTGCCTTGGTTGTTGACTTTTACCTGTAAAACAAGAATGAAGTAAAATCTAAGTTTGTAGTGTCATCAATATTCAAAGGAATTTTGGTGTCTTGGCTAAAAAGTATAAGTAGAACCATTTCACTGTAGCAAAGCAGGTATGAGATTTCCTGATAATTGACTTCCCGAGAACAGAAATAATACTGAGGACCAAAGGCAGAATCTGCACAACTTTTTTGGTGATGTATTTTTAACAGAGTAAATTTAACTGACCTCTGTCAATACATTTTACTCTCACGGTTTTGTAAGACATATTTAGCCCTCAGAATGGCAAATATGCCTTTTCTCTCTCACTCTCCATGTCTTATTTCCCTGTACAGCTTGAGTATTCTTCTCTGAGATTGAATTGAAAGCAGGGACACACACCCATGCAGCCCAAACTCTACTGAAACAGGTTATCCTACTATGTTAGAGAAACACCTGGCATGGAAACTTAATCTACTGCTAACAGGAGTAATTCATCTTTGGAGTCAACTGAGTCATTGTGAGGAACATATTTAATGATTGCTCTCTGCCCTGCAGCAGTTACATTTTTATTTCTGGGTACAATTCACTATGTTGTTTATTCTGCATACAGCCTTAAGTCATCTAAGGCTCTCAGATCAGGAGCAGAGCTAGTATTGAACTCTCTAGGACAGAAAACCCTTTTCAATACAAGACTATGATTACTATTTGACCTATTTCACTTTGTTTTGAGAGGTTGTATGAAATATGCTCATTAGAGGAACCTGAATTTGGCTTCTTTCGATAGCTCCACAGTCAGCTTAGATCAAGCTAAACCAGGCAGCTATTAGAAAGGGTAATTCTGTCCATAATTACCTTCACCTTCTCACCAGGGCTTCCTTGCCATTCTCTTGCATTAGCTTTACTTATTTCAATCTATGGTATGAATCATATATATATAAAAAACCCAAACAACTGCTGAGCTATATAACCACTCTAGCTGTCTGTCAGGATTTAATAGCAAGCAGCAAGCAAGCCCCATGCAGTTGCTTGCTCAGTCCCACACCAGCAGGATCAAGGAAGAAATCAGAAGGGAAAAAGCCAGAAAACTCACGGGTTGAGATAATGACAGTTTAATAGGGAAAGCAAAAGCGGTGCACACAAACAATGTCAAACAATAAATTATTTCACTGCTTCCCATGAGCAAGCAGGCATTCAGCCATCTCCAAGAGAGCAGGACTCTCTCACATGTAATGGGAACTTGGGAAGACAAACACCATCACTCCAAATGCCCCACTCTTCTTTCTTTTTCCCCCACTTTATACATTGAGCATGTCGCATGGTCTGGAGTATCCCTTGGGTCACTTTGGGTCACCTGTCCTGGCTGTGTCTCCTCCCAACCTCCCATGCACCCCCAACTTCTTTGAGCACAGCAGTACAAAAAGGAGAAAAGGCCTTGGCTCTGTGTAAGCCATGCTCAGCAAGAAAAACATCTCAAAATTATCAACCCTGTGTTCAGCTCAAGTCTAATACACACACCAGCCACTGTGAAGAAAATTAAGTCTACCCCAGCCAAGCCATCACACTGTCAGAAAAATGGAAATGGAACATGCAAATAGATATGAGGAGAAAAATTGACCTAAGTGTGCATTTTTCACTAAGTGTGATCCAGTTCAAAAGTGATCTCCTACCCACAGTTTTTTCCAGTGCCTGGATATTATCAGATATAACATGTAAGTAACTGCAGAACAAGCTAGATCAGAAAGTTCAAACAAACAGACACAAAGATTTAAGAAGGGCAGGATCATATGAAGAAGGTTAACAGGAAGGAGAGCAAAACCACCTGTGTTACATCCTCAATTATATTAGATTAAACATTACATAAAACATCCCCCTTTGATCAGTCTAACTTGATTGTGAAGCCTCAAGGCTAAAAGTTTGATTATGTTTTGATTCAAAGCAGCTTTGAATTAAAGTCAGCTATGAAGACAGCAGTTCTAATGGATTTAATTTATTTCTTATTAACACAATTTGCTGTGAGTACCAACAGAAGGTGTCATTCAAGTCACCAGTGATATATGTAGTCTCAGGTGATAGCAAATAATAGAAACAATAGAGAAATGTGATGTAGGTAGAGGTGGAATAAATGCCTTCTTGTTTCCAAAAAGTCTTGATTTCGTCTCTGTTGCTCAATATAGCCTTAAATATTGGGGTATGAGATTTTTCCTAGCATTTTTATGGACACTGAGATGTGATGATCTGAAGTTCATTTGCTGTCTTTTAGGAAATGTCTCCTATTTCTGAAACATAGGGCATATAGAACAAATGTTCCTGATCACCTGGTTTTTGCTGCTTGGACATTTTTTACGCTTTTACCATATAAACACCCTTTAATTTTAGATTTTTACTTCCATTCTACTAATAGGTGAGATTTCCCCTTTATTTCCTTGTCATCATTTATCAATGATGAAATACTTTTCTTGAAATGGAATGCATAGTGTTACCCAGAGTATTTAGGACCAAAATATAGCACTAATTTTCCTGAAGGTTACTTTCTTTCCTTATTTACTGATCCTTATGAATCATCAGGATTTAAAGCATTTTTAAATGTAAATGCAGATTCGGTGAAGTGTGTTTTTTGAAGTACCTACACGAAAAACTCATCCAGTTCCAATTAGGCTCTCTACACAGGCTTATACTTAACAAGCACAATTTCAGACTTGGAATTGCTCTTTAGATTTAGATTTTGGTTGGCAAGCAAACAATTCATAATATCTGGTAAAGTTCTGTGGCAGTGATGCCAAGTACTAAGAGTTTCACTGTGAAGTTAATGCCATTTTTTTACAATAGAAATCACATTCAATATAGCCCAGGCTTCAAACAGGATATGCAGTGCAGCTAGGAAAAAAATGTTTCAAATTATGTAGTACATACACCATGTAATACATGGAAATTATATGCATTTTTCCAGTGCTGGATGTAGAAATCAATCCTTTTGTCAAGTGCTTCTATTGTAGACTGCCATGTTGGAGACCTACATTCAAACAAAGCACTCGGAGGGTTGGGCACTTAGCTTCCGGGGAGAGGAGCCTTCTGCCATTCAATAACTCTCCTCAGTCACAGATGAGAAACGGGCTGCAGTAGATAAGACACTTCAGACAACCCTTTTGATAGTCTCACATCTGAGGTTAATGACAATAGCTCAGGTGTGGGAGTCATGTAATAAGCGTAAATCTGACTTGGAAAATTAAAAACAAAGAGCCTGAAACAAAGAAAAAAGTAGCACTAGTTTGAAGAGAATGGCATTATAGTCAGAAGGAGTAAATAATGAGGAACAATGCAGTATGATACATGAGAACTTAGATGATTTAAATACTAAAAGATGAAAGCTAGTTCAAAGCAGCTAAATAGAGAGCGCTGACAGGTTCCTAGGGGAAAAAAGGATATCAAACAATTGGGTGTGTCATTAAATATAGGAAATCAAAAGGTAAAAAGAGTCTAAAAGATAATTCTGTGTGCAGCATTAAATATGAACGATAAGTAATAAGATGAGAAAAGAAAAATCTATGTCTAACATTAAAAACAAAGGAACATTACCAACTATGCCTAAGTAGGGCAAAAAGGAGTCAGGTACAATTTATTAATATAAACAAAATCTAGAAGAAACAGACTAACTAAGACGTGAACAAAGGAGAAGGAATCCACTTTCAGTTAAAAAATCTAGAAGGTTATTCAATCCTAGGATAAAGGAATGTTAAATGCTTCTTGCTGTACAGTAAAAGCTCTTCTAGTCTGTAGATTTTGCCCCCTGTGTCCTCAGCTCAGCTGAACTATCACCTCTGTGAGCTCAAAAGGCATGTCCAGGGCTTGCCTAGCCCATGTGCTTATTTACAGGAGACATACGAGGCCCAGATGATAATTCTGTAAGAAAAGTCGAAGCAAGACAGACTGGATTGGCAAAAATACTTGAGGCATCAAAAAGTTACAGATTAGAAGCACCCCAAAAATCTCATAATGAGGTCTCACAAATACTTGTGAAACTCTGGACCCTAATTGATGCTAGCAGAAATCTTGGTACTATGAATTCTTATGGATGAAGCCCATTAATAGTAAATCCCAACAATGTTAAATCCTGCTGCTCCTGTTACTCCTAATTATGTTATAACAACATTAAGAAATTGACATTTCATTTTTTTTCCTTTGTAAACATGTAGAGTCTCTTTTCTTTCATTAAAAGAATGACCCTATCATAGCTGGGCATTCTTCTAAGTTTTTGAGCCCATATTAGTTTGTCCATAATAAATATTTCCTGGTATATAACTCGTTACCTAACAATTCACTCAGGAGTTAATTTTTGTCATAAATGGCAGGTAATTAAAAAAAACAAGGTAGTTGTTAGGTTTTCTAAATTAAAAAGTTGGATTTTTTTCTAGGTTTTCTCACTTTTCTGTTTCTAAATTTAAAACTTTAAACAAAAGTGGAGAAATTCTGAATGGAATAACTGAACTAACTGACCGGACTGTAGTAACAGTAACTGCATGAAATACTACTGAAAGGACAGTGTAGCTCAGAAACTGATTAGTTCCATTTTGTGGCAGCAGGAGGATTCACTGCAGATTTAGTGTGGCACTTTAGTTCAGTGCAGCAAGGTCTGTGAGACTGCTGGCCTATCTTTTAGCATGGTTGGTCCAGATTACTGTGCCAAGTTAAGATGCTCTATGCCTATACTGATCATTCAGCCTGGCTTGGCTACACATCCATGTGAGACACACTGCTAATGGCTGGATTATATCTTGCCCCAATCAAAAGTGTGGGAACATTATAAATTCTAACTGAAAAGAATATATGAATTGTTTACAGCAAGCTGGGCAATAGGCTTTTCTCTGGAAGGGGAAAAAAAAAAAAAAAGGTGGAACAATTTCTTTAAAGTTAAAAAGTAAACAAAATTCACTCTACCTCCTCTCTCTTCCTGGAATAGCCTTTCAGTCTTCTTCAACTGCTAAAACTGAATTTTCCAGTGCTACAAAAATTAAGAATTAGAATTTTCAGGGTGGGTCTAGGGAGATCACTTATGGTTTGGTTTTGGTGTATTTTTACTTATATTTTTATTATTTATTATTTTTACTTTTTATTTATATTTATCTGAAAAGCCTGTAAATCACTAAAAATAAACCTACTATACAAAAAATGTTTAATTACCTCGACAAAGGTCAGTTCTAGCCGGGTCAAAGCTTTCAAATTAAAGAAAGTCTTGTATGAGGATGAGAGAAACAGGCAAAATATCTTGCAGAAAGACAAGAGAAAGATAAAGAATATCAAGTTGTTAAAGTGTCTAGGAGTGCCGTTGCTGATCACACCTCCATCTTCCAATGTAGATGAAAGAGAAAGGTAGTTGGTCACTAATATCATCTTGGATTAGCTTGCATCAACCAATTTACTATAGCCCCTTGACAATGGAGGAGCAGCATACTGTGGAAAGGAGGGACAAGCTCTAAGATACACTAAAAGTAAGGCCTATTTTAAAAAAAGATCATTTTAGCTACATTATGTAGTGAATGGGGAGCAGAAGATGGCAAAGACTAAAAAGCAAGAGTTCAAAAGGTCAGATTTTCTAGGAAAATTGAGAGAGACATAGATATCTGACATCTTTACATTTTATGCCATTTCAGTTCTCTTACAAATCTTGTAATCTATTAAGAGTTCAGTAGAAGGAGTCCAATAGACATATTGCATAATGAGCAACAGAACGATGGACAAATTAGACTTGAGAATGAGGGCTTTGTGGGATAAAAACAAAAGAGATGGTGTGATAACAGAATGAAAGAAGAGATAACACATTTTTATCAGATATGGAGCATAGCCAGACTTTTATCTCTGGGCTATCTGTACCTGTGTATGTGTAGCACAGACCAGAATGCTTCAAAGTCAGGACATCTTTAGTTATCACCAGAACAGATGCTGGAACCTATGCCTGTATCTCGGTTAGTAAACTGAACTGTGCAATGCTGTCTGTTTGTTAGCATGGTGCCTGGCACAGATTTTTGTCTTAGCCAATTAGCATATTCTATTGAATACATATGCTTTGTTTATATTATCAAAGCATGTTCATAAACCTGTAGTAGCTGTTATGTCAACCAGATTGACCTCATTATGTGCCACAAGACTAGCTATAGGTATTGTAACTTGCCCATACAGGCCTCACAGAACTGAATTTTCTTGACCTAGTCTTCTTAGTCGTACAAAATGTCAGACCAAATGATGTCTTTTACCCCTGGATCCTTCTATTTTTTTTTAGTCATAAAAAAGGCATAACTGACTGGCAGCATTCATCTATAATAATTTAGTTTAGCATAACTCTTTAATGTCTTTTTTCCTTTGGTGTTCATATCTCAAAAGCACAAAGATGTTGAGGGCCAAGACCTGCATGTGTTTCATGTCATACTTTATGAGAAAACCTTTGCTTCTTGAAATCTGAGTGAGCTTCCTACAAGAAGCAGTTGTAATTTCAGATCTCTATAGATACCCTAAGTTCTATTTCAAATGCCTTGAAATGACTACTGCTTTAACATTTCAGTACATTTCATCTTCATATTTACATGATAACAATTTCATCATTTCAGTTGTTACGAGGTTTTCTGCTATCTCTCAGCAAAAATTTATTGCTCACCCTCCTACTCCTTCTAATTTTTCTTAGTTTTCATGAAATTATGCCATTGTTCTATATCATAAGAAATACTGTGCTAATTTTTTTTTTATTTCTGAACATACATATTGCCTAATTTTCTAACAATAAACCTTGTATTTTTCTTAATAGGTAAACAGAGCTGGTAATGATGCACAGTCCTGTCCAGTGCCGGTTCTAAAGTTAAATCAATCATTATATTCCTTCTGCATAAACATCAAACCCCATTCACTTCAAAGGCGGTAACCTTTAATATGATAAATCTACAGCTTCTGCTGTAATTATCCAGATGTGATTTAACATTTTAGGAAAATCTGAAGAGCTCTAGACCTAAAATTTTCACAAAGAATCATATGTTATTCCTTGTTCATAAGATGATTCTGTGTCCCACTGTTTGTTTCATATCTAAGTTCACTTCATTAATTTGACAGAAATTTTTATACAATACATATAACCTCTTCAGTATAATGCATGACAACATTTTGAGAGATCACTAGGGAATGAGAACGAGCAAAAATATACCCCAAGATTTTTTAATGAATAAGAATTATGTGGAACAGTCAAGATTCCACATGCTTTTCCAGGTATAGGGAAGTGGAGAGCAGCACAGTGGAAAGTGACCTGAGTGTCCTGGTCAAGGGAAAGTTGGATATGAATGAGTCAGCAGTGCCCTGGCAGCCAGGAGGGCCGAGCGTGTCCTGAGGGACATCAGGCACAGCATGGCCAGCTGGGCAAGGGAGGGGATTGTCCTGCTCTGCTCTGAGCTGGGGCAGCCTCAC
>JANRGV010000084.1:51988959-52012624 GCA_024734035.1 Alethe castanea
GGCTGTCAATCACTAAATCAGGTCTCTGATTGGTCCCCGCAGCCTCAGGGGAGGCTCCCAGAGAGGGGCTGCTCTCCTGTTTTGAGGCCCTCCTGCTGGTCCCCTAGGGGCTGGACTCACCCCCCCGGTCCACATGAAACCAGAGCACTCTGCTAAACAGTTCAATTGCATACTTGAAAAAGTGCGTATCTTACATTTTAAATTAATTCTGCTTATGAGGTATATTTTTAGAGAATGTTTTCATTGCTCACTTCCTTTCCTCCTCAACTCAAATATGGGAAGATATTCATCACAAATTCACAGAATGTCTGAAGTGGGAAGGCACCTCCGGAAATCATGTAGTCCACCTCCCAGATTAAGGCAGGGTGGGTTTAAAGTATTTCAAAGAATGAACAGTTCATAGCCTTTCTGGGCAACCTGGGCCAGTGTCTGAGCCTCTCACAGTAAATGTGTTTTCCTCATGTTTACGTTACCTGTATCTTAGCTTGTGGTCATTGCCTCTTGCCCTTTCCTTGGCTACTACTGAGAAAAGTCTAGCTCATATCTACACCGTGCAAACATATACACATTGATGCTGCTCCCCCAGAGCATTCTCTTCTGGCAGAGCAGTCATAGCTCTCTCAACCTCTCCTTATATAACAGACACTCCCATTCCTTGATCACATTTATGACCCTTTGCTGGACTAGATCCAGAATGTCCATTTCTCTCTTACAAAGTCAGAATTTCAAATGTGTCTCAGCAGTGCTTATTAGTGGAGAAGGGTGACACCCCTTGAGCAGCTGGTAGCCCTCCTCGCTATGTGCCCAGGACACTGTTGGCCTTCAGTGCTGCAAGAACAATAAGGTAAAGGTATCTAAAGATATCTCATGTCTGAATAACCTGTCATACAGACAGGAGATTGAGGCTGATATCTTTTAAATATTCTTAGCTATAAATGATTACCTATAGATGACTAACCAATTTCAGTGACAGTTTGGCACTTACATATTTCAGTGAACATGAACCAGCAGATGTTTGTTTATTATCAGGCAGAAAGTTATAGCAAAGAAAAAAGGGTCAGATCTCTAAAAATCTCTATTTCTAAACTTGTGTTCCTACTTTACTAGATATATGTGACATTAATATAATAGATTTCAAGCTACTGACTTCATAATAGATATCTAAAGCTGACATTAATTCAGATATACTTTTAATCTTGGTAAATAGGAAAGCAGATAAATTTCAAATGAAATAAAATACCAAGAAAAACAACACCACTGTTTTTCAAGCAAACGGTTTACATTGAGAGCTATGCAGCAGCAGGAGCTCTGACCGAGGAAACACAAAATATAAAAGCTGTCACCTCCTAAATATTTTTCTTTCATCATGATTTCACAGTAGAAACTACATATGATTAAGGTAATACCTTTTTTATTAACTTGTAAGAATACAATTTTCAGAAACAGTGCTCGTATGAAGAAATCTGGACTAAAACTAAAGGTGGCATCACAAACGTACTTCAGTGAGAAAAATAATTAGCAAATTTTTGTACTGCTTTATCTAAAGGAAAATACAATAAAGTGGCAGAAAAAAATGTATGTATGTATGTATGTATTAGAAATCCCTTTGCTATATTAACCATGATGTTAACACAGAAGTGAATTTTATGTTTACTTGTAGAAAAGACCATTATTAGCATAATTCACAAACTTCAGACAAGTCACTAGAATGATATGGCCACTCTAAGGAAGCATTCATACGTTACTCAAAACAAAACAAAATGCTACAGAAATATTCATATGCTGTAGTAAGTTTTGAGGACTGATTTATTGGTTTCTAAACTCTCACTGTCTATACAGGCAAGAAATATATATATATATATAGTATACACATATAAGATAATGTATGTGTAGCAATAATTGCAGGATTGCAAGCAATTTATACCATCACAATTTTTCTCCAAGGATTTGATCCACTGAGTATTTAATCTTCAACTCCCAATAGAGAAGAAGGCATTTGTCCCAAAGAAGAACACTATGTTCAGACAGTGAAGAACAAGAAGATGCAAGGTCATGTACCATTCTTATGCTTGAAGGAAAACAATTTCCAAAATTACAAGATGAAGGACTACATAACTAATTCAAATATCATATTGTCATGACTGACTTCAACTCAAGGAAGCAAATTCATGATTCAGCAACTTTTGTAAGCCTACATCCTGTCCAGGGGTCTCAGGTAACTTGAATGTGCTATTGGAAGTGCTTAAGTATAAAATAAACATCATATCCTGTTGTTGTGATTATATATGCAAGATAACAAAGGGAGAAGTGAAACAAATTAGAAGGAAAATGTGAGGAAAAAATGCTTGGTAACAGACAGAAGACCAGATGAGTTTTGTACCCTGGAGAGTAGTAAAAGAAGGAAATACAGATCCCATTTATATTATTTTCTACCTCTTTCATCTCTCCCTGCCTCCTGAAGGAAGTACTACCCAGCCTACCCCTTCAGTCACTGGAAATGGGTGGCAGTGCTGCAGTTCCATGGGATATGGCAGGCCAATGTTTCCAACCCCCTCTGCTCCTTGATCTTTTCTACTCCACTACAAATTCAGTCAGCAAGAGTACACCAGTTTTTCTGTAACTTTGTTTAAGGATATGAGAGCTAATTAGATGAAAGAAGCACTAGGAATACTCAGGTGACAAGAAGATTTCCAATACCTGCAGTGGCAAAGCTCAGCTGGAACTACTCAGGTTCATTTTCAAGTTGAATGTACTAGTCTTGCATATCAATGATGAGCAGCTGCCTCCCTCTGAGACACCATACTTTAAGATACTGCTAAAAATCTTAAAGCCGAATCCACTCCTAAGCTATTAATTAGTTTGGTCCAAAATATTAGTCTGTCTTAATTAAGCCAATTCCATATGGACCAAAATACATTTGCTAACTGAATTTAAGCCTAAATGGAAGCATTTCTATCTAGGAGCATGATATTAATGAGACTCATTTAATGAAGGTGGTGATTTTCTCAAAAGGTGAACAATAGTGGAAAGATATCCAATACCTAGAAACAGATTCCTGTATTTTTCTAATTTTTTTAAAATTATGTAGTCTTAGCCAAGAAAATGTTTTTTAAAAATTTTTACCAGTACGAGCCACTAACATCTATTGTGCTATGATAGAAAATTGGGATTTATTAATACTATGCTCACTCAATCTTTCTCTCAAAATTATCCCCTTATGAAGCAAAGTTGTAGATAGGTTGGGTATTTTCTGATTGTCTGTATTTCCACTGTGGGAGCTGGAGCTCCTGGTATATTACTACCACTAAAAAGTGATTGGCACTTTAACAAAAATCAGTACAAAATAACCATTTTCTTTCCAGCAAAAGTGGGAAAGTGAAATGCCACAGAATTTGCAGGGTGCTGAGTCTCCATCTTTCTGTGTATTTTCTGATTAATAATAGAAAGTTCATGGGTACCTTTACAGTACCCATCCAGGGCAGGAGCATAGCCAAAATCTATTTCATTTGGGTGCAAATCTTCTGTATAGGATTTACAGTTCTTCTGATAGATTGAGGAGTCTGCATTAACTGACAACCTGAACTGATTCTCGGTCTGCACATTTTCACTACCTGAGAGAACACAATTGCATTTATGACATATCAATTTCTTGTTTTCTTAAGCAAAGCTGTTCATTTGAGGAAGAGGGAGAAGGAATTTTCATTTTGAAAGGAATATCCTATGTTTGTTAAATCATTGAAAATTTACCTTAGTTCAATTGAAAAATTAATCAAATAACCCTTGAGATAGTATTAAGATGCAGTACATTGGTGCTATACACCTAATTATTTTGATAAACCTACTGTTTTACTAAGATGCTTCCCCTTTTTTGTGTTGTGTTTAATTGAAAAAAAAAAAACAAACCACATTTATAGTGCCAGCATGGGTTCTAATTTAAGATGATCTTACGGGCACAAATTGTAAGCAAACAACCACAACAAAAAAAGTATTTTTTAACCAAAACCTATGGACCTATGTGCAGAAATATATTCAAAATGAAACTGGGAAACCCTATGAAGCAGGTTTAACGTACCCTCTCTCTTCAGTCCTTGTAGATTTTAGGACGAATATGAGTTACACTTTGGGACTGCTTGACCCAAACAATTTCCATCATTGTTCGTCCTGGAGAAAATATTCTGATTCATTGCATTAGCTCACCTTTGCAATTGCTCACCTACATTTCAGACGACTGTGCACAACAGTACTGAAATAGCACAATTTTGTGTGATGATACTGGTCATGTCAAATCTCTAAAGGACTTTTTTTAAAAAATAGCTGTATGACTTATTTATGTTTTAAACTGCAGAATATTATTCATTCCCAAAACCAAAAGAGAAAGAAAGAATAATAATATTTAAAGGTATTCTCATTCTGTCATTCACCAAATTTTGCAATCAAAACTCTTTATCTTTGGGAGAAAAAACATTTTTTTATTCACAGTAAAGGAGAAAAATCACTAGCTCTGCTAATAGTTTTTTGAAAGAATTACTGAAAGGAAAATGCTATGCACCTGAAATTTCCAGCCAAAATGAATGAAATGGAAAGAGAAATCACAGATTGGTATGAAAGGGGAAAGAAAATAAATTAACATGATGACTAAATACATTTATCTGAAAACAGTCACCTTTCACATTATAAACGGTCTTACTATTAACAGGAAAAGAATTTAAAAATTACATAAATAAGCAACAGTCTTAAAGGAAGTATTACTGTATATTATGGTGATAAAATATCCTCCATTTTTCCTGCTTCCTTGACACAGTTTTGTCTTTTTCATGATAGATGAAGAAAAAGGCAGACAAACAGAATTTTTTTCAGCGTCTTGCTGCTGACACTCAAGTTGCTGAATGTTTTCCAAAAGAAAGTAATTATTTTTTTCAGAGGACGTGCCTATAGAAAGATGTAAAGACAAAAGCAAGGAAGTGTGTTAGAAAGGGATTCCTCTCTGTTTTTGGAAAATACTGGTTCATATTCTGTGTGTTCTGGCATCTAGTTGTAAATGTCTATGAAGTAGTTAGGAAGAGGTGCTTTTACAGAACCCATGGAATGGATTTTCTCTTGAAAATCATGGGTTCGTAGTTTTTGTCTCTAAGCTCTGTGCTGTGTTCAGGTTCAGTGATTCAGTTGTTATATTGTTTGTTTCCACTGGGCAATGTCCAGAGCAGGTTTTTTCTTCTTTTTCTTTTTTATAATTATTTTCCTCTCCCTCTGCTTGTTTAAGCCTTAAGTTATACCATTTATTTATAGATTGTAAGTTACTGGTTCCAGAACTGTTATCTCTACATGAAGCTTGTCAGTACGTAGCACAGCAGGACACCAACTAAGTTTCCAAATACAAGAAGTAAAAATTTAAGAAAAACCTATTTTGGAATAAAAATACATATATACACCCTGTACCTAGTCAACCCTGTTTCCCAGTGTCTTAGGGTTATTTTTGAAAATAGGAATTAACCACTTCTTAAAATAAAATGGTTTTTAATTGGAGATTGCAATGAAGTATACCATTGACTATCTTTAAGAAACATTTGTGATAAATAACATCCAACATAGTTACATATTTATCTTTTCACTCTATTTCCATAACAACAAACTATTTCTTGCTAGAGGGTGAAGAAAAGCACTGGAAAGCCATCACCTACATTCATGATAAGCTCAGGGGCACACTTTTGTTCTTGCCTCCTACTAGTCTGAAAAAATCCAGTGGCATAGGATTTTAGTGGCTGAGAGTTTAATGATAAGGATTTAGCAACAGGTCTTTGACACTGGCCAAAAAACAAATTCTATCACTAATTAGTTCACTAGTGCAAGAGTACCTTTGGATTTGTGAACAGCTAATATCTCTCTTACATCTATATTAATAAATATGGTCATTTTGACGTAATTTTTTCCTTCTTTTTTTCTTAAATTTCATGCTTTATTTGCATAGACTTCTCTACAAGTGTGCAGCCTTCACAAGGGCTGCATACTTGATGGCTGGGTTACAGCTCTTAATTGAGACTGATGCATCAGAGTGCACACCTTTATTCTTGACTTGATAAATGTTTGCAAACTTCAGATAAGAATATTCACTGCATATATTTAAGACAATAGTTTTTACCTGTACGGAGTGAAGTATATTTTCTAATGAAAATTCATGAGATGAAATGTCACCTTCAGAAAGCTTGTGAAAAACGATCCTTAGTGTGAATCTTTCTGTCAGAATTCAAGTTTACATTGTTCCACCGGTGTAACCAGCCCATTTCCAGTGACAAGGAATGTGCAATGATATGTGTACCTTTCCTGAACCTATTACGTGCTGCATCTCTGCACTGACTTTTTTGCTGCTGGGAATAAGGGCTTAGAGCATAGAAAACAGTGAAGTGGCTGGACACTGTACTTGTTATTTTAATGATATGTATTTGCAGCTTCTGCATGATATCTGACTTCATGATTTTAAGTGCTGCTTCTAAGAAATCTGAAATCCCTCAGGTGCTGTTTGTGGCAATGTCTAGAAATATTTTTTTTATTTTATTTTAGAGCACACCAACTCTCAAAATGAAGATTAGGTTTTTATTCTAGTGGCAGCTGTATTGATGCACTTGGTTTCATATATTAATGGCAAAAAACCTGGTGGCATTGCAGGAGAACAGACTAAAACACAACAGACACATCACCTTGCTAGGTCTGATTGGGAATTCCAAATGCTGTGGAGTTTGCTAGACCTTTTGTTTCTGATGGCCTTTGAATTACATTGCTTATTGCAGATCATGAAAGGACATGAATGCTGGAATTTTGAATGTTCACTTTTGTTTTTCCACTTCTTTCATGAAGATAAAAGTACTTATTTTTGACACACAGACAACAACATTTAAGACCTGTATTTTTTTTTTATTTGTCTCATATTAAAAGCATTGATTACCTTATTATTATACCTTATAATAATAAAAAGTATTATTACCTTATAAAGGCATTTCTTTTCAGAGCAAAATGGCATTTTTTATAGAAGAACAAAGCTTATCCTGTTATTCCAACTTTCTCGGAACTGCTGTTTGCAGTTTACATTTACCTGCAACATTTCAGTCAAACAGCTAGCATTGCTCTTACTTCAAAGGTATGAGTTGAGTAGTTGCCATTGCATCAAGGCTTTATATTTCACAGGCTTTATATTTCACAAGGCTTTATATTTCACAAGGCTTTATCTACAGTAGTCACATAATTTATTGTCTTATTATTAGGTCAAATTCAGTTATCTTTACTCAAGTTTTCTGACTAAAATAATGGAATAAAGGGTCCATCATGTGGCCAGCTGTTATTGCTAAAACAGTTTTCTTGTGATATCATAGGGAGACCATTATGGATTGGATGTTACCGTTGATTGTTTCCATACTCTGTTTTAATTTCTGAAGACAGGTGCACGCACACACACAAATGCATACACACACACATAACAAATAAACTCAAAACAGTCTTGACTAACGAACTGTTCCAATAAAGACGGATCTCCTAGCTGTGACTCAGTGTTTTAATTTGAACATATCTAATTTTAATACATACAGTAAGAAATTGAAAATGGAACTGTATGTTGCAAATACTAGAGTGTTTATCACTGCTTGTGATGGAAGGATGCAAAGATCCCATGCAGTGCTTCACCCTGACTGTACTGCACACAGCCAGGTCATGGAAAAAAATAACTTGTTATAAAACAGAAAAACTATGAGGGAATAGAGATAATATGATAGCAGTAACAACACCAAGCAATGACATATGCAATGGCACAACAGGGTCATTGTGAGTGACTGCTATTCTTGCTGAATCTAGGTATATAAATCAACAATCATTTAGGGTAAAACATGAATGCAGACAAAAGGGAGACATATCCCCTAGAGACTGTAGATTTTCCTGTTCAGACTGGTGGAATCTGGCAGTTTCATCAGCTCTCCCCTTTAATGTAGGATTGCTTCAAGTGGTGAGGTGGTGAGGCCAAGTCCATTCGCTGCAGTTCAGCTGCACACCAGGTGGTTAGACAGGGTGGGAAAAAGTCTGTGGGACAGAGGTGTCTGAGAAGGAAATACAGATGCATTGAAAAATATATGAACTGATTCCTCTGTGTTTCTTCCCATCTTCAGTGAAGAATACATGACAAGTTTTGGGAATCCTTGCCCTATCCACTGCTTTCTCAGTGCCTCTTTCTTGAAGTCTAAGAAAGTCCATAATAGGACTCTGTGCCAGGAAAGAGAAGTATTAATGTTCTAACAAGAAATGTTTTGTAGATTGTTGCTTTGGGTTTTTTTATGATAGACATCTATTTTTTAATTTTTACAATATTGCTTTATTTTGCAGATGAACACAGTAGAAACAAAACTGATTTTTTTTTAATATTATACACACACAAACACACACTCATGCACTCACATGCGCATTTATAATGGTACATGTGAATATATCTAATGCCATAGAAAAGGAAATTAAGATGTGATTTCCCAAATCAAATACTTAATTTTGCAACATCTGACAATTATTCTAAGAAACATTCTTAGTCCATATTTTTTCTGTAGAATTCGTCTGCAAATGCTGTGATTTACCATACCAAGCACAAAAAAAAGGCAGGAAATAAATTATTTGGTGCTGATTGTATTGTATGCTATGGTAAGTCTTACTCTATTTGAAGACTGCCAGGTTCCTCCCTCCCCCGATAAAATAACGTGGTTTTATTCAGTAAAACTCCTGATTTCTGTATTCCTATAACAGTTAACTCCAGTATCCTTTAGAGCATACAGGAGGAAGATTTCTCAACAGAAAAGTCTGTCTTTAGCATATTCCGTATGTGTGGATTTCAGCATATTTGTATTCATACAGACTCATGTGATGGATTCTTTTATTTTATTTGAAACCTTTTCCTTAAAGCAAGCATTTGTATTTTTAACTTTAGGTAAGGTTTTAAACATTAGCATTTGTGTGCGTTTCATTCAGCCTACCTCATCATTTTCTTGTTTCATGCCCAGGGCTTAGCAGTTGGAGTTTAAAAACAGCCAGCTTTAATGTCTATGACTGACATGTAATTTCTGCTTACTTTAAAGCTTTTTTTTTGCTAACTTTGCCTTTTTTAAAATTCTTTCCTGTCCATAATCACAAAGCTACATAAGCTCTTTTGTGGCTTAATAAATATTGTCAGTTTTTTAAAGCTCAGCGTGGTGTGTATTCTTCTTCAAAGATAGTTATTAAGCATATAAAAAGAAGCTTGTTAAATTTGTAGATTTATTTTTTTTTATTATTCCTACTTCTTATATTTAAATGAGAAAATATAATCCATTAAAGAGGTTCAACTGTCAAAAGCACTGCCATATCTATAATTAAGTATAACCTGCCTGGGTTTAAATAACATTATCAACAAAAGCCTCTAAATTTGAAATTAAATGCTCTACCTTCCTCCCATTAACATTATTGTTTTACTTGGAAACTCAGAGATGTGAATGCAAAGGAGGTATTTAGCTCACAGCTATGACATATCTCCCATTTTTAAAAGTAAACAATAACGAGAGGCATTCCTTTTTGGAATATATATGCCTTAGATTACACACTTAATGACAAGAATATATCTTAGTTCTGCAGAATTATTACTGAGAATAGGAGTTAAAGGACCCAGCAACACATATATGCACTCAACCTTGCTTCTCATTTTGTGATCAACTAAACAATTCTGAAAGATACAATGGAAGCAGTATTCTATGTCATAGTTCTTAAAAAGGAACTTATCATTACAGCTGGAGAGATTTGCCTCACTCCCAAAAGTTTGTTCTTTTTTTAAGAAAAACGTTTCTCATAGCACTTCAGCAGTTTCTGTAAAATAGAAGACACACATAACCGAATCATTTATCGCATAGATTTTGCCATTTTTCATTTGGCATGTCTGGCACAGCTCATTCATTATTTGCAATGTATCTGAGTTTTAGATTAATATGAACATGATTTTAATGAATCTGTTAGAATTTTTCCTGCCATGACCCTTACCACCTCACTGCATGACAGGATGTGTGTGAACAGCTGCCTGCTGAGACACACACACCGCAAGGCAAACAAAATACAAAAGCCAGCACCTGTGAGCTTCATAACTCATCCTTCCTACACTGCAGATAGCTGATAATGGATCTTCATGGGGTAACCTGAAACTATTTGATTTGAGGACTTCATACATCCTTCCTTCTCTTTCCTACACAATCCATTTGCTTAGTAGATGTCTAAGATTCTTTTTTCTATTTCTAAATTATTTCACATAGAGTAAAAATCACTAATATTGACTTGTATTATGACTGATAAGGGATCATTTAACTGGAAAATTTGTGACAAAATATTTCAAACAAAAAAAGATCGAGGACAAAAAACAAATGAGTTGCAACGTATTTCAACTGAAGCTGGAAAATGAAATTATTAGAGAACACTCACTGTCTGTCAAGATTTTTCTCAAAGCCCATCCTGCCTTCACTGAGTATTTAAATGAGGTTGTTCAAGTCAGAGAAAGTGACGCAAGACCTGCCAACATAGTAAATTGCCCTTTCCAATTTTAATTTCCCTTACTGCATGAGGAGTTCCATCTCCTTTCTGATTTACCAACTATCTTAAAGAAAGATTGGAAACAAACCTTCAGAAATTTAACTTTCATTTTATGTTTAAGTCCACTTAAAATGTATTAGCACATTTTATGGATAGTACCATGAAATGGCATGCACTTATGCATGGATGCACTAAACAGACTAGACATCCTTTGAAATTCAGTGTATTTTGTTGTGCTGTGCTTTGCTTTTCTTTTAAAGTAGCTGTAGGGCTTATAATGGAGTATATTGAGAACATATTATTTATTTATTAGAATACAGTAGAATACAGTGCTATAATAGTCGGTTTCCATAAGCTTTTATACTATCATTATAGTTAATGTATCACATTCATGTCAAATTGTAGCAAATTTTGAATTAAAATAACAATGTTCAGGAGTAGGAAAAAAGAAATAATTTAATTTAAAGTCAATCTTAAATTATAAATTTATCAAACCATCTACTAAAACACTAAATATTAAATACTTAATTCTAAATACCAAAACAACATCTTCTCACCGTACTTCTCACAACTGAAGGAGCCCAGTTGCATGTCTCAAAGCCACAGAAGGATCTTGTCATAAGAAAAGCCACCAGAGCACGTATTAGAGATAAGCACAGAAGGGAGGCATTTGCAAGAGAAAAGTGCTAATTCCAGGCCTGGCAGGGGCAATTTGGTTAGCACATCCTGCTTAATGCATCCAGACAAGAATTCCCACTGTGACAAACCGTGGGAAAGGAAGCTGTTGTCCATCCATATATCTTCCCAAGTTATGGGAACAGCATCTGTGACCACCCCATGGATTCTGAAAGCTGGACTGTATAACGGTGGTACCCACAGAAAAGTGGCTCTGGCAGTCCCACCACTGAGAAATCCAGGGTGTAGAAGGACCAAGGGACACGGCTGGACCCACAGCCCTGGGTCTCTCTTCTGCTTGGTCTCTCACTCTCCCTAGCCCCCTTTTCTATTTCTTTCTACTGGTCTGCCTCATACTCATTATTAAATAAAATCCATTTTCTTGACTGTGGCATATGATCTGCCTTGCACTTAGTTTGGGCAGAGGCATCTCTCACTAATTGGACTGTAATACAACTAAAAATAAAATCCATTTTAAAATTCAGGAAAAACCTTCAAACTCACACTTCAAAGTACCTTCATACTACAAACTGAAAAAGTACAGGAAGAGCTTTTTTCCTTGCTACACTGATTCATCACTCCTAAGGCCACTGCTACTGCATTTTTTTTATCTAGATAGAGAATTTAAACTGCTTCTACAGCTCTTAATAAGCTGTTTAACTGGCTTTTTGGCAGCAACATTAAACACAGGCACAATGCTGCTCTCTCCATCCTGCAAAAGTGAATAGGATGGTTCATCTTTAGGCACATACATAATAATACTTACTCTAGACTGTTCATGAACATCAAGATAAAATTATATACAATTTTTTTGCAAATTTGTTTTGTTAAAGCATAAAAAAAAACTTTCTTCTGTGAAATTCAATGCTCTGATTTAGGAAAAAAAACAGACTGGTATGTTACTGCTGTACATAACATTTAACGGTTGGGTGAGTGCACATGTACATGTGTGTTTCAGATGAAGGTCAGCCTGTCAAAGCACCTTGCTCTCAAGGATCTTCTGAAGTCCATCCAGCAGTCAGGCTTATCTAGTACATCTACCTTGACTCTGAAGTTTTGATAATGATCTCTGAAGTCCTGAATAATTAGTCTAGATCGTTTGAGATAATGTTCCTTTTTCTTTCAAGGTTACAATTAAAATATATCGAGACGCTTTTGCTCGTGTCTTTAAGTGACTTTTCCAGAACTGATAGCATGCTAGCTAAAAAAATGAACTTATTCCTTACTACAAGTTTTGAAACTCTACTGATAAGGAGCTTGCAAGCATTTTGAAAAGTCAAGATAAGCTGGAAAACAGAAATAAAAATATAGATGTCACAATCTTCAAAAAAGGTTATGAAAACAGCTTCTGTCAGTTACTAGTCAGTAGCAGAATGGCTGCATTACTAATCCCACAGCATGACCTACAGCATGCGGCAGGAAAATCACAGCACATCAAAATGAATAAGAGCAAATATAATAAGAAGCTCTGATTTCATACAGTGAAATTATTTATGGAGAAGTCAAACATGTTGTACTGATGTTTTTTTTAATGTAGTGAATTCCTAAGAATTGGACACTTATGTTTCAAAAAATAAAAAATATTCTCAGATTGGTCTTTGGTGGACAAAGATTTTTTAAAAACTGATGAATGGTGGATGAAGTTATGAACAAAAAACCTGATACAATTTTGAGTAAGGGAGAAGGCTCCACCTTTTTCTCATTTCCCAGTGTCTGTACTTCAGCCTGTTCTAATTTCTTTGGAAAAAACGAAGAAAAATACTTCACTTATTACATTGCATTGATAATCTAATCCTAGCAAAATTAGATCTTTTTCCTTCCACTAAAATGCAAGGGATAACTACTACTTCTTATGCAATGAAGCTGAAATCAAATAAATAATGTCTGTTATTGCTCTCCCCAAAAATAAAACAGCTTTAATATCTGGTGTTAGAGTTCCTGCTGTGTTTCTCTGAGGCTTTTTCATACCAGAAACTGAACAAAACTCTATTATAGAATCAAAGTAAATAACATCCCAGATATTACTTGTTGTCCCCCCAAACAAGAAGTTATTGTAGCAGAAAATAATACAATTTATTTTAAATAACAGAAGATATAAGTGAAGGGGAAGGGGAATAAAGTTCACTGACCTTTTTCCAAAATATTCATCATTCTTCTGATTTATGGTAAAGATCAATGGCAAACCTCATGTGGTTTAGTTACATCCTCTGAAATGGTTTGAATCTGTAGGAGATAAATAAAAAAATACCAAGCTCAGAACTGTGAAATGTTCTCTTTGTCTACAGATAATTTCCATATTTAATCAGACTGCAGGGATGATTTTTAAAATGTCATGGCTTTTTCAAACAGACAAGTTTCACATGAGAAAGTCTTCCCTTTTAGAGTGAAAAATCTGTTGTTTTCCTTTGTTCAGCTTATCCCCTATAACTTGATTTATTATTCAGCATTTGCTGCCAAAGCAGTACAAGGGCTTCATTTGGAAAGAAGCTGAGTATGGATGTGAAAAATTTCCTGTTCCTATTGTTGTGCCCAAATAAGTCTTGAAAAGGTCCAGTTTCCTTTCTGTGCATTGCCTCTTAAGGCATCAAAAACACACACATGGATGGGAAGAAAAGCCCTTGGACCTACTGGGAACATAGAAATGAAACACATTTGAAAAAACAACCAAACTTCCACTGACAGATGAGCCTTCCAGGTTATTCTAAGTGTGGATGTTTAACTTCCAAGGAAGTGTTTCTCTTTCCCTCTTTTTCCAATAAGTAGAGGAAACTGTCCCAGTAAGTTAATGGAAAATGTCTGGAAGCCAACTGTAATGGTGGATTTCTCAAATTTTGATTTTCAGAAAGTGAGGAAGAGGCTAAATAGCTATTACATTCCTGAGTCCCTGTAAATTGATTACAATTTTAAAAAATTTAATCTTTGTTTAAATTATACCTTAAGTAATTTCAATCTGAGCGTTAGTGCCTTTAAGAATTAACTATTTATGTGCTGGTCTATATCCTCTATGGTTTGCTAACAAACTTAATGGTTTCCAACAGTATGCAACAGAAAGAGGGAAAATGAGAGTAACAAGTCATACAACATGAACAGAAGTGTGATGCTTTTGCTCTCATTAAGAATGGGCACCTGTTGATAGTTTAAGCAATGATTTAATTGGTGACATGAAGCATTTGAAACATAAGTGTTAATGCTAATGAACATCGAAGCAAAACTATCTAGGAAATTTCATGGTTAGATTCATATTTGCCCTTTTGTTCAAGTGTCTTCAAACTGAAATTATCCAAGGGATTCAGCTTTCAAGCTCTTCATTTTCTCTCCAGCTTTAAAAACATCCAAAATTTTAATGTATCTGGAACCTGCAAAGGTTTTTATATTTTTTCCCCATAAGAAAAGTTGTCTGCATTAAAACATTTAATGGAATTTATCAACTGCTCTAGCCTATAAAACCCAAGAGTGTGTTCTTTTATTAGTGAATCGTAAATGTTGATACCATTCTCCTACAGAATAATATGAAAGCAATAAACTGCAGCTATTCCTTCCCCTTTCAGCTATTTGCAGGAGACCATAATAAACAGAAAATCAGCATTAGCAAGTTTTAATACCCTGTTTTATTTTTTTTATTCAAATCAAATTTATCTTAATAGAGAAATATTTTATTTACCTTTTTTTCCCATCTACTTTGAGTAAAGAAACATTTTCGGAAGTAGACCTCTCATGATTTCTCCAGAATTAGTTTAAGAAATGTGAAGCTGGATAAAAGTGAGGGTTTCTCCCATTCACTGTATTTTTAATATGCAATTCTTCTCAAACTGTCTGAAGAATGATCTATCAAATTGAATAGCTGATGCACTTTGAAAATTTAACTCCAAAAGATAGATGACATTTTTTTCATTAGTTTGAAATTTATATGCTACAGCATCTGTCACAATAATAATAGAATCTGACAGTGCAGATCATATGGGTATTCTGCACAGCAGAGGTAATGTGTTCTTTGGAAGATAAAATGACAATTTGTTCAAATCATAGATTTTTAAATTTTAGACAAACAAGGTAGCTCTCACTCTATGTAACTCATACTTTTGAAATAATTTCTTTGCTAACAATACTGTGGCAGGATCCAGACCACCCACATTTTGTCTCTGTGGGAATTTAACAGACTGTGGATGTCCAAGAATATGATCAGGAAAGCCTTCTCCGCAGTGCTGTTTACCTCAGAGGCACAGAAGCCTCTCTAGGTGCTGCTCTGAGCAACCCTCTAGTTCCCATGATCTCTAAACTTTGGCTTTAGCCTATGCCCAAAATCAACCTCTGTCAGAAAAGGGAGGCCCCTGGCTCCTTCATCCCTACCCAGGGGGTCCAGCACAATATGAATGCTAAATACCTTCACCTCTTTCATAGACATAGGGTGTTACTCAATGCACAGCTCAGCAGTCATAACTAATTTTATTTTTAAAAAGCCTCAACATGTTGATGGAAGAAGATGAAGGTGGTTTTCCTTTAAACAACTCTTAAAATGAAGGTCAGGCTGCCAGGAACTGTAAGATCTATTATCTCTGCCTGAAGGACCTTAACTGTAACTCTTATTTCCACTTGCTACTTCACCAAATTATTATTATTATTATTGTTGTTGTTGTTGTTGTTTGTTGTTTAGCCAGAAGCACAAAAATCCCTGAGACAGCACTAAAAACGAAAAAAAAAAAAGGTTTTTTCTCTATTATCTGGAATTTAAGACATTTGGTTATTATACTCTGGCAGGCTGATTAGCTCAACTGCTATACCTTAATGCAACATTTTCCTTCTGCAACCTTAGCTGAAATCTGTGTGTAACATTTGCATTCATTTACAAAAGCTGTCTAGTTTGGACACACCCAAACATCATAATTTCATTTTCTGTACTTCCAAAATTATGTGTGTTCTCCATCCAACTATGTATTTAAAAATAAAACAAAACAATAAACTAAATTTGTGTTCTTAAAGCTGCTAAAGGAGAGAAGAATAAAGGTTTTCGTAGAATAGACTCAAATCTCTGTTCTTGTTATTTTCTTTTGTAGGACTTACACTATTTGTGTCAGTATGTACTGTGAGCAGTGACATAAATGTTTAAGGACACACCCTCAGGTAAAGAATAATTTTCCTAGCAATGAACAAAATTAATCAGAGATCAGTCTAACACTAACCAATAGTATTTACAACACAATTTAATTTTTTTCTAAAAGAGACACAAACCCAGGAATGTTTGGAAAGGAAATACAACCAGCTGAATCATCCTTGCATTAGCAGAAACCCCCAAGATCATCTCTTTAAATTCAGAGCAGCCACCATCTCTTTCTTTTTGGGCAAGATCTAAGTGGGTGTTTGTGCCAATTCTTATTTCTCTTTCAACCTTCATACTGAATGGTCACTGTAACAAACTATTTTCATTTCAAAATCTATGCCTCCTATCCAAGCTTTTAGAGCAAGGAACTAAAATTCAAGCATAATAGGATCCCTGAATATCAGAAGGGTAATTTCTTTTCACTTCTAACGTATTTCTTTATTCCAACTTATTTGTATGAAATACAAACCTTCACCCAGGTTGCCTCTTCAGTTTCAGAGTTATCAGAATTACAGATACTGATGTAATACTTTATTAATTCACCAAAAAAAATATTAAAAAATAAGAAGAAAATTGCATCTAGGGCCTTTGTCAGGCAATATCTTTGGAAGTTTTCAAGCAAGTTGTCTATTAAAGGAAAGCTATTATAAGGTTTATAAGGAAAAAGCTTTTCCCTTACATTGCCAGTTTATCAGCCAGCAATTACTGTAGAATAGCTGTCAGGATTTCCACACTCTTACCAAAAATCTCTTACCGTGTCTGCAAAGTGATATTATTCTAATAATGTTAAAATAAAATCTCATTTGGTTGTTCTTCTTCCTGCTGCATCTCTCACATCTACCCCCAGCTAGATATCTTACGTTTGGTAAGAACCAGGTGTGACAGAAAGGTTCTTCTCTGAAGGCCTGCACCATTTCATCTACAAACAAAATGGTACCATGGCAACTCTTAATGCAAATATATAAAGGCAACTTCTGATTCAAGAGTGGTTGAAATTAAAGAAAACCTTGCATTTCAACCAAGGATTTCTCTGGTTACCAGGGAATTTTGAAAAATTGTACTATGATGCATCATAGTCTCTGGTTGCTATTAATTTTATCTGGACTTGTGCTATTTCACATTTCCAAAAAGGGCAATTGCTCTACCTAAATCAGACTATCTCCCCCAACTGGCCAGTATTCTCTGACATTTGACTAAATTTATTTCTGATAAATTTGTAGTCATGAGCCAAATGGTTGATATCACTCTTTTTTTAAAAAATGCATGATTGTTACACAATAATTTTAACTTCATAGCAGGGTATTTTATGGACACGAAATACATCCCTGCTGTGCTCTAAAATTCACAGGGTGAGAGTCTTAGCTCCTCTAAGCCCAGATGTACTTTTGAAAATGATGGATCTGTACTATCTTAAATTACTTACAGATCTATCCCAATACAACAAAGACAGAGAAATCTTCAAGGAAGCTGTACTTGCCAACTCTCTTTGAAAGACTTTTCCAAATATTTATAAAAACCTCTTTTCTTTGCTTTCCAGCTAAGACTAGCACGTGACTTTAATCAATCGGACTTCAGTAAACTTCACACCTCTGTTCTGTAGTGGTCTGTTAAGCTGTTAAGGCTTGTGAAGCTTTGTAGGTTTTCAGATAGGCTGTTTTTGCTGACAGCAGCTGTTTCAAGTGTGCAGTAGCTCCATATAAAGGAATAACTCAGGCTTGAGGGAATTAAGTAGACAAGTAGATTTTAATAATGCTGTGCACAGTCTTAAAGTGAATTGAATTGTTTAAATATGAGCACAGCTTTAATATTTAGCAAAGGGTCCAAATATTCCCATAGCTAATGTTATACAACACCCTACAGGAGGTTTGGTGATCTAAATTGCCCTCTAAATCCCTAATTCACTTGAATGGGAAGAATTGTCCATGTTTAGACAATCTAAACAGGTAGATAATAGTTCAGAGGATGTCTAAGCCAAACCTCACTATATGCAGAAGAAAAGGGAATGGGTGGTATCCTGCACTTGTCTGGGCTTAAAACTAAATGAGGCTGAGATTCACAGTCCAATACTGCTCCATTATTTACAAATCATATTGGCTGCCTAATGGCAGAAAGAATCATTTTCTTTCTTTTTTAATTAATTTTTAGTTTTTCACCTATTTCATTGTACCTTTAGGTGTTCCTCCAGGATATAAATATTGTCTTCTCTAGTCCACCACCAGTTTCAGAGGGCTCTGAAAATATCATCCCAAAAATCTCAGGAAATATGTTCTGTCCACAAAATCATGGCCTATTTGAGCAGCAGCAACTCACATGGCAGAGAGATCTTTCTCAATCTGTATAGCTGAGACTATACCACCAGGCAGAAAGGGGATATAAGGATATCTAAAGCAGAAAGGCTACATGAGGATATATAAGACAAGCAGTCAGCAGATGTGCAAGAGAAAATTCAATATTGCCAGACATTAAGCTCAAACATTGTTCTCAGACAGGAAGGGGGAACATTGTTCTATTGCTCTTTTGGGGATGGCTTCTTTATCCTTCTGCATTAAGAATCACTAAATAAAATGCACAAGTGGTCCAGAACTCAGGATTCTTTGCCCCCCAGGAATATCAAACACTCAGAGTAGAAGGCTTCTAATATTACTACTCCATTTTATGTCCAAAAGATAAGTCTCTGGAGCTTTTTTAGACTACAGCTGCATTAGCAAACTGATCAGGACTTGGACACAAGCTGTAGGGCTGGTTGTACTTACTGTATGGACAAATGTATGTATGGACAAATAGCAATATTCCAAAAATGCCCAAGGAACAGCATGGACTGAGGACTGTTCTTAGTAGAGGGAATTTTCCCAGGATGCACGATGGTAACCCTGTTTTGAAGAGTGATTTGGACAGCATTTATTGAAATTATTATAACCTGAGTCACATAAGTTTTAAGGAGGGAAAGGAGTTCTGTGTCATCACTTTCTATGTCTAAATGCATAAAGCAGGTTGTGGAGGTAGTGGTAATGCACATAGTCATCTAATTTTCACATAAATAATCTTTCAACTACATGAATGTCTCAAAAGTACCTAGCATTGTGTCTCAAAAGTACATTTACAAGCCTACAATTAATAAAACTTTCTCTGTAGGAATGAGACTTTTATACACCATATAATAAAGTGTCTGTGGTTTGAAATTTTTCATTAATTATGACCTAAGTCTCAAAATATTTTATAACAGTATGTCTGATAAGTTTTCCTAGTATGCACATTTTTATGTTATACAGATAATAAGTTCAGCTTGAATTTTTCTGCTTCTGTTTTGAAAATACAAGTAATCGTACAGGTCATGATCTCCAGTTTTAATTAGGTGACCATACTGAAAACATTTTATAAAAAGATGTAGATAAATAAAAAAAGGTCAAAACAGTAACTCATTTTCCAGAGGAGAAATGTCCTCTGTGTAATTTTTGCTAGCAAGGGACTAAGGTTGCAATAAGTTTTACCTAAAGGAGTTACAACAGAACTAGAAGAACTAGAAGAACTAGAAGGAAGATCCTACAAATGTGATATACAATTCTAGGGAGAAAAAGCTAAATTGCTTGTAATTTGGATATCTGGAAATGTTTCTATATGATTTATCTTTTTTTTGCAGCTGGAATCAACTGTGAAGGTAACTTGCTGAAGAAGCAGTTTAGTAACCTAGTTTATTCCCATTAGACAACATTGCCTTATAATGAGTAATGGGAAAACAAGTCTCATTTTTTATGCATGATGTATCCATTTATGTAGCCTTTACAGAACCAAAAATATATATCTGCATCTATTAATACTGTACAGTTAATTCTGTTTTAGTTTTTATTAAACTTATCTCCTATGTTTAAAGTAAGTGTTACTGGTAGGTTTTTATAGTAAATACTTGAAATATGGCCTAAATTTACTAAACCTCGCATTAAAATACCCTCTTTAAAAATTGAATTTCATGCTTTCTTTGTTGGACAAGTCTTAACTAAACACTTCATCATGCAAAATATTGCAAAATTTTCTATTAAGCTATCAAGTGAAAAAAAGAAACAGCAGAAAGCTCAGAATTAACTGTCCCTTGGAACTTGTCATTTGCAATGGTTCAAAAGTTTGAGGACTTTCTAAACTAGAAACTGTGCCTCTACCTTGTTTACTAGCTACTTGTGTACTATCCTTCCTGGATCTCTCTAATCTGTTTTCTAATGTAATTTCCTTTTGGCATTCGCAATATCCCAGCATAATGAGTTCTACAATTTCAACACTAGAGATAAAAATTGTACAGAAATGTGCACAACTTGTTAAATACGAAGATTTTTTTTTTTTTAATTTGGAAGTACAAGAACTGTCCAGAAGGTCTACACAAGGCTTGGTGCACATGTTCACTTTCCATGATAAAAGACAAAATGCTCAGACAAGTCTTCAGAAAGGAAAGCAGAACAGGGAGACCAGCAAAAAATATTTAAATAAAAAGGGTGATCTGGAAAAAGAGAAAATCTTGTAGGATGATTCAAAAGCTCTACTTGCATTTAAAGAGACTTGTTGAACCAGTCTGTCAAGCAGGCTGTCTAAATGTCCTTGTCATAATTCCAGCCTGGAGGCTGGAATATCGCCCACAGGGCATGTGTTTGCACCTCTTACCTCCCCCCAGGCTCTTACACAAGTGAGTTATGTAAAGATTTAAGGGAAAGACTGTTTGTGCTCCTTTTCATACCATTCTTCTCACAAGTGAGAATATTTTGTTACACAAGATAGAGTTACAAAGCTGGGTGATAGCAGGATGAGGAATGTAACAGTAAAATATGGGCAGTTGAGAATGGTTCAGCTGAGATCCAGTAAATGCAGGCAATGAATAGAGTATATGTCAGGAGGCTGCCAAAAACGGCAGAATCTTAGAGAGAAAAGGTCTGTCTCACACAATCTGCCTAGGGGACATGTCAAGCAGCAAAAGAATTGTGAAGAATGGGGCAGTGTGATAAGTTAACGTGGCATCTTCTGTTCTAAAATAGAATGGTGTTCCCTGAGAGATAAATGCATTATTCAGTAGCCATTTCAGGTCTTGGCCAAGGCTGGACTTGAGGATGCATGTAGAAGTCTCCATACAGAAGAAACCATTTCATTGTTAGTTGCTTACATTTGCAGAATGCATTAATGGCAGTTAGGGAGGTTTTTCAGCATTGCTAATTTCAGTGATATTTTTTGAAAAGGAGGTATGGGAGCTATCATTTACCTGCGCCTTTTTAGTGAGGGTATGGGAAGGTGTCAAAGCAAAAGGGAGAAAAAAACCTTTTGCTTCCCTGCATGTAGAGAAGGGAAAAAAAAACTGAAATTGGAGAGTGAATCAGAAAATACAAATGCACTATGCTACCTCTTCATTTGGTTTTCAGGCCAAAAATAAACTGAGATGCAGACCCTGAGATGCAATTGAAATAGAAAAGCATTGTATCTTAGTGGCAAGCTTAATTGTAGACAATAAGATATATAAAGTGAAGATGTAAAGCAGATGCTGAACGATGTTCAGTGAGGAGGTCAAATTTTTGCAGATACCAACATTTTAGGGGTGTTGGTGTTTAATACACACGTTAAGGAAATAGCTGAGTGGTAGAGTTTGTATATATGTGAGTTTGTATTATAAGGAAAAATATTTTGCGCACTGTGTAAAATCCACGATGTTGAAAGTTTAGTTCCGTCTTCTGAACTGTACAGATCTTGTTTCTTCTAGATATTTTGCACCTTATCTCAAGTTTTCTTCAGCTTGTTTACTGAATTTTCAGTCTGCTTGCTCAGGAGATTCTTAAGCCAGAGCAAGCAGACTAAAAATTCTGTAAATAAACTGAAGAAAATGCAAGATAAGAGCTAGCATGTTCAAAAAGAAAGAAGAGCTGCAAATACCTTGGCAAGGAATTAACTCTTCACAATATCTACACACATGTACAATGTGCTATGTGCATGTGTGCTTTCATCATGTGCATTAAGCAGATTTTATACACAGTGGCAGGTGTGGCTTGTCCTACATACCATGCATAGCAGTGCATCAGCCACTCACTGTTTCCCATTTAATTAAATAGGAAAGATGTACGCAAACTGCTGACAAATACACAATATCATAGACAGGCTCAGTGGCTCGTCACTGTATTTAATTAATTTAAAAATAATAAAACTAGCTGAGAAGAGAGAGCAAAAGCTGTGCAATTTTGAACCCATTAATTGTCATATATGTACTAACATAATAACATCTTCATAAAATCAGACTAAGAAAATACAGATAGAGTTGTAGAGGAATACATTTTAAATGTTCTATTACTGTTCTTTTAGAAGGTTCATTCACTGAAACTGGCTTTTGTGAGGTCTTAAGGAGTAAAAAGCTCCCTCATGCACAGCATTCAATTCTCTCTTCATCTGTAAAAACAAGCCAAGGAGTGGTTTAATTTACTGTTGATCACTGGGGAGAAAAAAAAGGAATGCAAAATTTAAATGACATTCACACACAAAGTTAATAGCTTTTATCACTCTCAGAAGGCAAGAGTAGAGGAAGTATTACTCCATATAATATACGACCTGGTTTCAGCTTTATTGTCTTTAACAGTTAAAGCACTGCTGCAAATGTGCATGGACTTCAGACATAGTCTTAAGTCTTACCAAAGCCATAGCAATGGTTCTTACAGTGTGCTGGATTTTATTATTATCACAGAGTTATTTTGTACTTTGCATTCATAGATTTCAAATTCCTGAACTGAATGACTTACCAACATAACAGCCAGCAAGGAAATGTGCAGAAAGGTTGGGAGTGAGGCTGCGAGTTAAGAGTCTTAGACACTGAAAGTCTCACAAAAGGTGGAGCGACTAATCTCCAGAGTCCTAGTCTAGTGCATCTACTTACACATTGTCTCCTTCAAGAGAAAAAGGAAAAGAAAAGCTGAAAAAACAGACATATGTGGAATGAAATAAAACCTTCACATTTCTATCAGAACCTGACTGATAACACAAAAAAGAGGAGGTTTTTTGCATTTCAATTTCTGTCAAGGTAAAACCTGGGCAATTACTTGTCAGAGTTCATGAATAGTACAAGAAGTTGCACAGGTGAAAGACCCATGCTGGAGTACAGTTTATCTCCATAATTACAGCACTTTTTTCTGCAAGTGAAGAGGACTTTAAATCCTTCTGATGAATTGGTCAGGACTTTGGCTTTGGTCAGCTCTAGAAAGAAGATAAGGAAAAAGTTCCTCAGAAAATCTAGTTGTTATCTGTTACTTATGATGGGTCTCAGTAAGAAAAGGTATTTAATTTTTGATCTAACTAAGAAATAAAGTCTAGCAGAGTTATTTC